>VNJU01003579.1:0-90654 GCA_008042675.1 Drosophila seguyi | reverse complement strand
CATATTTCTTTCCATCCCCTACTAACATAGAATACATGCTACTTATAAAGACATTAAGCCGGCTAACTCTGGCCCACATCGAAGTCGTCCAATGTGTGGAGGAAGGTGGAGCTGAAGACGATGCTGAATCTGGTGCTGGTGCTGGATTTGGAGTTGGGGAAGGTCACTCAATCAGTGCAAGGATCCCAAGAGCCGCCGCAGCCGCCGCCTCTTCTTTGATCGCATTTTAATGATGATGACCATTGTTAGCTGATGTTAGCGATTGCAAGCCCAGATTTTCACTTAACAACCGCCGCCAAATGCCGCTGCCGCCGCCCCAGATCAGTTTGGGCTTAAAGTGCATGCAAACATAAAAAAAAAGATGATGGCAGTCAGGAAGCGGGGTAATATCGGGGGAAAAGGCGTAGCAAAACCCAAGCTGAGCAGCTTCATCGAGTGCTCAGCATCCAAATTGCAATGCTACGTAATTTTTATTGTCTCGCACACACCAAACCGATGCTCACACAGTGGTCTAAGGTCAGTCATAAAGTTGCTATTTTCGGAACTTGAATATTTTATTTAATATTTTAGGGAAGAGGGAAAATTAAGTTAATACCTTTTAGCAAGTAAAATATATCATATAAATAATATCATGTTAAATATCACAAAAAACTAAAGTTAGCAGAACTGAACTATTATTTATGAACCTACTAAATGTTTTATAATATTAAAAAAATAAGATTGCGATTGTGTGTGCATTGGAGGTCAGAAAAGATAACAGATAACACGCCCACAGCTCAATTACTTTTCCTTTTCATGAAATACTGAAATTAAACAATATGGATGGTAAACAAAAACTGCTGACAAATAAAGAAAAACGCTGCTAGGAACATGTTGAGCAACATTTATTGCTGCCGACAACACAAATTTAGATTTTGCAGAGGTTTATCATAAACAGAAATTTCACTATTCTAAAATCCTGAGGTCTTGACCCACTGTCGTCTGAAACTGCAGTGTCCATGCGCCTGGGGAGGTGGCCAAACATGGCTCTTGTACACAACGCCGCCGTCGTCGTCGTCGTCGTCGTTGTCTACCGTCTGGAACCAACTTGGACCTCCTCCATCTCCCCCCGATCCCGATTCCCAAGCCTGTCTGCTGCTTCGTGTCCAGCCGACTCTTACACTGACTGACTTCATTGCTCTTTACGTTACGTTAAGTTTAAGTATACGTTTTGCCCACTGCCCGAGCGCCATCTCGTTTAATCTGCCTTTTAGAGGGCGTGGCCATAGTATTTTATATGTGCTGATCAAAGGGAGCCGATGCTTTGTCCCGGAGCCGACGCGTCCTCAGTCCTCCTCCCCTCCTCGCTGGCCGGCGAGAGAGCTTTTGCGTAGCGCATGCTGAACGCTCCTCCGATCGTGAATCATGTGGCGGATGCTAAGGATGGGGGCCAGCGATGGATGGTTTGTGGAACGGATGGATGGTTGGATGGGTTTGGGAGGTTGGACAGGAGGAGAAGGAGGAGGAGGATCGGTGTGTGGCCATGGCTTCGATTCTTTGGGACGTATTCATTATTGAATTAAGGATGACCACGTTTTCGGCGCTTTGTTTCGCTGCGTCGGAGTCGCAATTGATTTGCCAGCCATTAAAATCAATCAAAATATAAAGTCGAGGGGTCTTCCGAGGCGTCTACTAGTAATTACAAGTGAAAGTCGCCGGCACAGAGCTAATGAATCGTTGAACTGCCCAAGAGAAAAGCCAGAAATAAAGCAATTTATTATTAGCTGGAAAATGTTATAGGTCAAATACCTAAGGATACTCTAAAGAATTATAGTTTCTTCTGGGTATATTTTATTATGGCATCAGAATGATATATTAATTGGATGCACATTAAAAGTAAATAATATAACAAAATAAAATAACAAATATAGGCGGCTGGACTAGTCTGAGGATGCTAAAACTTAGAAAGATCCATCAAAATTCTTTGACTGGAAGATAATACTTATGGTAGATCTTTTCTATTAAATTTGTATTCATAGATGTGATCTTATTTAAGTAATCTTATGATTTCCCACAATTTTGTATACTTTTAGAAACCATGATTAGGTTTAAGTTTAAATTTCTTAAGATTCAAGTAGAAAATGTAACCAAACTGTTGGTGTTCTCCACTAGAACCCAATAAGAAAATATTACTCAACAAAAAAAGGCATTGCTCGTACTTTTCATCAAGTATTTCTCCCAGTGCCCCTGTAATTTTGGGTTCCTATAAAGTGAGTGAACATCGTGCGCAAACTGTTTGTTGGTTTACCTGTTTATGTTTTTATGCTCGACTTCGGGGAGTACGAGACCCCGAGGCCTATACAAAAGAAAGCGACCGACTCTGCGATCGCTTTTGGAACATGTATGAAGAAATTAACCCTCGACAACATTTCATTACTGCCCCCAGGTACCGTTGACATGTTTTTTTCGGCTCTGCAAATTTACGGGGCACTCGGAAATTATTGGCCATATTAATGTTTACAAGATGTAATATTGCAATCAAAATAGCTGCGGGCCAACATGAACATGAAAAACTTTACGCCGGAAAGTGACGCTTGGCCTCTGAACATACATATGTATGAAAAATTCAATTAAATCGTATATATGGGACACACAGAGAAAGTCCTTTTTTTTAAAGTTGCTTCAGTAGTCTTGAGGGATTTGATTTTGGAAGAGTAATAAAGGCATCAAGACATAAATGCTTAGACTCTTAGCTCAAGACACTTTGAAATATGATACTGAAAAATAATGATCCTGATCTCTTTTATCTATTAAGTGCTTTACAGATTTTAGCTTCCAATCAAAGCCATCGGTAGCTCTTAAATAACTCAAAAATAACTTATATTTGTGAGGCTTAAAATAACTCCAAAGTGTCGAGCTCAGTTACCTGATCCAAGATCCCAGATCCCTAAGATCTCCAAGGCGGTATATCATATGAAAACAAAATACAAAAAGTTATTGGGCGCATTACGAGCGTGTAAACAAGCAGCCAACAATGACTGGATCGCTGTTCGGAGTAAAATGTGTGGACCCCACCAGTCGACAAGTCGCCAGATTCCGTATCCAAAAAGAAAATACCAAAATTTATAACTTTCTCGTTATGGAGAGCCGCGTTCCCCCTCCTCGTGGCCAGCTCACTTTGTCGGCGGCTAAATTTGTCTCATCTTCTTATATTAATTTGTGTTATTGTATTTCAGCTTTTTCGTAGGTTCAGCAACAGCAACAACAGCACGGCAGTTATAGTAATAATAAAAAGAAGCAGCAAACAAAGGTAGCCAAAAGGTATCGGGTTTTATAACCTGCTCGAACTCATCAATTTCATTGCTAACAACACGCAGACACGCCGAAGTGAGAAAAATATGCAGGGCCCGCCATCGGCTTTGATCCGGTCTGAATCATCGTTTTGGATCTCAGATCACACAGTTAATACACTCGTAAAAAATGCAGGAATTATTGTTATATATGTATGGGATTTTGCGTGCCAGAAAGTGATTAGAAAGTAATCATATCTTTAAAGAAAAATTAAATTCCCTATCATCACCATCATTTTCTAAACAATCGCAGTTATTGTCACTTCTTATGAATAATCTACACAAAAAAATTTAATATTGTTATTATATTTTTTTTTAATATTAATTTCCCTTCGTGTACCCTGCGGTTTGGTTTTTCGTTGGGAGAGAAAGACGCCGGCAACGTCATAAGTAAATTTCTCGAGATGTTTCGGGGATTTCAAAAAGCCATTTAGAATAAATTAACTGCGACCTACCGGTAAAAAGATCTCTGATCCGATCGGCTCTCCTGCTCCTGACCCTCCTCCTCCTCCTCCTCCTCCTTCTCCATCTCCTACTCTTCGTTTTCAGTTTCATTTTGGGATTCATATGCCGGGGATTTGGGTGAAGCTGAAGCGAAGCGGGAGTGATCCCCCAAACAGGATTAAAATTAGTTTTTGATTACGCGTTCGAGCTTCTGGACAACGCAATTTGCGGTCGTCTGCCGCTGCAGCAGCTCCGTTCTGCTCTCCGTTCTGGCCATAATTAGCGCTTTTAGCCAAACTCCTTGAGCCGCCGGCGGCGGCGACTCTTTTGCATCCCGAAGGTCGCCTTTGTCCCTGGCCGGTTTGTCATAATTCTGCGGTGGCGGCAGACTTGTAAAGCTATTGGCAGGTATTTAGCCAGACCCTGAGAATGTGAAATTCCTTGTGGCCATAAATCCGAAAGCCCCGAAAAGTCCAGGCTTCTAATTGAGTCTTCCCTTCCGTCGGAGTGCCCAAATCACACATTCCACATGTCATGCTTTTGGCCTGGTTCTGGATCTGGATCTAAATCGGAATCTGCCTGCCTGCCTACCTACCTCGGATGCTCATCTTTCAAAGGGTCCGAAGCGATGCGAGGCATTTGAAGAGCGTGTGAACAGCAGGCACCTTGTGGTAAATACACTCCCTGGGCATTAGCCGAGGGATATGCATCTTGGTAGCCCGACTGCCTTTAGATTGCTATCTCTAGCTGGATGGCTTTTATTATGATGTTGCCCTCTTTGTGGCCCTGCATCCCCGGGGATTACCATTACTGCTCGCTGATCTCGGCTGATTGATTTGGAGTTGGCTTTAATTGAATTGTTTCCCTCCGGCACCTCTGGCCCTGTGTACTCTGTTTGGGGTTTCTTTTTTTTCTCCAATGCAGCGGAAGAGCGGGTTGTGATCCGGCATTAAGCAGCGAGTATTTAATTAATTGCTGTTAATTTATGTGCCTCCCAGTAGCCAGTAGAGTCCAGCTAATTTGCCTAATTACCAGCCAACGCCATTAGCCAAGCGCTCCAAGTCTGCGTTTCAGATTGACCATCGATAAGGCACGCCATGCCCCACGTATCGTGTTGAACTAATGCACTGGAAAAAAGATTAAATAATATAATATTAAAATATTAATAAACTAAACGAGCTGTTAGAATCAATAAGGTAATTTCAAGAAGTAGAGGATGTTAATGGATGGGTGATAGGGAAGTGGTTATTAAATTGAGTATTTATTTTCAATCACTTCCCTTTAAATTTAAACATTAGGGGCCTTGTTTTAAACTTACTTTCATAGGGCTTAATAGCTATCTCTTCGACAAAGAGAATCACGAGATAAAGTAATGGTATAGTTATAGATAAATGACTTTTCTAATTTTAATCAAAAAGTAAGGAAATAAAATAGTGTTGTCACTATTAACTATTGTGGAGTAAAGCGCATTCAAAAAGTTACCTGTGGTTATGGCAAATACAAAAAATTTCACAATACCTAAAAAAATACCAAAAACATCAGCTATTTCTCCAATGATTTGACCTAAATAGTGTCCATGTTAATCTTAGTTTTCATTTAAACATTTCTTCTTGTTCAAAATATTGTTTTAGCTTAAAGTGTAAAAACCTGCCCTTAAATAATAAACTTTTAAATGTGAAAGTCCAGAAAATAGCTCAATAAAAAAATCTTCTTACATTCCCATATATTTACAGGGTTATAAAATCATGAATGTTATTTATAGTATCTGATTTTATTTAAATTTAGTTTTATTTTAGTATTTTATATATTTTTACAAATATATTTGTATTCATATTTTTTTTGCAAGTGTAAACTTCCGTGTGTTTGAAGCACACCCAGTAAGTAAGTCAGTCTATTTATGTAAGGAAAATGCGTCATTTTGTTTGTGTCTCAATTAGCAACGCTGCCAGGAAGCATAAGTTATGCTTACTTTTCCAGACAACAGGAGCAGCTCCTTTGGAATCATTGTGCTAAATGTGGCCTGGTTCGGTGGTTCGGTTCGGTGTCACCCGGCATCTCCCAGCCGGCTGTCACAATGATTAGTTATGCTGATGACATTGTTTACTGGCCCCGTCCAGGACGTGAGAGGTGTGGGTGCCAGTCGTAATTCCAGTTTCATGGCCACGAATAGCTCGTGTGCGGCTCGGAATTGGTCCAGCCCACCGAGTGCAGTTTTTATTTTTATTTTTTTAATTAATAAAGCGCAACCAAAGCACTACAAAGTTTAGGCTTACCATGGATTTTAATTAGAGGCGTGGCCAACTTACATGGCCAATCTGGGGCCAGGAATCCCAATTGATGGCAAGTGGGGTCACTTAAAACTGGTTAATGACTCGATCTTGGCTTAGATCTAATGATAAAAATATAAATTGATTAAAGAAAATGTTTGGGAATGTGTAATTAAAATAGGTAATAGGAAGTTCAAAAGGTGAAATATTTTGGAAATGCGTAATTAATTTAGCTAATAGTAAGAATGTAAGGTGTGCCAACTGATATTATATCTACGAACTTGCTACAAAAACATTTATTAATATAATAAAGTTGCTTAGATCAACCTCTTCAAAGATATTTATACCTAAGGCCTTAATGGGCGTTTACAAACCAACAGATTAGATAACCTCGCAATAAACACGCAGGAACAGTGTCAAAATGGCTTTTAACTTCAGCCACAAAAAAAATATATAAGAGTAAGGGGAATCAACCCTTGTTCCCCATATCTTGTGCTGTTCAAGGACTGAATTCGAGTGTCTTAATTGTTAATTGTCGGACATGTTTAGTAACAACAAAGTTGCTGCTAGAATGCAGCTGCTGCCATTTTCCCCGCCAGACTTCCCCTGAAGAAACCCTCTCCCTATAGTTCCCTATATTGTAATATCTCTCTCGATGTATATTCAACCCCTTAAGCAAACGAAGCAACAGCTATTTCCGTTGATACTCTAGGCTATTCACCGGGCAGATTCCGTACATATAAGTATCGGGCATTAATAAAAAAACAACAAAATGAACAAAAAGTTGATCGCAAGGCGCAAAAATTGAATTGCCAGCGATAAATAAACAATACATAATGGGAATGGTCTGGGCTGGGCTGGTCTACCTTCTCTCCATTGAGTTCAAACTGGGTTGAAAGCCATTTCCGCCGCGGAATGCTTTAGAAAAAATAGAAGAGGAATAAACATCAATCAGCCGCCGTATTACCTTTAAACATGCCAAAAACAAATACCGGCCATCAAAATCCACATCGAATCAAATCCCAATCGAATCGCTTAAGAAAACAACAACACACACAGAGGAAATCATTCAGGTCGGGTCGGCGTGGCCAATAAAAGTCGAGGGTATAAATCGGGGCTAGAAAAAAAAGAATCCACTGGTCTACCTTTATGGCCGCAGACTTGCTGTTGTCGGATTGTCTATTATGAATTCCATTGAAATTGTTTTAACCACAAGCATTTCACTGATTGAATTGAAAGTGCCAGTGACGGCGTAGAGATCGGCCATAAAGGTGATCATTAAAGCATCCTCTAGACGGCTCTCCGGAGAAAGGTCAAATTCTACGGCGGAAAAAGAGCCAAAAGCCCCATAAACTTTCCTGTTTTACGGTCATCGGGTTCGGTTGTGTGAAGCATAAAAAGTTGACTGATCGCTGAATAATTTACGATGCCATCACACCTTTGCGACGTAGCTCTCATATAATGATTTCAATGTTTGTTGCCTTGCAGATCCCGCCACACTGAATATATTCGCCACGCGATCCAATCCAAAGAAGAAACGCAAGTCCCGCACTGCATTCACCAACCAGCAGATCTTTGAGCTGGAGAAGCGCTTCCTATACCAAAAATATCTCTCGCCAGCGGATCGGGATGAGATTGCCGGCGGCCTGGGACTTTCCAATGCACAGGTGAGTATTGTATCTAATCTATGTGTATGGATTAAATACCACATAAAATCTGTTACATAAACTTAGTGCAAGTAGTAAGTTTTGAATAACTTGCCACTAGATAGAATGCTAAAGAAAACAGTTCCTAAAACTTGGTATTTGCAAGTGTATATTTTTATACCAGGGAAGGACATCGATAGGAAAAGTTCCATAGTATATATCGAAACAAATAATAATAATCAAATTTAGAAATCTCGAAATATATCGGAAAAATCGATTTACTTTTTTTGTACTATTTATAATTTGTACGAGTAATCAAAAATAAGTCAGAAGTTGACACAAATTAGTGACTTATCACACATTTAACTTTCAATATCGACATCTTAAATTAGATAGATATTTTACAATCGAAAATATCGATTTATACATCGGTCCTTGCTTCAAACATTGAAGCAGTATGCACATGTCAATATTTTTTGCCATTCCTAATACATATATACATAGATATACCTATTCACCTAATTAAACATCATTCTCTTGCTAGGCTTTATAGGGTTTCATTTACGGAAATTAAAACTTAAACCAGGATTGAGTATTTTTAAGCCTAGGCAATCCTTTGGATTCTTTAAAAACCACCCTTAACACTAAAGTTTCTATGGTATTAGCTTATATTTAAACATTAATTTATCACATAAGTACCATTGGAATTTGGTTATAACAAATTCCTCTTTTAAAATTTCCTCTTAATACAACTTTCGACATCCACAGGTCATTACTTGGTTCCAAAACCGACGTGCCAAACTCAAGCGCGACATGGAGGAACTGAAAAAGGACGTGCAAAGCGTGAAACTGTCAGCGAACAATAGCTTTTTAGAGAACGTTAATGACTTGAGTATTTTAAAGACCCGACCAGTCAGCAGATCGCAATCGCTTGCGCCACCCACAGACGCATAGCGGCATCGGGACGGATAAGGATCGCGACAAGGACAAGGACAAGGACAAGGAGGAGCTGCGATTGCTGAAGCTAATGACTCTGATGCGTTACTCCGATGGCAAGCTGCTATATCCGCAGCCGCCAACTACATCAGCACCAAATTTGCCACTTCCACACATGCAACGCAGTGATTAGCTTATTTTGTAAATTATCCAACGGCTTAACTCTCATCTAATTTGCCAAAAAAGAAAATAATAATAAGATGGTGAGGAGAAAAACAATCTCTCTCGATTTTCCTAATTGAAGTATTACATTTCATAATTAATTTCCGATCCAATGTATGAAAGGCACTGCAAAATATTAGAAAATAAACTCGATGTACTTTAACTTGAATTGTGCTTAAGTCAACTACGTGTAATATTATATGTATATCCTAGTAAAGAACCATATATGGTAAAGATGACAATGGGATTGTTCCGATTTACTCATAGATAAAGTATTTAAGCGGAAATCAAATTTTTACAGCTAATCATGAATTTAATAAATTAACATTAACAAAAGATAAATTTAAATATGTCATAATAAGGTAAGTTTTATAGTTTTTTATACCCGGTATCCATAGAGTAAAAAGGTATGTACTCTAAGTGTAGTTTTTGACAAGCTAGAATGTATCAGGAGTAAGGAAGGAGTAATTATCCTTTATCAGCATTACCAGCCGGGTCGATTTAGCCATATCTGCCATTTCACTAGACCCAAAGACTGTAAGAGCCAGTCCTACTAAATTAGGTCACAATATTCAAATCTGACGCACCAGTCAAAGTTTCGTTAAAAATAGTAAAATTTATACATAAATAAATTAAAAGTAGAAGGATAACAATAAAGTGATTATGTTTAATCTTCAGCTAAATCTGTTTGATAGCGGCAATGTGACTTTATTTGGCAATATTTTCTTTTGTCTTCTAAACTTTTTAAACTGGTTAAAATCTTGATCGCCATTGCAAAGGGAATTGCGATATTCATATTTCTACTAATTTAATCTACAATGCTTAGTACTGATGCTATAATATCAACTATATCTTTTCTACTTTTTATGTTCAGCTCTTTGTTTAAATACAAAAAAAAACAAAAATATCACTAAATACCCCTCAGTATAAATCGGGTGTACTTGTTTTATTTTTGTAATGTAAACCACTGCCTATTATTTATATATTTTCAAGCTGAAAGGCTCTTCAAAGTTAAGAAATTAACTTATTTTTTATATAATTAGGTAAAATAATAATTTTATTAAAGAATTTGGCTAGTAGTATATATTATGCAATTGATTTAGCCGATTCTAGCTAGACAATTGTGACAGCACTGGGGTATATTTTTGTGTTGAAAATTAGAGCTAATGTATGGTTGGAATGTAGAGAGGTACTGAAACACTAGATGGCGCTACCAGGGCATATTCCAACTGCACGCCGCTGGGTGTCGCTTTAATATACACACTAATGTAGATTATAATGTAGAGTAAAAATCTTTTGTTCACAACTAAATTTGGAACATATAATATCTGATATTTCAATAAAAATTTTCTTTGTAAAATATTTAATTTGATACCTAAATTCGAAATTAGAAGCCTAGTGTTCTAGTGGTTTAAACAAAACAACCGCAAATATGAGATGTTCCACTCTAAGATGTCTTCTTCATTTTATTTTGCACCCAAATTGTTTCGATCTTGGAGGTGTTCGGACCGGTTTACAAATTTTTTAAATTTAATTCAAGATTTTATAAAATTGACCGATTAACTCAACGCATATTCCGTTTGGGCGTGTACCATTATTCGAATCAATAGCAACCATTTTAATTATAATCCGATGCCGGCCAGAAGGAAGCACCATCCCCATACCAAACTTGGCCTTCAGCAAATACTGTTCGAACCGCAAAAGGGTCTGAAAATTAAATATTCTAAACAATCACATTTGAGGTCCTTTAAAAACTTACTCCTTTGTGGGTGACGCAATTTTTCTGAGCTTCATCAGCGTTGATGACATGTTGCGTCATAAGACCGTACCAGAGCTGGTTCTTGTCGTACATAACTTTACAAAAATCTAAAATGTGAACATTAAGAATTGTGGGTTGCCAAAATCCACGTTCCCAATGTAATGTGTTTGAACGGACCTACAAAAAAATTATGTTAATATCTGCCTTGTCCTTATTCAAATATATTTACCTCGATGCGATCAGTAGGCCCTACTTCCCACACAGTTGTCACGTTTCCACTTACGACGACACCTTCTTCGCTCAAAGCAAAAGTTAAATTCTCCAAATCAAACAATCCTTCTATACCCTTTGAGCCCTTCGGGTTATCCAGACATTTTGTAAAGACCTTGTCATCCTCAAACTCAAAATCATACTGGATTTCAAGCGAAAGGCTCACAATTTTCAGCAGGATAAGTATTTGCCTTGACAATCCACACATTTTACAATTTTTGTTTACGCGAATGAACTACTTGATCTATCGGATGCAGGTTTTATAGCTGTACCTACTCCATCAGATAAGCAGGTACCAATGATTTCATGTAAAGATCGTCTCTACAGGTCTCGATGGAGTAGATCTTGATTAGATTTGAGATTTCCACACTAAATTGGGTTTTAATATGACTAATATGATTTAGGTAATTGTCAAGAAGAATATTTTTATGATTGTGATGACTTAAAAAAAAACGTAAATAGTCGATTATCATATGGATTCTATTAAATATATATTCACATAAAACAGTATGTTTCTATATAAACTATGTATAAAAAATGCAACATTATTTATATGCAAGTTTTAATGTTGCTTAATATTACGTTTTCTACTATTTAGATAATCTTAACTCCCGTATAACTAATTTCTTACTAAAGCTCAGTCAGTTTGTGGCTTCAATACTTATTCTATTTTTAATACAATTAAATAATCTACACTTCTTTGTTTTACTATTTTATTAATTTTAATTAATTTTTTATTGAGGCCAATACGTGTGTTGAAAGTGAGCATCACTGTTGTTGGAATTCAGAGATTCTGCTTATCGTATATAGGGGGCGCTTGAAGCCCGAATGCCATCGACACCGCTAGATGTCGCAAGCAAGTACACGTATAATACTATTATACTAAATTGCTTTAAAATGGATTTGTTATTAGAAACAAATTTGGAAAAACTCCTGACAAAAGTATTCAACTAATCAAAAACGCATTATTTTAGTTTCTTAAGGTAATTTTTTACTTTATATTTTCATCATGCGACTTAAGATTTTATAAAATTTGCCTCTACCTTTTAAGCGAATTCCATTAACATTATTTAAATCAATATTATAATATGATGCCGTCCAGGAGGAAACACCATTCTTATACCAAAAAAAGCCTTCAACAAATACTGTTTGAACACTAAAAGTTTTTGAAAGATAATCCCTTTAAAAAATCACATTTAAAGGTCCTTTTACATCACCTACGATGTCACCTTCCTCAACCAATTCCAGGGTCAAATCCGCCAAATCATTTTGTACCCTTTAAGTCCTCCGTTTTATCGAGACATTTGGTAAAAACCTGATCATCCTCAAACTCGATTTCATATTAGATTTTAAACAATAGGCACGATTTTCAGAAGGATAAGTAACAACTAACGAGTTAACGTGTAGATTATATCTATGGGATTTAGTAAAAGTGGGCATTGTCTATTGAGTCTATTGAGTAACAGCGAGTATAAGAACAAAGCAACACTCTAATTAATTATTGGTTAAAAATGAACCATAAGAGATGCACTCTTTAATGACATAACCATTTCACGTTCGCAATGTTTGTCTTTAGTTTCAGCTGTTTTAAGCTGGGAAAAATTTTCTCATAATTTTTGATAATCATCAAAATTGGACACTCCAGAGTGGGAGCCATATTTTCGAGGTCAATAAACTACCGAACCCCATTGGAGTTCAACGAGAGCTCACTTGACTTGAGTAGCTGCACCCTTTCTCAGACGCAGATAGCAGCGCTTCATTAAGAACCATTATGTCAAATTATTCGGCAGCCACTTCAGAGCTACAGCTAGCTTGGATCTATCCAAGGCATGCAAGTGGCCGCTTTCGCTGGAAATCAATTCAATTAGAACTCAATTTGTTTCTCACAGGGATTACAGCGACTCCAGACCAGGATGCTGGTCCGGCCCAACACAATGCTCTGATTAATTCCACATGAACAGCTCCAAAGAGCTGCTGATGATTAGCACACGGGCGCTGCCCTCCCATATCCATCACCCTCCTGGCATATGTACATTTATGAACTACGTATGGAATAGTACATCATAACTAGCGACTGCATAAAATCCAAAGGCCCCAAGGTGGGACCACGACCACCCACATGGCCGTCTGTGCTTTTATTGCTCACGAAGTAGCATAAACAAATTGCGCTTCTAACGGCGGCAGCGGCGGCATCCACATCCACATCCACATCCATATCCACATCCACAGCCACCAAGCCAACGCCACCACACACCTGATGGCCCTGATGGATGGACGAGGATAAATGTATGAATGGATGGGCTGAGGAGTTCCGCCAGTACATTAAATGCTTTCCCCCAGCAACAATTTACACTGGAAAAATGGGTATTCTAATTGAAAATTATGTTTTTATCCAAATAATCTTAAAATCTTTAACAAATTCCTTTAAAAAATTCATCCAAGTCTATCTTAGTATTTTACAACAATTTGATAGAATTAAATCTGAAACACATTCTTTTAGATAATTCATGTTAATTATAATAAGGATTAAAGCTTATTCTACATATTGAAATAGAACCGTAATATTACACATCTAGAAGAAAAAAAACGAAATAATAATCAAATTTGTTCCAATTTAATATTTAATTAAACAGAAAAAATTTTACTAATTCATTTGAAGAAATGAAATGCATAAAACAACTCAAATTGTCAAAGGTAAAAATAAATAAAAAAAGCGCTAAAATCTAGAGTCAGAAAGAAAAGAAAAAACCAAAATAAAAAACTGCTTTTATGAAAATAATAATTTTCTTTTCAAATTCAAAGTTTAATAAATTCAATTTTCTAAACATAATTGCATGTTTATGTTTTCAATCGAATTTTCGCCCCTGTGTAGCTTTGTTTGTTGTTACGACGCTTTGCTTATTTGGAGTACGGTTTTGTGTTATTTCGGAGCGCTGTGTGGTCTCCACTCCCCCCGGTTTTTCCGCTTTTCCAGCATTTGTTTCCCAAACAGTGGTCAACTAATGTGTCGCAAATGTCCCGCGGTGGCAGCCCAAACAAGCTACTTGGCGCACAGGACCACCGCCGAACAGATGTCTAGACAAATCTCGAGTGGCGATCCCAATTAGCCACTGTGGCCACACGCAGGACCAGGAGTCCGGCGCTGCGTTCACACATATTTCACCGTTCCGTCCATCCGCCGACATCCTCGAGAGGGTCCTGTCTGGACGGAGGCGGCGACAAGGCGTGATATGTAAACAAAGCCAAACGGATGATTACATGACCGTGGAGCCAGTGCATCCGCGACGGCGACATTGGTTTCCAATTGCATGAATATTGTCGGGGTGTTGCAGAAGGTCGAAAAAAAAAATGATGAAGAATATAAATACGATCTTTCTGAATTTTGGTTGAGACAAAGGTGTCAGCAATTTATGTAATAGATATTTAGGAACATATAATATCTTTCATAAAATCAGGATATAATTGTAAAAATATAATGAAATTGAAATTGTTTAGAAAATATGAAGTAATCAATGTATATTTTCAGTTGGATTGTTCATGAATTAGTGAACAAAAAATAGTAATTCAGCAAACTGTGCAAAAGAAAATATGTTATATTCTTATTGTAATCTTTCTTCAACTATTTAATTTTGTTTAAATTTAAATTGTTAAAAAGAAGAACTCAGGGGTTTGTTAATTAACAGTGAACAATTGAGTAAGTCAGCTAATAAAATACACCCTCTTTTGAAAAAGTGAACCAATGAACAAATGGTCAAAGTGAGTGTGACCATTATTTAAAATACTAAACAATTACAAAATCAATGCCAAGTTAATAAATCCATATTCTGAAATATTTTTTTATATCTGCAACATATTTTTGTTCCACCTTTAGGCGACATTTTGCCCTCAGTGCAAAGATACAAATACGTACAGATAGAGATACAGATGCAATGTAGCAAGATGAGCACTTTTAAGCTCTTAGGCACAAACGATTCACTTTGGCCAAATGTGCGCTTTTCAATTGAATTTATTTTTCAATTTCCATACACATATATTGGAAATATCGGAATTTTCAATTTTCAATTACCATTGGGCCGGGTCTGCTGTCGAAGGCACAAGTACGCGTATTATTAATGTAATAGCGGCTAATTGCACATTCGATGCCAACGCCAAAGGCAAATTAGAACGCAAGCGAAACACTTCAGGCCGCGGCTTAAAAGCTTTGATTTTGATGGAACACTTTTGGGGACGAGGGAGTCGAGGCATTTGGGCATTTTATGGCTGCATTTGGCGGCTGTTGAGACCATTGCATGGGGCATTCTCCAAAGTGGATCCGCATAGATTAGGGAATTCGCAATAACTTTATCCACTTGAGCCCACCCTCCCTCCGGCAAGTGCCTTTCGCATTTGTATCCATTCTGTGTAAATTCCCGCAGATGGGATCACTACTGATCAAGGTTTATGGTTTCCAGTCGAAGCAAGAAGTAGAAGCAAAATTTACCACAGAAAAGCCGTTGCATGTATTTGGCCTGGCCGAGACAATAAACAAAGTATCACTGCTGGCTGGCATGCAGCAACAAATAGAGGCAATCTAAATACGAGTACGAATCGGTAGCGGCGAAGGCGAAGAACAATAAAAACACATTGGCAAAATATGACAAAGTAAACAATAATAAGTCTGCAACGCCAAATTGAATGATCGATGGTGCCTCCATCCCCTGCTAGCCATCTCTCCGGTTGGTAATCTCCGAAGACCGAGTCGGACGTCACGGAGCAATCCACCATCGAAATTCCTGATCGTATATAAAATTTAATTGCCTACAAATTGGCGCGTTGAGTTTTATTGCAATTTAACCATTTATAATCATATGCACATCGACCGATTGTTTACTGTACAGTATAGCTGGGATTTCGTAGACCGGAGAACGTTTACAAGGAAGCAGCATCAGGT
Organism: Drosophila seguyi; assembly: GCA_008042675.1. Taxonomy (NCBI): domain Eukaryota; kingdom Metazoa; phylum Arthropoda; class Insecta; order Diptera; family Drosophilidae; genus Drosophila; species Drosophila seguyi. The sequence goes on along the minus strand of VNJU01003579.1, from coordinate 74,851 downwards.
TTAGGAGCATCATTTACCATTTGTGGGTGGTGGCACCGGGAAACAAATATTTAATTTAGTCAAATGCCAATGATTTATTTACGATTTCCGATCGTTTGGCCCGATCGCTTTGGGAAGTGTACAGCATAAACTTGAAGAGGAAAGTTTTGGAATGGAAAATCTTGCGCTCTTTTTTGTATCCCCTTGAGATCACTTATGAATGAAATATATTTTATTATACTTATTTATATTTCAGGCAAGATAAAATAAGTTATATTTATAAAAAGTAATAATGTCTATTTTTGTCATTCTTATCTTACTGATAAAATCAACCGAAAGACTTCTGGTCTTCCAGGCAAGAGTTTGCTTACCATTTGTCAAACGACACTTTCTCAAGATAACCCAGCAAAATCTCTTTCTCTTATCGATGTCAAGCTGTGATCTTGAAGTAAACTCATCTTCACGTCATGACTTGGCTTTACTCTACCGATTATGAGTGGAAAAATATCAGCTATCCAAAATGTTAACAAGATCAGTATGCCTTTGACTGACCAGTGAACAAGACATAGAAAGACTAACATTTTAGAGGGAAAAATGGTTTGTAAAGTGCTTGAATACTAGGAACAAAAATTATTTATTATATTAAGTAAAATGAGTGCTTGTTTAAAAAAAATTAATTAATAAAAAGAGCTTTACTTTACTACCGAAAATGTGATTAAATGTATATCTCCTAAGAAATATAACGTTTTTTTCTATCAATATTTATACTAATATTATATTTAAATCGTTCTCTTTAATATAGGAATTTACATAAAATGTAATAACAGTGCTTTAAATAATATAAACATTCTTTTAATATTTTTTTTTTAGCAATCTGCAACTGTTATCAGGCTGATGTTATCGCTCCTCTCGGGACATGTAGAAGCAGCCAGAATTCTGGCACCTTTCTTTCTGCCTGTACGAAGTCACTTTATGATGACAAATGCCATTATACGAGAGCTAGTGCAACGTGGACATGAGGTCACCTTCATAACACCATATTCCCTAGCCAAGGAAAACCTGGGAGCCAACTATACGGAAGTGCTTTTGCCACTTTATAACACATGGGCTGACAGTAAGTTTTGAAACTTAAAAATCTTAGCTATCATTATAATACAAAATATTTAAAATAGTTTCCGATATAATGAAAACCAACTCGGCCGTGGACATGGTTGATGTACCCAAATGGACAGCCATGAAGTTGGCCCAACACATTGGCATTAAATCAACTGATTTTGCTCTGAGCCAACCAGAAGTCCAGAAGCTAATCCATGCCAAGGACAAAGTGGGAAAATATGACCTTCTCTTGGTGGAACAATTTTACAATGAAGGAGCCCTAATACTAGGACATCTGTACCAAGTTCCGGTCATTAGCATTGCCACCTTTGCCTATGCCAACTATTTTAGCCAGATTTTTGGCTTTTTAACTCCATTATCGTATGTCCCAAATGTTTTTCTCTCCTGCACCGATAGAATGACTCTGTGGCAGAGGCTGGAAAATGTGATAATTGGAGCCGCCGAGGATTTTCATCGAGAGGTTTTCTATTATCCCGCCCAGGATGCCATTCTAAGAAAGTATTTTGAAAGTTTATTGCCGGAAGTGCCGCGGGCTAAGGATTTGGAAAGAAACATCTCGGCCATATTCTTGAATAGCTACATGCCGCTGACTTCCTCGAGGCCCATGACCTATAACATGATCTCTGTGGGAGGACTGCACATTCTGCCACCCAAACAATTGCCAGGACATATACAAGAGTTTCTTGATGAAGCCCAGCACGGTGCTATATACTTTAGTCTGGGTAAGGCTTTTTTAATTAACACAAATATAAGTTTCATATAAAAAACTCTCCTCCAGGATCCCAAGTGCGCAGTGCCGACATGCCAGCCGAGAAGCTAAAGATCTTCCTAGGTGTCTTTGCCAGGCTTAAACAACGCGTTTTGTGGAAATTCGAAGACGACGAGTTGCCCAATCTCCCCGATAATGTGAAAGTGGAGAAATGGTTACCTCAAGCCGACATCTTGGCCCACCCAAAGGTGAGGGTTTTCATAGCCCATGGCGGACTCTTTGGTATGCAGGAGGCAGTTCATTATGCGGTTCCAGTGCTCGGCATGCCCTTCTACTTCGATCAGAATTCCAACATAAAGGAGGGCATGTCTGCTGGCTATGCCATTGGGTTGGACTATCGCCACATATCGGAGGAAAAACTTGAGTTGGCCCTCACCGAGCTACTGACAAATCCCAAATATAAAGCTAACATGGATCAAGCTTCCAAGATCTTTCGGGATCGTCCCCTCACAGCCATGGATACAGCCATTTACTGGATAGATTATATCATCGAGCATCGAGGAGCGCCGCACTTGGTGGCAGCGGGTGTTAACCTTCCCTGGTACCAGTTCTATCTACTGGATATTATTGCTATTATAATATTTATTATATCATTGTTTGTTTTAATAGTATATAGGGTTTTTCGAATGTTTAAAGTTGACCAGGGAATTATTAATGTAAAGAAAATACAATGAGAGGCAGTAGTAAGTAAGAAACTATTAGGAAGAGCAGAAACAGTCTTTTGTGAGAAAATAAAAAATTTGGACACTTAAAAAATGTAAAATATAATACATTTTGGCTTTGTTTATATTATTTCATCATTTCAATTCCATATATTCTTGTAATTTCACATGTAATTATTACAATCTGTGCTGCATTTTACGTACATTAGTTCATTTCAAAATAGCATTTCCTTATTACCACATGTTTTTTTTTTTTGTAGAATACTTGACCTGCCCTTTCATTTCTTTTTATATAAATTTTTTTGCAATAATAGCCCCGTACACTTAAGCTTTGGCACTTGAGCTTATACTTAAGTATTTAATGAATCCAAATGGTATGGGCAGTACAATACAACTTAAGGCGCCTGAGTGCCAGGCCAAGTGTTCTTTAGGAATTGAGCAAAAAATTCGAAAGCCAATAAAAGATATATTCTGTTTTTTTGGAAAAGCTTACTCATCAGGGATTTAATGGGATTTCAACATGATCATTATGTAGACATGAATTGCCCAAACTATTATGGAACTATGCGCTTTACAAATATTCTAAGGTTTTTGAATATTCTTATGTCAATTTTAGAGGATTTTGTTAAAGATTTACCTTTGATAAAATGGGGTAATGCAAAAGTTAAAGTCACCAAAATACTGAGTGTTTAAGAGGCATTTATATACCTTTGCAGGGTGTTATAATTTTAGTCAAAAGTTTGTAGCTCAATAAAGGATATATTATATATAAATATTATATATTATATATATATTATATATTATATATATTTCTCGATCATTTATATCTCCTGTTAGTTATTACTTCCTTTATTCCAAAAGCGATCGTTTCTTAATAATCCAATCGCAAACTTCGGCGCTTGAAGGTAAGCTTCCTTCGTGTTATATATGTATAATATATAACTATAAATGTTCTTCGAAAAAACCAACAACACGAATTAAAAACAATTAAGTCTCAGCGTAATAAAATAATATTAATCATATACTATCACTATCATGGTTCATGACTGTCTAATTTAATATTAAAGAATTATTCAGACATATAACACTATTGTTTATTAATTATTAGTTGTTGTTTATATACTTGAAACCAATAAGTATATATAAGTATAGATTTTTATGTATATCGCATATCTACCCAACAAATCCCAATCGCATAAACAAATTGACCCAAAAGACAGTTGCTTCCTGCAATGCAGAGCGCCACAGCCAGACCCAGCGCCATTTGGATGTTGGACACAAATGGGATGTTTACACGACTCCGGGCGGGGTCTCCGTCTCCGGCAAGTGCACTTGAGGCGAGAGTGCGGAGACACGAACCGAGGAGCAGGCCTCCACTCTATACATGGCCTTTATACTACATACATACATACATCCAGCTCATTATGCATTCACGGACTGGCATTGAAGTGGGTGCGACGCCCCGCGTTTGGAGGCTGTGCTAGCTATAGCTAGGGTTACATTGCCCATTCGAATTATTATTGGTATTTGTAACACATGATTACGCTTTATTGTAAACAAAAGCGCCGATAAACAGGCAAACACACACGCACGCCCTAATGATATGTTAATGCAGATGGCGCACACGGCGTATGTGTGCTGTGCTGCTGCTTCTGCTGCTGCTGCTTTGTGCGGAAGGGGTAATCCGAAGCTGTTTGTCTGTCAACGGCTTAGGCAAATAAACTTGAAAATGAAACTCCGCTGGCAACAGGCCACAGGAATTTCTTCCCTTATGAGATTGATGAAGACAGGTTAATGAGGGTTGAGAGCTTCTGGGTGAAATGTTTAATTGACCGGCAATTTGGAGAAAGTCACCTTTGAATGCAGCCCAATCAAAGCTGGTTAACTCCCCAGGGAAACTGGAAGGAGCGGAATAAACTCAACTTTTGGCAAGCCGAAAGCTATATGTTCTATTAAGTTGTTTGGAAAATTATAGTGTTTATATGACAGAGGATTAAAAAAATAATGAGAATTCACCAATGCTCAATATTTTATTGAAAATATTGTGAACCAGGGGGATATGCACATTTTTAAAGAGCAAAAAATATCGAATGGATGTTATCGAAATCGTAAGCCAATAATTTAATGTATTACTTATTTATTTATGTAGTTTTTGACCTATATTATTTAGATGTTGTATAAATCCAATATTTTTTACTAAGTTATGTATGTTTTTTACCTATTATATTTATAATTTGTATTAACTCTTTACATTTTATATACCTCAATGAAAGGGATGTGTAGTAAAATAGGAATACTCCGATTTAATACATATAAAACAAAATCAAGCTTAATATCATATTTAAAGCAAAGTAAAGATTGCTGTATGAAAATTACAAATACCAAAATAAATAGCTTTCAACCTTTTCTAAACGTTAACGTTTCGAAATATTCGGTAAAACAGCCAAACAAGATATATAATATTATTTATCAGTATTTTCAATGTAATATATTTAAAACAATATTTAAATTTACATTTATAATTGTTTTTATATATTTCCAACGATGATATTTACAACGAAATCTTATCAATTAGTTTTGATTAAATTTTACGACAACGTTAGAACCTAAATTTATATATCGGCATCCATTCAACAAAAGGAAATGGTTCTTCCATGGAGAAAGAATGGGTTTACGATCACAAAAAGTAATTTCAAGTGTTTGAGCTGTTTAAAAAATCACTTCTTTATTTTTTTAAAAAAAGCAAATTAATTTATACTAATATATTTAAATATTATTAAGCTAAAACCAAAAGTATAAAGATAAATATACCCAAAATAAAATAATTTCTTGAGCGTTACAAACATCTGAACAAAATAAAAGTAACCTCTGCCTCTGGTATTAAAAGCTGACCACCTAAGGCAACGACAGAAGATGCTGTCGACACGCCACAGCGTTTAAGTGTAATTTTCTTCTTATTCTATTGAAGCATGTCCTTGGCCGGCAGGATAACTCGCCAACTCACTGCAACGCACTGCTGGGCAACTTCTCGGCGGGCAACTTCCTCCGCCTCGTTAAAAATTCACTTCAGCCGTCGCTTTCACTTCGGATAAGCATAATGGCCGTTCATTTGCGCCCGTCGCTCGTCTGGGCTTTATTTTCGACCCACTCAGCCACCCAGCAGCAGGAATACCAAGAAAATGTTCTTTTCGAATCGAAGACGGCGGAGGAGCGCTCAGGACAATTGCGGACGTGTGCGCCAGCCAGGAGCCACTGAGTTCAAAAAGGGGGAAAACCGAGCAAAAAGAGAACATAGGGGAAAAAAGAAAAGCTAAGGAAAAGTGAATGTCCCATCTTGTGCGCCATGTAATTTGCTCTCTTGCCATGTGCTTCATCAGAAAGGAAATTGAAAATTGCTGCTAATAGCTGCCGACGACATTGGAGTGGGTGTGGCCGATAGGCGTTATTTGGGTGGCAGAATCCGAAAAGAAATTCTTATTCTTATAATCATTATGAAAAAAAGGAAGTAAAAATGGAGAAGAAAAACGTACGAAAAGATAAAGAGAGAGGCCACTAAGGAAAAGTAGGTGGAATTCATTTGAAACATAAATGGCTCAGCTTAGTGACGAAAGCTAACGAGGCATTAAACTGCTCTTTATTCCACAAAATGGATGTTGATTTATGCAGTGCAGATAATTCAAGGTAATTCGAATGAGAAAAGGCCAATTAGGCCACCAGACAAGGGATCTATTAACTTGCTAATGGGTGCATTGAATATTAAGGAGAGCGTTTTATTAACAAGAAAATGTTGATATCGCAGTTAATAAATCTAGACGAAACGGACTATGTTACTTCAGTTTCTAAACAACTTTCAAGGGTATATCAATAAATTAAGGATATATCGATTAATTAATCGGTTAATATCGATATTGTGTTCGATATATAAGACCCTTTCAAATCTCTAACGCAGCCTGGCCGTATTATAAATATTTTATTATTTAGAACGAAAATTTTTAATATATAGTCAATAATATTAATTTTGCATTGTTAAACTCGATACTAGTTTCTTTGTATTCGATATATTTCCAATAATGTCTATATTATTAGGTTAAAATGCCTTTTGTTTCGATGTTTAAATCTTTTATTTTTAATATGAAATTGAGGTTGATAACATCTATCGCTTCTTCTTGCGATATACCCATTCCTAGTTGTAGCTTACCCATTAAACTTAAATTAGAATTTATGTCGTATTCCAATCCAATAGAATTGAGATAGTTTTAAATTAATTTTCTCTATAATTTACTTACCAACTGACGTGTATTTTTTGTATCGATTTTTTCAGTAATTTAATTATATTTTATCCAATTCCCCAGGACCGAATTCTCAAAGCACCCACTCCTTCAGATGACTCAGTGGATGGCATCCGTTCTTCTAACTGTTTACACTAAGCAATGGGCACTTAAACGGGCTTTAAGCACCTTTATGTTGTTCGAAATAAATATATATGTGAAAACAAACGATTAACGAGCCAAGTAAGTTGCAGGTGCTCAGACCAAAAAGATTCCTCTGGCGGAGGAAACTTTTCCAGAAAGGAAACTGATTCATTAAAGTGTTTATCCATGTATACGACACCATTCAGTCTTTGTTTTCTTCTCGCGATCCAAACACTTTTCGGTGCCAGGGGAAAAACAGATCCCCAGGCCAAGAGTTTGACTGTTTATCAATGGATCTTCAAGTGTTTTCCGCCAGCTAAAGGCGCTCGGCGCTCCTCAGGCAGCTGATAAGCCCGACCCTCGGTATCCATTGGGAAATGGAAAATGCTCACATCTCACCCACTCACTAACGCCTGCAGTGCGCGAGGCAAGGCCCAACCAAATGCCTATTGCGACTTTAATTGTCCGACATTACGAGTCGGCAGGTCCATTAAAAATGTTAATTAAGTTGCCCCAGTGGAACTTGGACACATGTGTGTGCCAGTGCCTGATCCCTCTCAGTCTGCTATACCACAACATTTCCATCTAAACAGCTCGCGAATAACAAACCATCCATCTAGTGCTAGTTGGACTCAACTCAACATTCGCGCGAACTGAATGGCCGCCTATGAAAGGCGATAAAGTAAGAAAAAAAAATGGGGAAAATTGGAAAGAGAAGCAAAAACCAAAATCGTTTTATGCCTGCGGTAAGAATTTGAAATTTTTTAGCCGAAATTTGAACAATAAACAAAATCACAAAAGCCAAAACATTTATCATTCAATTTCATGCTAGCAGCGCCTGTTGCCGTTCCCGTTCCCGAAATCATTTAAATGATTTTTTATTTGAAGCCAAATAAGCAGAGGAGTGGGCCACCGAGAGCGGGGTGGTTGGATTTAGCATCCGATTTGGAATTAGCATTGCGCAAGATTTTTAACTCAAACATCAGCAGCTGTTGTTGTTGAAATTGAGTTGGAAATTGAATTCGAAATTGAGGTGGGTGGCCATTTTGTTGGACAGGCCAGAGGCTGGAAGGCTGGGATGCTGCGAGGGGGCGGGCACCATCAACTTGCGCAAATAGCACCATCATCACGAACAATTTGTGCCTGGCCACCTCCTCCTCCTCCACCACCGCCTCCATTCATATAATTTCATACGCCGCGGATCCGTGTGGGCTGGATTCCCATGAATTTCTTCGGGGACCGCACACAGTCACCGCTCCGGTTTTTGGTTGGCTAATGAAAAGCTGAAAAACAATTAACTATAAATTAAACGCACAATTTTCAAAACAAAATAAACATAAATAGGCACGGAGACCCCCGAGCATCATTTGTACTTTGTTTTCGTGTTTGTTTACGGCAATTCATGTTCTTTTGGGGGAAAATACGATTTACCTATAGAAACCAGAGCCATCATCCAACGAATCCCCCGAAACCAGTGGCAAACCCCATCGCCAGGCATCACAGCAATTAGGCAATGTCGCTGGCTCAAATCCCTATTTGGGGATCCCTCCTCTTTTGGGCCCGGCCTATCCCATAAAACAAAGAGCACAACTTCAATAACAACATTAGGTCTTTAATGGTAAATGATCGATGGGGAAATACTCTTCTGGAATATATTATGTTTTGGTGAATATTAAAATATATCGCTATTGATTTTAGACGCGGGAGTGAGTCTATTTATAATTAGTTATTTTAATGTTGCGTGTAAATTTGATAAAATTTAATATTTTTGGTAACGTAACCGAAAAACAATAAATAATTAATGCTCAGATTCGTAACCGATATTTGACGCTAAGCAAATAAATAAATCAATATTTTACCATTTTAAAAAATAACTATTTTAAGATTTCCATATTTCTATATTTTAATATAAAGAAATAAATAAATATCCATAATTTATATGTTGTATATTTAATATTAATATTTTAAGCATACCAAACTCTATATTTTAATATTTTAACACATTGTAATTTGTAAGAATATTTAATTTAAGGAAATATATAATGTTTACCTTGATTGCGGTATTGAAATCTTTTATATGTATAAATTTTTTGATAAGGATCATAAGAATCTCTTATTCTTTTTAAATATCCTTAAAATATATATCAAAAAATGGTAAAGAGGTTCTCATAGACCGAACAATACTTAAATCCTTGTTGTTAATACTTTTTTAAATATTTCTTTTATTATCATTATTTGTATTTTTAATTGTAGATTCATCTTATTATTATCATTGTTTTTATTAATTGTATACGTTTTTTAAAACATTTTAACTTAGATTAAAGCTTTTGCTTATTTTGTCAAGAGTCTACTCAAAATAAGAAACTAAATAACAAGTCTTAAGCGTTTAATACAATCCCAACTCAACCTATTTCAGTATTTAATAAATTCAAGAAGTAAAAAATGTAAATATACCCCACTAACACCTAGGGTACACAACTTTAGAGTTTTTAGAGTTTAGTTGATGAATTTGTTGTGAAGTTATTCCTACCAAGAACTGTTAGGACCACGGCTGTTGCATAAACAAACTGAGCCGCGGGCAGAAGAACACGTGCACCAACAACAACATACCAACAACACCAACAACTACAACAATAGCAATAGCAAATCGAAGTGTCAGTCGCAGTCGATGCTCATCCTCCGGACTATGCCTGGGCCTCCTTTTATGGCGCACATGTGTGCAGCAGACGACGACGATCCGATCGGAATCAAGATCGGCGGGATGTGGGCGAGCATGGGGATCAGGAGCATGGAAAGACAACGCCAAAACGCTAAAGCAAAGTGCATCGAAATGGGCCAAAACAAAAAGAATGCAGTGCATTTTATAATAAGTGAACATTTCGGGCATTTTGTTTACACTTTAAGCTGTCCGGGCCACAGATTTTCCCACCCGTTTCTTTTTGAATTTGCATTTCGCCATTAAATGCACTCTCTGCTTAAGAATGCGCCCGTCTCTCACCCATTAAAAATGTTTAAACAAATAGCGAACGAATAGTGCTAAAATTGTTTACGATCAAGGATGTCCGGAGACGGGCGACGACTAATTGCAGTTCCAGGGATCGCGCATACGCCACTTGGAACTGGGGACCGGAGTCAATTGTGGGCAATTTTCCATATTAATTACAAGTCAAATATCGGCGGCGGCCTCTTTTAAAAGGATTGCCGTCAAGTAGCTGACAGCTCGTAGCACCGGCGGCGGGGCATGTGTGTCATAAAAAAAGGTTGCATAAACAAATCCGGAGGCGGCGCAGTATAAACAAATTAGTAGCCAAGCAGGACGAACGGATTTTACTCCCCAAGACCACATGCAGCGGCTGTGTGTGTGTGTGGGTGGGTGTCAGTCTTCAACCCTTCAGCTCCGCAATCTTAAGTCCAAAATCTGAAATCCGAAGCATGCCATAAAGCCGAAACTCAAAAGCAAAGTGAGCCTGAATTACCGCAGATGAGCGGAATGAACAAAGGGGAGGGTCTCAGTAAATGCACTCATAATAAAAGGGAAACCACTCAATCTGGTTTCTCACTCAAAAATATGATGTACTTGTATTGACTTTAAATTAAGAATCAATAAGAGAAACACAGAAGGATCAAACCTTATTTCGCTGTTAATTATTCGTCAAGGACTTAAATAAGTTTTTAAAAAATTCGACTTGGTTTTTTATTAACTTTTAGAAATTTATTTGAATAGCTGTGTTACTTTCCTCAATTGTGCACATTAATTTGCTATAAATTTCAAATTTTCAATTAAATTTAAACTATTACATCACTTACAGAATTTTTAATACATATAAAATATATGTACACAGGTAATACAAAATGTTTTGTAAGTACATATATTATTTTAGTAGAATTTTTATTATGTCTTTATAGAAATTCAAATCATTGAATTGAAATATAGCTATAAAATCACTAACAATATTTTAAATAAATAAGTATGTAATAAAATAGGGAGGTAATAATTATTTAAAACATGTATATTGACATAAGTAAGTAATACCTTAAAAATGGTAATTTAAAAATGTATATTTATTATTTGGCTTTGATTTCAGCTTATTATTATTATTAGTTATTGTTATTTCTATATAATACATGTTTCTTCATTATTCTCTCTCTTCAATTATTTTCATAGCCTAAGTAACAGGCTTCCTTTTAAAAAATATTTGTTTAAAACAAAATTATGACTTGTAGAGGCCAAAAGACACAAAATATCTTAAAAACCCCTTTTATTGACACAAGTAATTACAACTGTCAATCGATTTTAGTGTCCCAAATTTGTCAAATGCCTGCGTGCTTTTAGTGAAAGAATGTGACGGAAAGAGCATTATTTGTACTTAAAGATCGTTCATTCCACAAAAATTGTTATTTCAGTTGGCAGACGGCGGAGTGCCACGTTCAATGCCCCAATTGGAAGCATATTCGACACTCTGAAAATAACAGGGGCAGAAGATTATTCCTAAATCTTTATTTCTTTAAATTAAATTATGAGAGAAAAATGAGAGCTGATAAGGAAAAGTTATTTTAGAAACTATAAAGTCACAAGTCTGAATTCTGTGATATATAAATTTGCATTTGTTTAAGTCCGACTGGAAGCAAAGTTCTCTAAAGATAAGATAAGATAAAACATATACAACCTGTTATCAAGAGTTAAAACACAAATAACGACAGAGTTAACTAAAAAATATAACTATTAGAAGAAAGATATAATTAATAAGTATTATTTTTTAATCAGATTGCCTTCCATTTTTTTGTTAGTGATATTTTGTTGCTGATTAGAAAAAATGGTATTCCCCATATAACTAACAAGTAATATGCTGCCGGGCGCTCCTGCTCCTTCGGAAAGGGGATGATCGATCGATTGAATTCTCCAGTGGTCACATGTCCTTTTTCCGGATACCGATCCTGCAGCATCGTCGTCAGCTTGTGATTCTATTTATTTGTTTGTTTATAAACATCGCCTAGTCGGGCCGTTAAAATTGTCGCCGCCAGGCGCCACTTAAGGCGTGTCCTTGTTGTCGTCAGCCACCAACTGTGCCGCTAAGGACATGTCTATGTAACCTTTCCCCTTCCAATAATTTCCCTCTCTCTCCCATCCTGCAATGATCTTGTGCAAAAGCGCCTGTCGTAATCGTAATGTAAGTCAGTGGTTTGTGGGTCACACAGACGTCCGACCCGTCCCGACTCCTCTGACACATTGAAGCACTTCTATGTCGACATTGAGTGGGCTCGTCATAGTCCGGTAATCATCATTGCTTTTTTTTGGATTTCAGTCTCCGGTTTTCGCAAGGCTTCTCCGGCGGGCCACACGCACGGCCACTTCAGAGGAACGGATCTCGAGGCCCTGCAGCGCCCCGATCGCTGTCATTCTTGAAGGGTCTGAGAGAAGCCTCTCCCGGGCTGTTGATGCGAAATTGAGGTCATGTGGTATCAGTTTATTGATATATAAATGCCTGAGAATTTTCAACATATTTGGCTTTCATTTATTTGTAAGACTTTGCAGGATATTATAGTTTTAGTTGGAATTTTGCAAAGCAATGAAGGAGTCATTGTCGATACTATAAAGCATATTTATATTTCTATTTTGATGTACCCATTTTTATACATCTTTATAGAAATTTATATCATAAAAAACTTAATAAAATCCATTATATTTGAATTGAAGTTAATGTTTTTAAGGGTCAGTTATGATCAATTTAGAATTCAATCCCTGACCCAATTGCAAACTGCAAGGTTATACAAACATTGGCCTTTTCGAAAGTTAGATTTATCTTTTTCTTTAATTATAAAACGGAATCTAACAAATTAAAATGTTTTATAAAATGCAGTATTATTCAATAAATATATCTTCTACATTTATATAATTAAATTTTATCTCTGGGCTAACTATTCGGCATTATAAATATAAACCTCTCTTTAAATAAACCATTATTATTAGTATTATTTCAGAGAAAGATGTATGTTACCTAGACACTTAACCATTCTTCTATTTGTATGTAAAGATTAAATTAATTCGTTATTTTTTCAAAGCAAATTCTTTTCAGTCTTCAATTAAAACGTTTGGGACCTATGTTCAACTCATTTAAATCTCAAAAAAAAAATTTAAACCCCGAAAAGAACTTTATCAAATTTAAATAAATGCAAGCATTGGTTTTTGGTAAATTTCCTTTATATTTGAATTTAATTTCCGCTAAAAGCCGCTTAAAAATGTAATAGCCTGTTAAAGTAATAAAGAAATCTTTTACCAAAATAATATAAATACCATAAAATATTTTCTTCATGTACGATTTTATTTAGCTTTCAAAGTACAACTAAAACTTAAAGCTACTAAAGCTATTGGCTATCTACTACACATAATTACACATAATTACACATAGAGACTAAAACACAACTTCTAAGGCTATCACAAAAACGTGCCTCGGGAATATGGGCAAATTCTCCTTCCATTCCCTTCCCTTCAATCAATTTCCACATTCTCGTCCATATCCTCCGCCTCCGAATGATTGCCATCGGCGCCGCTCTCCACCTTTAACCCTTGATCGTTGGGACTGGGGCAAGGAGTTCGCTGAGGACGCACGGCTCCGGGGATGGGAATGGGCGAGGAGGAGGCCGAGGATGCGGTCACAAAGCTCGAGGCTTGTGTGGGCGGTGGTATGGGCTGCGGGACCTTGGGCTGCGGATAGAAATACGGGAACGGCATCTGCATCTGGGGCAGCGGCAAACCGCCGTAGGCCAACTGCAGCTGATGGCGATAGATGTTGATCAGCGCAGGATCCAGGCCATGTCCCGCACCCGGTCCAGCCATATGGGCGTAGGTGGTGCTGCCATCCTCCCGGACCAGGACCTGGACGGGTACCCTCTTGCTGGCCCCCAGGAGAGCCGCCTCATGCTGCTGGATCTGCTTGCGCTTGGTCTTGTAGCGGCGATTCTGGAACCAGATCTTCACCTGCGTTTCGGTTAGCCGCAGACTCTTGGCCATCTCACTGCGCTCCGGGCCAGATAGGTACCGTTGTTGGGCAAAACGACGCTCCAGCTCAAAGACCTGGGCGTGGCTGAAGGCAGCCCGTGAACGCTTCTTGCGGCTGAGACCGCTGCCGTCATGGGAAAGTGGCGACTCGGAGGGTGAACTGCTCAGTGGCGGCGGTGAGTCGCAGTCTGTTAATGGAAACATTACGGAAAGAAATTATAGAAAATTAGAAAATTAACAACACAAAGGACAATGGAAGCACAAAAGGCTTCAAGCTTGGCCATTTACTTACCGGAATCGTTGCTGGTGCACCGCCTCATGTCCAGAGGAGCGGCAAGGGTGGACCCAAAATAGGCCAATTTACGCTGCATATATTCCGCGGCACTGGAGTTTGATGGATTTTGTTGCATGGTTGCCTGGTGATGGTGATTGTTGTTGCTATTGTTATTGTTGTTTTCCAAAGCCGCCGCATAATACTGCAGATAGTTGGCGGTTTGTTGCTGCTGCTGCTGCTGCTGCCTGGGATTCGGTGACATCTCCTTGTTGTTGGAGAACTTGTACAGGCTGAGATCGCGACAACAAAGCGGCGGGGACTTCGAGGTGGAGCGCTCGGATCGATCGGAGGGTCGAAATTTCTCTGGTTCCGGCTCGGAGTCCAGGCTGGACACACGACGCGCCTCCGGATTGCTGCGCGTGAGGATGTCTTTGATGGAGAAGGGCGTGGTTAGCGATTTGCTTAGACCCGCCATGGCACTGCCGCCCACACTTGCACCTTCCATATTTAGCATTTTAATTTGTATTTCTTTGAATATTTCTGAAAGTATTTTTCGAATTTTCCAATATTTTTTACGGCACTTATTTTCACTCCGGGAAAATCTTTTACGGATCTTCACGTCTCGACGGCTGCGCAACGAATGGGCTTGAGTTGGACGCTCCGGGCTGTCTTTAAATAGCTGCCGAGATCCCCGGCGAGAAGCACTCGAAATCACGGAGTGGAAATGTGCGCCGTACTCAAGTGGGGGTGGAACCGTATTACGCTTTCGGATTGGGTCCCTTCCATTGGTGGTTTGGCCCGGAGAGCCTTTGAGTTTCCTCTCAAGTGCGTAAACACAAATTCGGTGGCTGTAAAAAGGTTATATTCGCTTATATGCATCGCTATATGGAGCGCCTTAGTTTTCCAGGAGTGCATGCATCCTGTTTATTGTTTACAGAACTGCTAACTGCTGTTCTCTCAGTCTTATTTTTTATCTCCCAAATTTTACATTTCGGGTACAGTCCGCCACAAGTGTTGGCAGCGTATTCCTATTTGTTTAGCTTATCGATTTGTTTAGAATCTAAATCATTTGTAACAAATCGGAAAAGGTATCCGTAAATGCACACACTTGTCCGTAAGTAGGTTAGTTGGGTAATAGAATAGCTTGGAATTGTTAGACAATGTCTCTAAGCATTATTTTTTTATTTCTCTGAAACTAGATACTTATATTACATTTCTACAAGTTAAAATATATTTAAATCAAATAGCAAGAAATATATTTTGTTTGAAAATATTTAATTATTTGTGTATTGTATTTAATAATAAACTAGCTACAGTAGAAGTATCAGGCATAGCTCCTGTGCCTTTCGGCTTGCTTTGATTTATTATTGTTTAGGCCTGTGAAACATAATTTATTAATTACCTAATTAATACAAACTTATATTTAAGTCGAAAGGGAAACGTGTAAGATAGAGAAGCTGCAGATACAATAGACTTAATTTCTTAATTCTTATTGTTAACATTTTCTTTTACTATATACATATTTAATTAAACTAAAAAAGTATCCTGTGGTCCTAGACGCTATGGTTTCCATCGTAATGATTCACATATTTTAGAAATGTTACCAAATTCCTTTATAATAATAAATACATACATATAAATCCTTAAATATGTATTGTTTTAAGAGGGGTAATTCAAATAAAATTATGGTTTAATCCCAACGTAATTTTTGATTTATAAATTCTGGTAGCTGATCATAAGACTTTCTTTTTAAGTTGATTTAATAATTTAAAAATTATTCTAAGCACAGTTTTTGCATTGTTTTGTATTTTAAAACTATTTATTCAAAGGTTTTATAAAAAAAGGATAGTTTTTAATTCTTGCATCTGTAATAATTTATACAGTTTACAGTGTTGGGATGACATAAATAGCATTAACAACCGAGATCTATCCACACAATTTTTTTGTTGTGTTTTGATATATTTACATTCATTACCATTTTTTAATATTTTTAAAAATGTTGATTTAATTATATAATTCTATTGGTTTTTAGCTAACTTTATTATACTATATTTTTAAGATTATCTATTGTTTCCATAATAATTATTCAAAGATAAGGTCTACAATCAAGGTACGGTCTTAAAAAAACTAATATATAAGGAATATTTTTTTCTCCTATCAAGTTACTAAATAGTTTATTAAGTATATAATACCAACCAGAAATTGCAATCATAAAAATTAAAAATAAAGAAACAATACAAGTTCTTAAACAGCTTGAATCTTTGAGGTTCCCCGAACACAACTTAGAGACCCCTAAATGACAAGATTGTGACCCATGTGAAGCGTTGGGTTACTCAGGCCTGCTATTGGCTGACCAAAGGCAGAAAGAAGCCTCTTCGGCGCTGATTGGAGAATGCTCCAGACATGGGCAATATGGCTGCGCACTCAGTCGCCGAGTCTCACTCGAACCGAGTGAGTGAGATGCTGGTGGCTGGGAACTGCCACCGAGCAACACATGCTCGCCGTTGGGGGTGGATTTTATACCGCATTGTGCTCGATTCCTCCGCTACACTTCACACCTTCGGGCTATATAATCTTTTTATTGCCAATTCAGTGGCTCTTAATGCCGCGGGCGCTGAAAAGTCAAGCCAACAATGGACAAGGATGGCTCGAAAGGGAAAAAGATGGGCTGGGTTGGGCTCTCTTTTGCGGTCAGATATATGAGTAACCAATTCCAGGACCAAGTGGGGTGCTACTCGTTATACCATTTCGATTGAATGCCCTTCGATAATACTCGGGTAATTAGTGTATAATGATGCTTGTGGCAGGCACACGCGTCCGCAAGCCT
Source organism: Drosophila seguyi (assembly GCA_008042675.1). Lineage (NCBI taxonomy): Eukaryota > Metazoa > Arthropoda > Insecta > Diptera > Drosophilidae > Drosophila > Drosophila seguyi. Next base: position 57,815 of record VNJU01003579.1, on the reverse strand, counting down.
CGGATCGCAGTTGTCCTTTCAGTGTTGTCGCTAATTTGGTTAGCTTCTTTTGATTCTACAGATGCGATTATCCTTGAATGGAGCAGGACCAGAAGCAGGTATTAAATAACATTAGCTAGGGGGAGGGTAAGATACCCCGTGCCCTCCTCTCTCACTCCCTCTTTATGATGAATGGACATTTTCAATTAAATTCGACAGTTTCTTGTTTGACTTCGAAATGCCCACCACCCCAAAAAAAAAATCTCACAACATTTGTTGTTGTTCTGGCTGTTGTTTTTGTGGTTGTTTTTGTGGTATTAAGTTTTATTTAATGGTTTATCAAAAGGCACTTCAACTGTTTGCCTTTCCCCGTTTATGATTATCATTCATGGCTGCGAAATCTGATCCCACTGAAAGTACTTTAATATCACGACCGAACAAGTGTTCTGCGCAGTCTGGGGTCTTTCATTGATTTTTTTCATAGACTTTATAATGAAGAAGGAGTATTTAAGTAGGTCAAAAGAATATTTCCATTCTAGTATTTTTTTTTGGGTTATTTAATTTAATACTTTATTGATATTTTAAATTCTAGACTTTGACGTACAACTCATTTGATTATGGATTTATATGCCCTTCATTTTCTCGTTGCCTTATGGAATCAAGAATATTTTTCACTGCTGCCTAAACGAATTTTCTTTTATTAATTTATTTAACAATTAAAATTCCTCCCTCTTTTTCCCAAATACACATTTTTATCCCATTTTTTCAGCCTTAAAATTTCCCGCCTAGGTATATTATTTACTCGTTCTGACAAAAATTTACTTTATCTTTTTCTCATCTCTAATTACTCGCCAAACTGTCACTATCTTGCTTATTTTAAAGTGCCCGCGAAGTAATACCGATTAATAGCCATAATGTAACGAATAGCGAGCTATCGATAACGATGACACTCCAGTGCCATCTTCATTTTCTTTATTTTGTAAAGTCCCAAAAGCTGCCATCAACGTGAAAATTATTTCCGGCAGAGACCATGTGGAAAATGTGAAAATACGAGAGGATCACAGTGTGGCAACCAGGAAAGTACTTTGCAAAGAGCAGGAAGATCACCTGTAAGAGCGGCAGCTTCTTCCTTTTACAAAAAGAAATCCAAGAAGAAAGGCATGCAAGGTCGACGACACACTGTAATCCAGAAATTCCATCGACTTCATTAGGAAAAAACGCATCAAAATGGACACCAACGGAGAGGAGAACAAACCCTTTATGGAGGAGTACACACCCTTTATGGAGGACTACACAAGCTTTATGGAGGGGCTTATGCCTCTTAAACTGGAGCCAGACGACTGCGAACTTCAAAGCTTGTACCCTTACCTCTACGGAGAGTTGGATGAATTTCTTATATTCAAAAGTGAGCCTGCGGAACTGGCCAATGCCCAGACAGAGATCAGCAATGGAAATAGGCGTGCCGGCGGCACCCTGCAGCAGCTGGATGTGGGTGACAGCACGGTCGAGGTGCAGGGCAAGGGCGGCCACTCATTTTTGCACATTGTGAACAGCAACACGCAGAAAATAAAATGCGAAAAGTTAACCCCACAGAAGCGGCCTGGATCCGCCGTCAAACTCTACTTCTGTTCCTACTGCCGCAACTGTTATCGAACCCCCGCCACCATGAAGGTGCACGAACGTGCCTGCTTGCGCAAGAGCGTCGAGGACTCCTTGACGGATCGCCAGTGCAAGGAGTGTCGCAAGGTCTTTACTTCGCCAACCAGCCTCAAGGCGCACATGAAAATGCATTCTGGCATTGAGCCGCTCCGCTGCAAGCGCTGCGTTCGCAAGTTTTTCGACGAAGAAATATATATAGAGCACATGGACGGGCACAGGCGTCGGGACGAGCTGGTGGCCGAGCAAGTCGGTAAGGATGTGGTCCTAAAGGAGTTTAAATGCGTATTTTGCAAACAAAACTTTACGGCCGTCTTTGATAATGGTCAGATTAAGCGTCGCTATACCTGCGACACCTGTCTCCAAAAGTACAACAGTGCGGAGACCCTGCGTCAGGACCAGCAACGCTATTATTCCTGCAACCGCTGTGGCCGCCAGTTTGTCACCCTAGGCCACCAGCAGCGCCATCAACCCACCTGCAATGGGATCAACAAGCGCAAGCGATAATCTTAAACTGTAACAACTTGAGGTGAGGGGAGAATGGATGCGATGAATCTATAACCCAGTGAAACAATCAATCCTTTTTTTAAATTTGTTTAGCTCAAAACAAATACTTATAAGAAAAAAAAGAAGAAACATACATATGTAAGAACTAGATTATCTAGGAAAAGCTAACTTAAAGCTAAGCCCTTTATAAATCCTCTTCACAAAGAAACATATTTCTTTTATTTTGTAACCTTTATATAATTCCATATGTATAAGAAGAAAATAGAGAAACATATGTCAAAACCTTGAATTACTAAGAAGTGTGGACTTGACGAGATAAGCTTCTTGTAAATCCTATTCCTGATTTATTTATTTATTTTTTTTTTGTTTCGCTTTTTGTGCTTCAATACTTAATAAAGTTTAAACATTTATTCATTTCGTGTCAAATTCAAATTAAATTAGCTTTCCTGACTCTCGTAAACCTATTTACTATATATATTTAAAATTTAGGTAAATTATAAATTTGACTTCGAGAAATTAAATTATTTATTTTCTTACAGCAAATATTAAAATCAAAATCTTTAAAAGTTTTTTATTGCTTCTTTCTGGCTTTTCATGAATAAAACAAAGAATCCAGTGGATTTTATTTATGTCTATAACTGGTCACACTTATTAATTTGACATGCGAGGGTGCTGCCAGATCAAGTAAGACACCTCATATCCTCTTCCTGACCTATTTGCCGCATTTGAAATCCTTCAAATTGTATGTGAAACAGAAAGATTTTTAAAAATTAATTTTGGCTTAGTTTAAATCAAAGGGTTTTGCTCGGAATCCCCTGAAAAACGTTTAACATTAGTGTTGTCAGACTGCAAGGATATATATACTTTCAGAATTTACATATTATTTTACACAATGGTTGCTGTGGCGACATCTGGCGGAGCACAGTCAAGCAGTTCCACGAACAAAGCAGTGAAAAGCAGTTGTAAAATATTTATTTTGCAAATTATACATGTAATTGACCTCAAGCGCCATCTACTATTTTGTAAGGTCTGTAAAAAATGTAAAATAATTTTTAAATTAAATTAATGAATCCAAGACCAAAATTTGTCAATTTTCATTTACTTTTCGCCTACAAAAGAAATAAAGAATTCAATACCCAACCGAAAATCAAAAGATTGTGTTTACTTTTTTTTTAACAAATTCTTTATATTTGTTTGAATTTTTAATTTTTTGTTGTTTTTTTTTCCTTTTTTATATTTTTGCTTTGTTTTTCTTTTATAAAACTTTGTTTTAAGTTGTTCTTTTGTTGTTTGTTTGTTGTTTTCTTGCGGTTCTTGTATATAAATAATAATACTTATGGCTAGTAATATATAGTAAACGTTTTTCGATTTTTCATCTGCTTCTTTCTAATCCTTTGTGGCCAAAAACATAATTTTGTTAATTGATCTGGTTGTTGTTGTGGTTTTTGTTGTTGAATAACTCGCCAAACAGCAGTTTGTTGTTCATTTTGACATTGTTGTTGGTGTGTTGGTGTTGTGGAATCGAAAAACTGCAACAATTGCAACTAACAAAGCTAAAGTTACGCTAATATATAGAATTTTCCGCTTCGCATCCGTCTCATCGAACTTACTTAAGCCTAGGAGTTCGCTGCTCTGCCTTTAAACTTACTTGGCTAACAATATTTACACTTATCAAAAATTTTCTAATAGTTTTTGCTTGCTCATTTGTCATAATCATTGTGTCCTTCGTCCTTCTTTTATTTAATTTTTTTTTTTGTTCTTTGTCGTTTTCTGTTTCTCACTTAGTTACAAAGTTTTTTCTTTAATAAATTGCAATTAATTTGTGTGCCATCGGATTGCTTGTGTGGAGGAGCGGAGCTGCGGAGGAGGGGATGCCGTAGGACCAAGGATAAGGGTTACATGCACGTTCACAACCTGAGCATAATTAGCAATTACGATCGAAAATCCCCCCTCCATACAATCTCCTCCTATTTTTTCCTTTCAATACTGCTTGGAATTGCTAGTGGACGCCAGCAGGCGACGCGACCAGCACGCCGCCGCTATCTGCCGAGGAGCACGCCTTCCTCGTCGTTCCCATCGTCCTCGTCGTCGACGTCTACAACTGATACTAACTGCCGACCATGATGTGGGCAGGCTGCTCCAGCTCATTGTCGTGGAGGCGAGAGGCGGCCACCACCTGGCCGCCGAGTCCGCTCTTGAACAGATCCTCGGAGCTGAGCTTGCAGCTGGGCACCAGTTCCGTGAACTCGGATCCCAGCCCAAACTCCATATCCAGGAATCCGTACTCCCAGGTATTGGCGCCCGCCGACACATTTGAACTGATGCTGCTCACATATGACGAGGTCAGCGAGTGCGTTGCCGAGGAGATGGTGGACAGAGTCGTAAAGGTGGCTGTGGTGGAGCTGGAACTCCCACTGCCACTGCCACTGCTGCTGCTGCTGTTTGCCTGAACCGTGGTGAAACTGCCGCTGAAGGCCAGTGTCGAGGACGAGGAGGAGCTGGAACTGCTGGCTGGCACTGATACCGGCACCGCTGTGGGTGTCGCCGCCGCCGGAAGAATGCTGAACAGATCGTTGTTGTTCAGCGGGTCCAGCGCCGATTGTGAGCTCAGGCTGAGCACCGAGCTCCAGTTGATGGAGCGCGTGGAATCGTCGTCCGCATAGCCCGAGTCGCTTGTATCGCAGTTGTTGCTGCTGCTGCTGACGATCGAGGTAGCTGGAGCACTGCTCGCACTGCCGCTGGAGGCGATGCTGCCACTACTGCTGGTGGAGGAACTGGTGTTGTTGCTGTTGCTGCTGCTACTGCTGATGGCGGGGGAACTGGAACTGTTATTGCTATTGTTGCTATTGCTGGTGTTGCAGTTGCTCAGGACGGCGGTGGCTCCACTGGTTGATCCTGGGGCTGCTGCTGCCGCTACAACTGTTGATGCTGATGCTACTGCTGCTGCTGTGGTTGTGGGGCAGGCGGGAAACGGCGTGGCTCGACCAGACTGCGACTCCCGGAAGGGATAGTGGTCATAGGGATGCAGACTACTGCTGGCCGCTGTGGCTGGCGAGGCAGCGTTGCTGTTGTTGTTGTTGCCGCCATTGGGGGATGTATCACAGTTGCTGGGCTGCGTGGCAAAGCCACTGGCTCCCGCTGCCACTCCTCTGTACGCCGGCTGGCTCTCCAGGCGCTCATGGTAACCATGTTGTTGCTGCTGCTGCTGCTGTTGCTGTTGCTGGGGCTGGAAACTCAGTTGCTGGTAGTGATCCATGTTGGCCAGGCGGGCACAGTTCAAAACTGGCGCATAATCCATCTGCTGCTGCTGCTGCTGTTGCTGCTGCTGCTGGGCATGCGGATGCAGTGGCGCTGGCGGGGATTGCTGCTGCTGCTGGTAGGCTGGATGGTATTGCGCTGCTTGGGCGGCCGCCGCTGCCGCTGCTGCTGCTGCTGCTGCCGCCTGCTGGTGATGCTGCTGAGCCGCCTGATGCAGCTCCTTGGCCTCCGCCTCAATCTCCCGATCAATCCGCTTCAGCGTGTTGCATATAAGCACGGAGCGGTACAGCGACTGCTCCGACACCTGGCGGAAGCGGGAGAGCTTGAACATGGACAGATTGCGTATCTTCAGCCGCGTGTCCTTGTAGCAACTCCTGTTGGCACTGCACCATCCGCCGGCCCGGCCATCGCAGCATCGCTTCAGGGGCAGACCATGCAGCGGCAGGCCGACAAAGGGAACAGGAACGGGTGCCGAGGAGGGCGGCGGACTGCTGGGCGATCCTCCTCCTCCCCCGCCAGCGGCGGCGGTGGGCGAACCACTGCTGCAGCCCAGATCTAGGTAGGACTTGCCATTCTCAGCACAGCGTATCGTTTGCTGTGGCGGCGCCGCCGGTTGGGCATAGGCTCCGCCTACTCCTCCTCCGTTCGCCGCCTCGTAGAACTGCTGACCACCGGCCGCGGGATTCGCCGGACTGCTGCCCGCTCCCGCTGTCGCCCACTGAGGTGGCGCAAATCCACGCGCCTGCTGGGGCGTCGGCGGCGCTTGGGTCATATGCTGCGGTCCGCCGGTCCGCGAGCAGTTCTGCTGCGGGAAGGGCTCCGAATAATAGTTGGGCTGCCGATTGCCATAGCCCGCGGCATAGCTCCTCTGCTGCTGCTGCTGGGGATGCTGCGGCTGCTGCTGGGGCAGAGCCTGCTGCTGCTGCTGGGAGAGCTGCTGCGGGTGTGCCTGCTGCTGCTGTTGCTGTAGAGGATGCGGCGGTAGCTGGTGCGGATGCGAGTGCGGATGCGGCACAAAGGGATGGTATCGCATGGGACAGTAGGTGGGTATGATGCTCTCCTCCTCCTCGTAATCGTCCTCGAAATCATCATCGTCGTCGTCCAGCTCATCGGCGCTAAGCAGCGTCGTTGCCAGCGTGGAACGCGTGGCAATACTGCCCCAGGGATCACTCGGCACGGCCACTGCCTGCAGCTTGGAGATGCAATCCACGGGCTCCGAGGAGGCAGCTGCCCCTCCAGCCGCCGCCGCTGCCGAGGGCGTTGACGAGCTGCCCACAGCGCCGGTCCAGGGTTCACAGGGCACGGCGGATGTCACCACTTCCAGCTTGGCGATACTGTCCTCCGGTATGGCGGCACTCGCCGTCGGTGGCAGCGGCACCTCCGCTTGACTCTTCAGCACGGCGACGGCTGCGACGGCGGTAGTAACTTCATGACCATTGCTAATACTTGTCTCCGTGGGCTTCATTGCATCCATATCCATGTCCATGGATGCATCCACCACAATATGGTTGTTGTTGGACTCAATGGTCGCGGCGGCTGGCTCCGCCGTCGACTGCAGCTGCTGCTGATCCTCGAGCGATTCCAGGTAGTTGTTGTTGCTTATGGCCCACTTGTTGGCCTTGACGGGGGGCGGGGCACAGGTGCCCGTGTAGGTGGTGTTGGCATCCTTGCTATCGAAGGTCAGCTCATGCTTCCGCTTTGTGGCGGCTGTTGCTTGAAGACCCATCGCGGAATTTACCTGTAAATCGAAGAGAATACAATTTATTTAGTGATTTGCCGCCAAAAAAATGTAAAGAGAAATACAAAGTTTGCGAGGAAAAGGAATTTTACACAGAGGGAAAAGTCGGTGACTTTGTAAGTGGGAAAAATGTAGCTGTGTTCCTGCGCAGAAAGTCCCTAAAAGAAACTAATTTCTAGAACGTTTCTTTTGAAATCATTCTAAAAATCTGCTAAAAGCAAGCTTTAAAAATTTAATAGAATTTTTAATTTATTGAAGCCTCAAATCTGCCTTCTTAAAATTATTTTTATTTAGTTCATACTTTTAAAATTAAATTTAAAATATATTATTTATTAGATTTATCTATAGTTTCTCAGCTTACTCCCCAGATTTCGCTGCCTTTTTCCCTCAGTGCATCATAAATTTTCAGCCAGTTCTCGCACAACCCCAACAAAGGACACACAGCCAGCTGAAAAACTTATCAAGAAAATGGAAGTCAGGCACAGGGCAGGCGGCAGACTTGAACTCCCCCTATATATATATATATTTTCTTTTTTTTTTGCTCCCTTTCAACCCCCGCCGACCGATTCCTTCCGCCCACTCGAGCCATGAAAATGAAAATGAAATGGAAAATGCCAGCAAGGCAGCAAGAATGGCGCACAAGAGCGCCAGTCAAGCCGGGCCAAGTCGAGGCTGTCCGTCCGTCCGTTCGCCTGGCTGTCAGTCACCCTCCTCCATCCCGCCACCCACTCGACACCAACAACAACATCACCCTCCTTCCTACCCTCTCTCCCTCCCTGCTGCTGGCATTGCTCATCGACGCTGCTCGAAATCTTCTTAAAATAAAACGCACTGAAAAACTGTGTGGGCAGCGCGACGATTGCCTTAGTCTTGCTCTTCTTTTCCCATCCAACTTCCGCCACATTTATTGTGAGACTTTTCTCTGCTTCTCCCAGCAGTCTTTCCTTGGGTTTTTCTTCTTCTTTTTTAGAAACTATTTTTGGTTTTTCGAGTTGTGCTCCAGCCATGGATTTTGGATCAACACAGGAACACACAGAACAATGGAAAGAATTCTACAGAAAGTACTGAGTTTTTTTTTTAATATTTAAAATTATTTTAAAAGCTTAAACAAAATGTAGTTGAATTCTTGAATTTATCTACTATCCTTAATAAATATTATTTCTTTTGTATTCTCTTTGATTTATTTTGACTAATGTATAATCGAATTTGAAATGTAAACTTGCCCACTTATTTGATTATAAATATATATTTAAATGCATAAAAAACAATATATTCTTACATAATACTTATTATTATAATTCCTATTATTATTATTCAAATTGCAGTTGTGTTTATATACTTCCAAATACATTTTATTTTTGAATATTTGGCATCATTATGTGTTTTATTAAACTTTCTTCATTAAATAAGAACCAATTTTAATCTAATCTTCTCTGGCCTATCGATCGCTGAATCATGCTTCGGATTTAAAACCCACATCTCTTTCGAGTTTTCCCCCTTTTTCAGTGTTGCCACCCTGCTATCGCCGGCTTTCCCTATTTCGAGTTTTGAACATCTGTGCCGAGCGGCGAACGGCCTTTGTCATATTCCATATCCATAAGGGTTGCCATATGCTTGCATATTTTCTGTTTGCCGGTACTGCGACTGCTATAGCTGCTGCCATATAGCTGCAGTTCAGCATTTGATGGGGGAAATATACTCGCAGCAGCAGCAGCAGCTCTTGGAACCCGAACCCGAACCCAAGCCCGAAGAGGGTGAGTTTTCGCTCTGTACGCTGTTATCGTCATCGAGGTCGTCGTCGTCGCCGTCGTCGTAGTCGCTGCCGTCGTCGAGTCGCATGTGTTTCGCATTTTTCTACCCCCTCCTAGCCCATGGTCTGTCCCTTGTTTGCCTCAGCCTGTCTACTGTTGCCTCTGCCTCTGACTCCGTGCCACTACCGCATGTCTCATCATCGCATTTCATCCCTCGTTTTTGGTTAGCGCGTCTGCAGCTGTATTTTCGGTGTTATTTTTGGTATAGGGGCTGGAGCGAGTCTAGACATGCTGGCCGTACGTACGGATTCGCCCTTTTGGGAACGGAACAGAACGAAGACGCAGCGAGAATCCCCCGAAACGAAAGTTGTTTCCCTTCTTGGAATTATCGCTTGGTTGCTCCATGTCCATATACCCATACCATACCTCAATACCCAGAGTCATACCTCATACCCATGTGGCTGACTCATTCTTATCATCAACTGGAGTTTGCTTTGGCTTGGCTCATTGCTCATTGTTCTGATGGCGACAACTGGTCGTATGTGTAATGCGGCCGAAGCTCGTTGCGCATACGCCGTGTGTGCTCTGCGAGGGCTTAAAAGCTGCGCTAAAAACCAATTCAGCAGGCAAAAGCTCACTCGAAATTGCAACGGGAAAACCAATACAAAACTCCAACCAAAACAAAACAAAAAGAAAACTTTCTACGCTAATTTTCGTTCGAATGGAGAAATGCTTGCCATCATTATAAGCCGCAGCAACAGCATTTATACAATGCTGGCCATCATCTTGGTACGAACTGGCTGCCTGGCTGATGATGATGATGATTTTTCGAGCTGCGTTCGCCAAGCTTGATGTTGCTGGATGTTGAATTTTATTGCCACACCAACATCACTCTGGCCAATTCCAAGCGGCAACGGCAACGGCAACCTGGCAGGCACAAAAGCCAGTCCCCCGTCAAGCGTTCGTTGCTTTTTACCCACCAGCAACGAGCAACATCTAAAAGCAACAGCAGCAACAGCCACAGCAGCAGCAGCATTTTACGCTTCGCCAGCAACTCGTTTCAGCTGCGGACTGAAAAGCAGTCGGAGGTTTGGCGACTCTGACAGGGCGAGCGGTGAGCTGGGAGCGGGGATAGGGGAGCGGTACTGGGACTGGCTCCAAATTGACGGGCCGAGTCTAAAGCTCGCACGCAGCGTCACTGCAGTTGCTGCTGCTGCTGCAGTAACAACAGCAACATCGTCGTCGCTACCTTCAAATTCCACAATATTCAAGTTTCAGGTTATGAGCCAACCAAGCAGCCGGAGCCAGCCAGCCAGCAGAAAGCAACCCAACCTGAGAGCCGGAGCCAGTCATCGTCAGCGGCAACAACAGCAACAGCAACAGCAACACGAAATGTTTGCCCGAAAGCCAGAGCCAAGAGCTAAGAGCCAGAGCCAGAGCCAGAGCTCGGGACGACAACGGCAACAAAACGAAACGTCGTCGTCCGCTGTGGAGGCACAGTGGTCCAAAACATTTTCTATGTTATTTTTTAAATAAATAAATATTTAAGAAGGTAACTTTAACTTTACAACCAAATCTTTACAACTTCTTTTATTTTTTTATTTTACACAATTTCTTACAAGTTTGCAATTCATTTAAAGTTTAATTGTATTTTTATAATGGTCCAATCTTTGATGGCTTTAGAAACACATACCATATAAGCCTTTATTAATGTGATAATAGTATGATATAAATTACTTCCTCTAGGCCTTCAAATCTATATTATTTTAGTTAATTATCAAATATAATTCAAGTACATATTTGACAAGCTGTTTTCACACAACAAAAAAAGAACTTGGAAACTTAATTTAATAGAACCATATTTTGCATTTTATATTATATCTTATATTCAGTTTATTATAATCATCTAAAACTTTACCTTTATGAATGTTATAAAAACATTAGGGATCGAAACGAAAGCTCTCCTAAGCCAATATTATTTCATTATGAAATCTATTCTAAAAAAACATTTATTAAGATTTCAACAATTATATTAAGATCAACCCTTTGAAAAAAGAAGCATGAGGTTACCAAACATAAACAATATATAATATATATAAATAAACAATATTTAATCATATTGTTGTCTAATTTATTATATTATATTAATATTATTAAAGTTTGTTTTAAAACCATAAATGTGTTTATAAGAAAGATTATGTAGTTATTAAAAACAAAGGGATTAATTCAAGCTTTAGAACATAATATATATAACTTCCTACATTTATTTTCAACCCTTTTTACTGCATTAAAACCCCATTTCGCTCCACTGTGTTAGGTTAAGAGCCGACTTCCAAGCATTTAAGTCGGTCGACGATGTCGTTGTCGTTGTCGCTCCCTCCAGTGCCTGACTCTGGCTATAACTCTGGGCCGTGGGCTTTGGCTCTGACTCTGGCTCTGGCTCTGACTGTGTGCCGCCGATCCACTCTGGTCGGATCGGGTCTCGAGTCTCGCGTCTCGAGTTTTAGGTCTCGGGCCCCGAGTCTCGCGGGTCTCTGTTGGGGCCCCACTTTGAATTCTTCAGCCAGCGAAACGGGCCCGAGACCGAGCCGCACACAGAAAAGACGTCAAGACGAAACGAACACAACAACAACAATAAAAAAAATACAACAAAAAAATAACAAGTAGAAGCAAAAAGCCGAGTTTCGGTTTTCGAGCTGGGTTCGAGTTTTAGCCGCGATCTCCGCCGCCAAAGCAATTTAGGTGTACGAACCACCAAAGAGGAAGAAGAAACTTTGGAAACATAAAAAAGAGCGCGCCGAGCGAAAGAAGACGAGGCATAATAATAAAAAAAAAAAAGAAATAAATATAAGAAAAAAAATATTACAAGCCCGAGCCGGAGTTCAACGAAGAAGCACTGAAGACAGCGGTCCGCTCATCATAATAAAAATGAATTGAATCGGTCGCTCTTTCCTCCTGCAACTTCTCTTCAGCTGGGAAGAGGCGCTCGAGACTCGAGATGACGACGCCGATATGGTGGCTTGCCTCTCGGTCTTTCCCATGCTGGTGGATCTGTTATTTTCCCTCCCCCTCAATGGTGAAAACTTGGAACGCCAAAAACACCCACAACAATAACACAGCGGCGCGTACGTAGAAGAGAGGGGCGACAAGGCAAGCACACATATTTTTCTATAGCGGCACATGATGATGTTGTGGGAATGAAGAAAGAAAAATATTCGAGCCCCGGTTTTCCCCGACGCTGTGGAACTTCTAAGACTCGAATAAAAGACATTTAAGACTAGTTTATGGAGAGGGAAGATTTTGGAGTACTATTAAAGTTATGGTTCCAATAAATTTATTTGAATATTAATTTTTGATATTTAAGGGTAGTTGGTAGGTAGAGAATTTTAAATATTTTTGATGAAAAAGACGACTTCAAGCACCCCTATTTAAATTAAAATTTTGTAGAAAAATATTCTTTTTTTTTGGGTAAAAAATTAAATGAGCTATCTTGAGGTATATTTCTTTATCTTTGTTTTCCAATAAATCTGGAAATATTTTGAAAACCTTTACTTTCTATAGCTTATAGCTATCTTGAAGTATTTTTTAATCAATCCGAAAATATATTTATGATCCAATAGTTTCAAAATCTTACAGCACAAGATTCTATGATTTGTGAATTGTGTTCTTAAGTTTATTTTACGAGTTCAAACTAGCTTAGATGTGTTTCTAAGCCTCCCAAAAGTTCCAACAACATTACAGGACAGTATTATTATCCCGAATCCAAAGGCTGATTTTTAGAAGGCGAAATGGGTGGTGGTGGCGGGATTGACGAGACCTGGAAAACTGGACTTTTTTGATGTGCGCATATTAAGCGTCGGCCATTTCATGTTGCCGCACCACGGAGTTCGCCGCACGACTGACAGACACAAAACCCCCGATTCCGAATCAGGGTTCGAGTCCGCGTCCGCGTCCGATTCCCGAGTTCGAGTCCGAGAGTCCCCGTGTCGTTTTGGGGGACCGTCGATTGGCAGCAGAGCAGAGCAGAGCGGAGCAGGAAGCCGTGGCGGCATCGTCGTCGTCGACCAAATCAGCTGTTTTTGGCGAATTAGAGCAATTTTCAATGTGCGCCGCTTTGGTGTTTCTGTTTTTTTTTTTCTGCCTTTTTTTGTTGTTTGTAATGTGTGTGCCTGCTGCCTGCCTCTGCTTGTTTGTCGTTTTTCGTGCTTCACGTCGAAGATTTATAAGCAGCAGCGACGACGACGACGCGCCGGCATCGCAATTGGTGACATTGAAAATTTGCAAGGCACGGATGGAGCATCTCGCACTCCCCGCTTTGCTTATGTATAGTATGTGTGTGAATGGGGGGAAAAACAGCTGACAGCATACATTACACACATGCTCCAGTCGGTGTGGGGTACGGGGAACTCCCTGGCTAAGAATGGTGACTTTTGGTCAATGAACCGCGACTCCTTCGCCTTCTTTGCCTCGCCTCCACTCCACTCCAAATCAGCTGTGTTTTCGGCATCTCGTGAAACGTGAGTCCTCTCTGGAATCCCAATACCTTTGCTTTCCTTTCCTTTTCCATAAAAAAAACATCCCATGTCATACATCCCATGTCATCCATCCCATCCCATCCCTCCCATTGCTTTGTTAGTTGCCCGTCTACCTAAGGTCGTACCGTAATCCTCAAAAAGGATGCAGCGCATTAGGCACGCCAGTGCGTTTCGGTTTCGAAGGCTCCGGGTTTTGGGTTCGGATTTGGTTTCTCTAGCACTCTGGCACAGCCTCTCTATTTCTACCTGACCCATCCCAGCCGATCCATCAATGTGTCATTTCGAGCGTCGGGACTGTAAGGACGAATTCGTCTGTGATTGAACCGCTTTGCTAAGTGGCGGGGGGGAAAAGTCGGGAATGGGAATGCAATTGCGTGGAAATCAACCTGTTGGTCGATTGATAGCCCAGCTAATAAGAATTCCCCGGAAAGGTGGACTGTGTTAGGGGTCGAGGAGCAGAGTGCTGGGAATTTAGTTAGCATGGGAAATATTACTATGAGGGCTAAGAAACCTATCTTATATCGGAAACATCTACAGATCTATTATATATATATTCCAGTTATTTATTAAAAATAAATTTAAAGAATTACATGCATACATTTGATTAGAATTAAGTTATATGTTTTATCTATAATATCTATAAATATAAACCTAAGAATCTAGCTTTAGTAAGTGGTAAAAGTGTTCCAATAACCTTTCAGGATATCCTACCATTATTCAGCTTCAAAGGCCTTACATCAACTCTTACCTACAAAACAGAAACTATTCCATTCCCTTAATAGCCAATGTTTTCAGCACCCTATCGCATCTTCGTAATAATCGTATATAAAAGTTACTTAGTCCCTTCCCAAGTTTCTTTTCAATACTGTTACTAATGCCATATTATAACTCTTACTAACATAATTTCCACTGCAGCCACTCAATATCTACGATCCTTAATACTGGACACGGCATATCTTTGGCTTCATAATATCCCTCTCTTCCCTTCGAAATGATATTGGGGATCCCCTTGAGCGTTTTCCCGGAACTAACTGTTCCACTTACCGCGCCCAGCTGACAGCCGCCGACTGACAGATAAGCGATGATCATCGCCAGCAACATCAACGATGTTGATGGGCCTTGCATGCGAATTTTCTGCCGTGCGGCTGGGCTCGTGATAAGAGCCCAGCTGATAAGACAAGGGAGAAAACACGGGCGAAAGAGAGGAGACGAGGCGAAAGCCAGGGCGGCGTTGTGTCAAGTGCGCTAATCGCTGGCTCCGAATCGAAACCAGGGCTACACAAGCAACGGCAGCAACAACAATCGCCGTTAACAATTGACGGACCGACATCACACTGCGCAAATTGCACGTCGCGCAGTGTAGGAAACAACAACAGCTATCAAGGCGTACGTAAGTACGTACGTTCACCAAGCTTGGTAAACACAAAATTACAAAAAATACTATAGAAAAAACTGACGGTGTATATATGTATGCGCCCTGGCTACATACCGAAATATACACAGCCCCAGCCAACAAAGACTCCACTCCACACACCGTTTCCACATCCACATCCAATGTTGCTGACTCGACTCACTGCATACATACATACGAACGAACGCATATACATACACATGTATGTAGGTGTGTGAGAGAATGCCATATAAAAATACAACGATGATGATGCGAACGAACGGCAATGCGCAGCAGTTCTGACACTTTAGTTGCTGGATCTGGCTACTTTTTAAAATATTTTCAATATTTTTTGTTAATAAATGTGTTTCTTTCGCCTTAAAATCAACAATAATCAAACTAAAATATTTTAAGTGTTAATAATATTTTTTTAAACAAATATAAAATATTTTTCTAACAACTGTTTTATCTCCAAATCTAGCCTTTTTGCTTCAGAGATTCGATTCCGGCAGCACTAATGCGCAGAGCCGAACGACCGACACGAAGTACAGTCACACAGTTAAAAATGGCCGCAGCGACGGGTGAGGGGCGATGGAAGGAGAACTGGCAGGCGGCAGGCAAAGAGAGAGAGAGCGAACGAACGAGCGAGGGTAAAACAACAAAGCAAAGGCTGGTAAATAATGATGATGGAACCAGTGCCGTATGTATGTATGTGTTTGGCTGTGGTGTATACTGCACAGTAAAATTTCATGTATTAAAATCGTTTCGTTCGTTTGTTCGGCTCTTCGTGCATGTACACTGTACATCGCCGTGGTTGTTGTTGCTGCCGCTGCTGCTGCCTGTGCTGTTGATATCGCAACTTTTGCCGTTCCAAGCGAACGTTCGCTCGTTCGTTCGTTCCGAGACTTGAGTTTAATTTTGTACGTAGCAGAAAAAAAGAAACGACGAAAAATAAATGATGGCGGCAACAACAGCAACAACGACAGCACCGTCGACTGACTTGGCAGTGTTGCGTTCCGATTTTTGTTGAAAATATTTTTGTTTCCTTTTTGCGTTTCGAAAACACTCGAAGAGCGAAGAGGAAGAGCGGAAGAGTGGGGATGGGGGACACCGAGGAAGGAGAAGCACAAAAGGCGGACAGCGACCGCTTTTCTAGTGCGTTTCGCTTAGAATGGCAAAAGTACGAAAATCTCAAAGGAGGCGATGAATCCAGCACCCCAGACCAGCAACCACCCCCAGCTCTGTTTTTAGCGGCGTAGTGTGGTGAGTGGTAAGTACGGTGTTCGGCCTCGCATGCTCGATTTAGCGAAGGTTGTCGCTTTGCTGGCGTGGTGGGATATAACGGATGTTGGAGACGGAGACTCGTTGGATGATGTTGGACAACGGCTGCAGCGGAGCGCGCGCAAATTCACGTAGTTTGAATCGGATTTCGGATTTGGACATGGATGCGAGCAACAAAGCGAACGGATCGGACCAAGGTTGGCCCCTTGGCATTTTCCAATGGCCTATTGTACATGGCAAGAGGCAATCGAAACGAGGAATAAAGAGTGTTTCGTAGTCAACGAAATTTTATAGGCAATCTGGAGGATTGTTCTGGGTATTATTGGTAGTTTAGGTTAGTTGAAGTAGCTAAAAGTTAAATGTATCATCTGTTAAGAAGTTTTTAAGAAAGTCTATTTGTAAGATCGTAGAGAACGAATGGGGGGATGATCGATGATCTTTTCCGAAGATAAGATCATATGGACGTCCTTTGATTACGTTTTATCTACTTGTAAGTCAATAAAAATATAGTTTTAAGATGATCTTTGGAATCTAGACGGACTCGTTTAGTTCTCTTAACTAAAGTAAGACCTATTACGCAGTTGATCTTTTTCAGAAGCCATAAGTATAATGATTTTTCATGTACCATCTGCGTTGATCTTAAAACTTAGCTGCGACACCCACAAGCTGCGTGTCCTTTCTTTAACGGTTCCATGGTTAATGCTCCTCTTTAAGGGCTGGTTGTCGCTTTAACCCATGTCCGCCCACGAGCGCCCAGCCATGACTATGACGCCGACTCCCGGACTGCCCGAACTCCCCCGTGCTCCTATATTCCGGCTCTGCCTCGATACGGACGCCCACACATACAACAGCACTGACAACCCTCCGATGGCAGCCCCGCACCCCCTTTATAACACCCTGAACTGTTTATAAAATAACCTTATTTTGTACATATACACGGGCGTTTGGTGTGTGTCTGTGTGTAAGCTCCATCAGCGCCCACGGGGTTGGGTGCTTCCTCTTCCTTTTCCTCTTCCACTCCTCTATACTTCTCAATCCTCTGCTCCCCATCTCGCTCTCTCTCTCTCTCTCTCGCTCAGCTTTTTCTGTCTCTCTTTGGCACTTTATGCCTGACATTATTATAATATTATATTCCTTATAATAATGGGTTGGCAGCTCTGGCAGCCGAAAACCACCTACAGTCATATACCAACCACCACCACCCACCACCCAACTAGCCACCCTTCCTCTCACCCCGCTCTCATCGAGTCGAGTTGGCGACCCTGCGCAGTAAAGTCGAGCCGGCTTTTCTCTATCGTACGACCCTCCACACTCCGATATCCCTCTTATACAAAACAACAACAACAACAAAAAGCCATCCCAACCACCCACTGTGGATGGATATTCCTCCGCCTGGTGTTGGGTGTGGTGAGATATGCCGTGTGACGTATAAAAGCTAAAAACGTTGGCAAATATAATGAAATTGGGTGAAATGCCATGCCACCCACCCACTGTATACCCCCCATTAACCCCCCCAAGTCCTGACATAATAAAGCCTACAGAACAGGACGACGAGGAATACGGTCTTGCTGGGTTATATGGGTGGATCGGTGGATTGATATGATGGTGTATGGTGGTGGTGCTGCTGCTGCTGTGCTGTCGACTCTGGTGGTGGTGGTTTTGGGACATCCACATCCACTAGTATGAAAACCACTTTTCCAATTGCACGTACACCGAGGACTGAGTAATACGGAGAAGGAGAGAGAAAGCATGCTTTCTACCCCCTCTTGTTGGTGAATCTATTGTTGTTGTTGTTGTTGTTGTGTGGGAGGTAGGGCGGTTGTTGTCAGAGAGAACAGCAATGAGAGAAATGAAAATGGAAGATTGGACAGGCAAGAGGGCAGGACGAATAACAACAGTACATGGAGGAAAATAATGTAATGCATGGTGTAAAATGGTGTAATAAACTTTTGTAGAAATTTGAAAACTCACCAGAAAGGAGTTGTTGAATATAATGACACCAGAATGTAGTAATTATATGAATGTAATGGGTTTACTTGAACTAAATCAAAGGGGCGACTGAGGTAAAATAGTTTTTACAACCTACAATGAGCTATGTTTCATCCAGATATGGGTATAAATTCAGGTATTCCCATTTTCTGTCAGTGTTTCTGAGTGGGTGGTGGTGAATTGGGTTGAAACTCTATGGTGTGGTGGGGCTCCACCGCTCTGCCTGCGTTGCTGCCACATCGGCTCTGCCGCTGTTCTGCTCACGATAACTTTAATTTGGCTTAATGGAAATTTTCGCTAGCGCTCTTGTTGGGCTGTTATCCTTAAGCAAACTCACGGATGCTGTGCTCCCAAGTCTCTCTCTTGTCCTCGTGGCCTACCCACTCTTCCATCCCCCCCACCATCTCGGCCAGCTGCTGGCCGTGGTCCATGTCTGTGTCCGTGTCCCTGTCCCTGTCCATGTCCATGTCCATGGGTCCGCGTGTTAAGTAGGTGACGCAACCGCAAATTTGCGGCTGGCGATTTAATAATGCTAATGGTGTGCGTGTGCCTCAGTGCGTCGAGTGCGAGTGCATCGGTTTAGATGTAGTTGTTGCTTATGGAGCGTCTGTGAGTCACGTCATCATCGTCAGCGTCATCGTCATCGTTGGTCGAACCATTTACGTCGTCGCCAGCCGGTAATTCCCCGAACCCATACCCATACCCATAGCCATCAGCTATCCGCATCCCACCACGCCATGGCCATGCCCCCTTAGGTGGTGCAAACAAGTGCAAGTGATGCGCATTCATTGATAAGATTTCGTGCCACAACTCGCCGTTGCCGCCGCTGCAAGCAGCTGTCTTTGTGTGTACTACGTGTGGGCATACATTAAGCCAAGTCAAGACCGCGCGTTGCCATATAAGCTGCAACGCGAGAGTGAGCGTGAGCAAATCTTTCAATCGCAGATACAATATGGACACACATCGGACTGACTCTGACTGCTCTCTGTTGTTGTGGTCAAAACAGCTGTTTGTTTGGCACAAACCTGCAGTGTCATCAGCGATAAGCACGAGAGTTCTTGAGTCGCGCGACCACGTCGATCCACCTTCAAATCCCCAAACTAGTCAACTTGAGGTTTGTTGAACCCACAAGCGCTTACGCTCTTATCTTGGGCTATGGAACTTAACCCTCTGGCCGCCAATCGAATGTCATTAACAAGGGGGCTGGATTTTATAGAGGCTAATACAACGTAGCTCGTATAGTAATTGATGGGGAGAGGGATTGACTACTGCTACTACCTGTGATAGATATGAAAAGTGTGCCATGATGCAGCACTTTCCAACAGCTTACTCTATAATTACGCCTATGCACTAGGGGTATCAAGTTGGGATTGGAACTAGCTTTACAATTTAAAGAGTTCTAGATTCAAATTCAATTGTTATAAGTTACTAAAAGTACTATCATCACACTGAACATTAGGGATTTCAAGTTGGAATTGGAACTTACTTAAGATGTAACCTTAATCTAAATAAAAGTTTAAGGATATGTTTTAGATTGTTAAATTGGTTATATGTTATAAGACCAATGATTGCTTGTAGTTATTTCAAGACAAAGAAAGATCACTTAGTAAAAAGATACAATAGAAATTATCAATGATACAACAGCGCTTTTTATGTTATACCCTTTAATACGTCATCTCCCGCCCTTAAAGGTGAACTTCTTGTGGGGACAAAAGTCGTGACTGGGAACCAAATTGCTCATTCGACGTGGTTGCCACCAAAACCCTTCTTTTTCTCTGTGCTCTGGCTTTTGTTTACGTTTTTAAAAGACTGGCAAACAACAAGACAAAAAAACAAGAGAAAAATACAAGGCAACCCTTCACACTCTTCTCCCTTCCTTCTTTTTATTTGATTATACATTCTTCATTGAGCAATTTGCGTTTTCGTGTTGCACTTGACCCAAGGAGCCGGCAACAAGTTAAGACCGAGGACCGAGAAGATGCGAGGGCAAATTAAGCGAGGCCAGCAGCATCCCAAGGATAATGGTATTAATGGAGCACAGACACACACTCACACACACAGAGAGACAGAGAAGCGGGGTTCCTGCCCCCCAAAGGCATTTATTTTATGGCAAGAGCAGACGCGTGTCCATGTGTGTGCGTACGTATATCCTTCGCTCGCATCCGCACACATGCAAATAGCAGAGGAGGCTGCAAGAGCATAGCGTAACCAAAACCAAACCAACCAAGTCGCGATTTTCATTCATAAAATCGAAGAGCCAAGGAAAATGGGCAGCGATGGCAGCGAAGGAGGCTGCGCTGCCGCGTCGCTGCTACCAATAACTCAAAAGGCGCGCGCATTTCAGCGCACTTGTGTTAATGTATCTGAAAGTGAAATCACCAAAAGGCAGGCGTACATACATACATATATCCGTGCCATGCCGGGTCCGGCGCCAACTTCAAACTATTATTTGCCAGGGCACGCGGCCAGCGCCTCTGCCTCTGCCTGTGCCGACGTTGCTGTCGCTGTCGCTGCCTCTGCCTGCTCAATTAAGTGAATTAAGTCTCGTGCCGGAATTTGCACCACCCCAAAAACAGCAAAAAAAAAAACAAAACCCCACAACGAAGAGGAACGAAAACAACAACAACAGTAGCGACACATAACCATAAAGAACAATTAAAAAAGCAGAACAAGAAAGGCATATAAAGATAAGGCGAAAGGAGTCACAAAAGGGATGCAGCGAATTGCAAATGCCCTTTCTTTTCGGCATTGGTAAAAGGTAAACAATGAGTTCGAAAGGCATAAGGATATATTATTAAACCAGAGAAAGGTTATAAGGGCTCTTAAGAATAGGACTTGATTTTGAAACTCTATAAAGATATCTTTAAAGGTCGTAACTCAAATATTACAAAAAGCACTTTAAATTGTAGTTATTGTTGGCAAGTGTTTTTTGAGTTAAGTGGTTAAATGATCAGATATTACAATTTTCAGCTCTAAGACCCAATTTCTCATAATTTTCTGAAGATTAGCTCCCACTATAAATTGAATAAGCACAAAATTGTAGCTGTATTAATAAATATACATTTTAAGGATCCTTCTTAATAATCTTGAAAAAAAAAAAACTATTCATAATAGTCTTCAGTCTTTCTGATCTTAAGAAGCGTTAGGAATGAAGTTTAGATTTAGATTTCTACTTATGGTTACACTAATGAAAGCAATTAAAACAATTCCAATCAATATATTATATTTAACTGATTTTCCAGGTTTATTTAAATTTTAACTAATTTTAAAACAATTGTAAGCATACCAAAATAAAGAAATATCCGTACAAGTATTTAACCAAGTTAAACCTTATTCCTCTGCAATGGAAATTAAGTACTTTCCACTCTTTTTGAGTTATTTTGGAATTTTTAAGAAGCCCAACAAACAGCCCGGTGTATTCTCCATGACCTGAACGCATTGTACAACTTTTCTTTACTGTCGGAAGAACTAAGAAATTAATACAAACTGCTCCGCGCTGCCGCCAACGAAAGAGAAAACGTAAACAGAGCATTGACGCTGGCGCTGGCGCTGACGCTGACGCTGACGTTGACGTTGACGTTGACGGCGACGCCAAAAAGTTTGTTGCTGTTTTTCTGCGGGGGCGCAGACGGGTCGACCGGTGGGGGAAGGGGTGGTCGGGTTTGGGTGGGTGACCAGCAAGAGAGAGCAAGCGAGCGAGCTAACGAGCATGAGGGAGAGCCAAAAAAGAGCGTTTTGCATGTAATTATTTAAACGGCCCCAAAAGTCAGCTGTCTGCCGACGCTACTGCCGCTGCTGCTACTACTGCTGCGGCGTCGGCGGCTGTCCAATTGTTGCGTTGCATTAGACGCAGCGGCTTAGCCGGCGACAGCGACGCGACTGCGACGCAGACTGCGGCTATTTAGCATATTGTGCGAATGTGTGCCAATAGATGGCGCTGCATGATGCTCTCGCCCCCGGTCAGAAAGTGCGAGCGAGAAAGGCAGCGCTAGCCTAGACCGTTACTTTATGCACTGAGGAGAAAATCAATCAAGTGATTTAACTAAAAAAAAACTATTCATAAGTTAAATATAATTGATGCTATAAAGCTCCGATTTAATTTATTTAGTTTAAATCATAAATACCAAACAATATCCATAATCTTAATTAACATAGCTTCTAATCTTAGCATCCATTTCTCCCTGTGTTTTTATTTTTGGGACGGTGTAAGTGGGAGGCTAACATGGGGGCACTGGCCAGCAGGCTGCACGTGCAAATTTTGCATTGTTTACATTGCTCTGAATGGCAGTAGCAAGCATTGTTCTTGTTGTTGTTTCCTTGCCTCTGCTCCTGCCATGTACCTTTGTTGTTATTCTTGTTGTTGATAACCTTCCCAACTCCTCTGCTCGCATTAACCTCCCTCTAAGTTTGCATGTCATGACAATGCCACGAAGCGCCACCATACACCACCTACCACCCACATCCCAAACGCGCACTCGCCCACGCATTTTGCCAATAAGCTTGGCACAAACCACATGTTGAGGCTACGCGCAATTCGCAAGACGCCTGATGATGCTGCCGCTGCAGGTGCGGGGGCATGCCACCTGAGTGATTCACCAATTGGCACAACCCACAAAGCCGCCTTATCAAAAGACTTGCGATGAACTGAACTCGACCCAAGTTCAAGTCGCTGATAAGACGATTCTTGGTATTGGGATTTCTTGGTAATAATCTTGCCGTATCATTGCAATCATTTATTTGCAATTATTTTTAATAGTGTTTCATAATGTAATAACGATTGATTTATTGCATCATAGGTAATTATTTGTAAAGTTATTTCAATAGTGTTGAATAAATCACTTCATAAGAACTATGAGTTTAAAAGTATTGGAATTAATATTATTAAATGGTATAAATCTTAACAAAACCTTTTCAACCTAGTTCTATCTTCAAGCTGCTAACATCCTAGAAATCTAACCTAAAGCATAAAAGTCTTAAGACTATTCCAGGTTCTCGTAACTGATCCTTCTAAAATATGGCTCTATACGATACTTCAAGATACTCTAATAACCCGTACAACCCTTTAAATCTTACTTCGCACTTCTCCATATTAAAATTTCTTTTACTGAAATTATCTTAAGCACAACTCTTACAAACTATACACCAGAGAAATATTCAACCAAAGAACCTATGGAACTATAGATTTTCAACTGCTGAAACCTGAAAGGCACAAAAATCTTTCTAAAACCTATTTTATTCTTTTGCAAGATTCACAAAATAAAACCTATAGATATCCCTCCTAATAGAGGACATATTCAGGACTCACCTCAGTGCACATTTTCGGCTGGGCCGTTCTCAGTTTCACAACGTTTCAGTATCCAAAAGATATGGATGAACGAAAAAAAATGTTTCGCGTTGAAGTTCTGTATGTTCAGGATCGGATCTCGCTTATGTCCGGACCGAGATCCCTGTCAGTCAGTCACTGGACGTGGATGTGGGCGCGGGCGGATCAGAGGGCGGCCAGCAGGTGTCCCGAAGGGAAGCGGGACGAGCAGGCATAGGAGCGGCCCAAAGCGGCATCACAGCACTGGGATGACATACTGGCACTACGATCTGTTTCTAGCTGTGTTCACTTTCTGGTACCAGGCCAGATTAATAATATATTTTCAATAATTTTCAACTGGGTATTTTTCGCACTCAGCACTTTTCCGGGAACGAGAGCACGAGAACGGGCAACTGGAATTTTGATAACTTTGAATTACGCGCGCTGGCGTTTACGTCGTTTTCGAATTGGAGCTGGCGGAGCGATCTGGCGACGTGGACCTCGCTACGCCGTGTTAAAATCACAAATAAAACGCTCGGCGCTCAAGAAGCGGGCAGCAGGCTGCCAAACGAAACGCCACACAGACGCACACACTCACTCGCCGCCGTGCGAGTAAATGCACCCCTGTGCGAAGCACGGGACGGAGCGCGGGCGGGAGCGAGAGGCAGATATGCTGCTGGCTCGCTCTCGCAACGCGCACTTATGTAAAAAGCATTGAAACTGAACGAGTTTCTGGGCGGCGGACGGGAGAGAAAGACGGAGAGCGAGAGCAGCACACAATGCCAGCGGCATTGCCAGCTGTGTGCGAGGCGAGTCGGTCGGCGTTGCCAGTTGCGAGTTTCAGCCCCAGCAACGGAAGGCAGTCCCAACAACGAAATAACGAACTACGAAGCGAAACGTTGTGCAAACCAAACCAAAACCAGGCGCCTTAGTCCGCCGGTTTGGATCGGTTCGATTGTGGGAGCGGGCATTCAAAAGATACCCGAGCAAGCAACCGACCGTCGCAGGGTTGCCAGAGTTCAGAGCCCGATTGAAAAGTTATTTTGATGGTATTTGGGATAACGGGTTGGTTTTTGAAAAGCTGTTGGAGTTTTAAATGAAATACATTCATATACAGAACTGAAAGAAATCAATGTCCTTCTACAAAAGTAAAGTAATCCCAACGAGCGATTTGAATATTATGTTATTTATTTATTTCTAAGATTATTTTGTAATACTGCAGAACAAATATCAAGTTTTTCGGTTAAATTTAATAATTATTAGTTGGTTTAAAATGTCAATTATGCCCCTTACATATTTTTATAGAATAAAATACCTGATTTTAAATGTCTTTAAATAGTTGGAGAGTGATCAGGGCTTATATCAGTAATAAATAATAATGTATCATTGAACGAAGCAACCAGTAAAGAGAAATTATTAACTTCAAATTATTAGTTTTCTTAGGACAAAAGTAGTAGTATTAGAAAATCGAATTTTCGAACTCGAATTTTTAAAATAAAATTGAATTAATTAATTAAAATATATTAAGCTGAGTTTTAATGCAAATTGGATTAGGAGTTTATCTATGTAAATATATAGGGATAAATATATTCTGGCATTGCAATATCTAACAATTACCAAACAAGTGTTCCAATATAAATTTAGCTTTCTCTTAAGCCAAAATTATTAGCTTAAAAACATTTAACACATATTTTTGAAATAGGAAAACAAAACCCCAAGATCAACCCAGTTTAAATTTCTCATATTACTCAGATTAGTAATCCCCTCGACATATGGCAACGCCGTGGCGGACAAATGCTGACTAACAGTCTACACCAATACCATCGAGCGAGTATCTCTCGACGTGTGTATCTGTGTGTCAGTTGGGATTTCGCTTCGTTTCGTTTCGAATCGTATCGCATCGTTCGTTTTCGTTTCGTTTCGTTTATATAAAGGTACATTTCCACACGCTGCATATAGAGAGCTATATATATGTATAGGTGTGTGTGTGTGTGGTATGCGGCGAAGACTAAAACTGAACCCGAGTGCCTGCCCTCTCTCTCTCCTCTCCGCACCTCCCCCTCTCCCATTCTCTTTCGCTGCCTGGTGCTTTGTTGGAACATTTTTGTTTATTTCAGCGCTGCGCTCGTCGTATCTGTATCTCAGATGTTGGCTGACTGGTTCGCTTCGCACACTCGCCGTCGCCGTTGCCGTCGTATCTGTATCTGCCAGGTACTTTTTGCTTTCGAGCTCATGGCTCGTACCCGTACCGCTGTGGCTCTAGCTGTAGCTGTTGGCTCTGTTGTTGCTTTAGCTCTGTGCTATTTTATACCGCCAAGATTGCTGCTTCTGCTGCTGTGCGAATTTCGCCTTGAAACATTATTATTTTTGTTGCCTCGCTATTCGCTCGCTTATCTCTTTTATTTGGCCCAAAAAAAGCAAACAGCTAGCAGCGCGCCAAATTCTAATTTGCCAGATTTTCGAAGGTCAGTCGGTGGCGGCAGAGGCAGCAGGAACAGGAACCGTAACAGCAACAGTCCGTCGCAGGCTGCGGACCAGCGCTGACTGATTGTTTTCAAGTTTGGCCGAGGCGCGCTTGGCTTGGTCTGGCTCGGGAATGGAATGGCAATGGCACCAAACCGAAACAGAAACCCCCAATCGCCAATCCCCCAGCCTCCCCAACCCCCAAGGCCCGACCCCCAACTGCAACAAAAACAATCTACGGCCGAAAACCAAAGTCCCCAACGCCGTGCCGCATATTTTGCCGTATCCTGGCTTCGCTTTAGCTGTTGCTGCCGTCTCTGCCGCCTTCTGTCGCTGATGTCATTACTTCACTTGCGAGAAATGAGCTTTATATTTTTCTGTTTTCCCAATCGAACGGGGTACAAAGGTAGTTCGGAGTTCCGTTCCAGCTGATGACACGGACATGCAACTGGTCGGAGTGTTATCGATAGCTTGGATTATTGTTATCGGCGCTAACTAGTAGGATTTACTGACGGAGTTGTGATGACTGTACCAGTGAATTTTTATGAAAACTACGCAGTACACCTTAGGCAGGGAATTTGCAGTAAGATTACGTTATTAATACTGATTACGAGCAAACAGAAAACGCTTCCATATGTCTAGGATAACAAAATCCTACAAGCTTGTTAGTTATGTTGCTTCATGTTTAAATATCAATAATTTAAAGTAAAGAAAGTTCTTTTAACATTTAGTAGGTCCTTTACTTTTTCAAATGAAAGGTTTATAAAAATGTACAATTTCTTGGTTTTCTTGATCCTGCACGATTATCGTTTATTTTGGAACGCATAAATGGAACGAACCAAAGCTAACCTCAAAACTATTTCATTGTTCCTGTTTGTTAATTTCGTTACTTTTTTGAGACTAGATTGAGCTTTCGATGCCAATTTGCGATCAGCTGTCGAGGGAAATATGTATTAGGTATCAGTAGATTATACTCTACTTTATTTATTAAAATTCCGTATTTTCAATACTTCTAGTGCATGAAAGATCTTGTATCTGATCGATCACCGCCAAAATACATAATTTGGAATGCAGAAATGGAGCAAGCAACCCCTAATTCCATTGTTTCCGTTCTATTTCCCCATTCCCTGAGTAGTAGAAGCGTCGAGAGTTCCGTTTTTCCATGCTCCATACTGATGCTGGTTTAGTTTAACTCGTGACGCGATGCAGAGCAGCAAATAAATCAAAACAACAGCTACGACAGTGGTGATAAAAAATCGCTTTTCACGTGAGAGTAAAAGCTTTGAATGCTGCGCTGTCGGCGTCGTTGCTGGTGCTGCTGCCGCAGCGCTGCATTGCCGCTCGGCGATTTGAATATGTTATGATGTTGATGATGTTGTTGCCGCTGCCCCTTGCGTCTCCAACTGGTTTTATTTGATTCTCTGTTTCTATTGCGTCTACTTCCGAGTTCAATGCAAGCAATGCGACGCAACGCAAAGCGGCGCCGTCGACATCGGCAGTGGCAGTGGCAGCGGCAGCGGCGTTGCGCAACCGCCCACACGCGCTGCGCCTGCCGTTAGCTTTTGCTAATATGTCTGTGTGTGTGTGTGAGGCTGCGTCGTGCAAATATTTTGCCAGCATTCGCTATTCACACACATGTACAACCC
Organism: Drosophila seguyi; assembly: GCA_008042675.1. Taxonomy (NCBI): domain Eukaryota; kingdom Metazoa; phylum Arthropoda; class Insecta; order Diptera; family Drosophilidae; genus Drosophila; species Drosophila seguyi. The sequence goes on along the minus strand of VNJU01003579.1, from coordinate 30,320 downwards.
AGAGGCTGCGCCACCCCCGGCTGAGTGCCACCAAAAACCTTGCCCGCCTCACCACCACCACCCCTTCGAATTCCCAAAACGTGTCCGCTTTTTGCCGGCATGGCACGGCACTTACTCACTCGCAACTCGCAAAACAACACACATGTTGCTTCGGTTTAGATTTAGACGAGTTTTGAATGCTGCTGAATAAATGTTGAATGGTGCAGGAGGAGGACGCCACAGCAACATCTACATGCATGCACACATAGATACACCTGCAACATCTACGGCGGCAACAATAGCTTGGCGATCGTGTTGCTAAAACAGGTGGCTGCTTTGCATAGTCTTGCATCCGCAGTTGAATGTTTGTTTGGCTGCCATTGCCGGGTTAACTCCCAAACATGGTCAACGGGGAAGCTGGTGTTATAGCCAAATATTAGGAGGATAATTTACAGTATTTTTTTTTGGTATTATAGATTAAAATATTGCTACAATATTTAAGATACAACTTAATCAATATCTGAAGATATAACTCAAGATAAAACTACAGTTGCGGGCACCGAATGTCAAACTCTGAGTTTGAAACAATACAAAAGCCCTTAAAATTTTCTATATAGGAAATTTTTAACAAAAACCATTCGCATATAGGAAATTTTTAACAAAAACGATTCGCATCGGCAGAGGTTAAGTTTTTAAGTCCTAGAAACTCTTAGACAAGATAATTAAGACCTTACAAAAAACATAATAAAAAGTAGCTGCCAGAATAAGTTTGTTTTGTTAAAAGCTATATATTCAACTTTAAATACAAATAATACAATGCAATAATTAAATATATTAATTGGATTAGGTTAATTATTATACATAAAATATACAAATTATTATATAAAAAGCCAATGCCCAAACGGATTCTTATTTATAGTCAACTTACACTACACATTTTAAAGTTTTACCTTCATAGAAAGTAGGTCTCGCCTTATCTTGGCCAAAATTTGGCAAAACTTTTGCTGATAAGTTGATAAATAGCAATAATGGTTACCTAAACTACTTGAATAACCATTAAATAAGTTAGTAATGCTTTAAGCATTGTTTAGAAATTGGAAAATTAAACAAACTTCGATTAGCCACGACATGTGCATATTTGCACATCATAATTAACTTATTCTAATCACGAACTTTGTTCTAATTTCCATGCAGAAAATAGGTAAAGTTGTGTTAAATTCACTTGTATGTTTATGTACAGATTTATCGGTTCTGGTTTCATCAATATTATTAATTCCCTCGCCAGAAACTGTTGCTTTCATCACATTTTAATTATTCTCTTACATTCGGATTTCCCTTAAAGGATTCTGTTACCTAATTACTGCTTTCAGTCGTTCATATGGATCTGTTGCCATGCAATGCAGTCGCAACATTAAAAAAAAAATACAAAATGAAAAGCAAGGTAAACAAAATAAAAGCCAACAGAGCGAACGACGTTCAGTAATCGAATCAATTCCATGCCAATTATACAATCTGTCACCAGGAGCTGGGGGGGCAGGAACTGGAGCTGAGGACGGGGGGATAGGAACAGGACCAACGACCCTGACCGATACCTATTGCATCGGACGTAGACTTGCTGATAAGAAAGCATTCGGACAGGAAGCAGTCGCGGAACAATAACATGCCACAGCGAGTTGCAGGCAACTAACCTTCACTGAGCAAAATAAAAGAAATTAAGGACTACAATAAGAAATCGTTAAAATTGTGAAAAGATGGGGACCGTTAAATAAAGTGTGAAAGGTTTTCGATGCAAATCAAAACCAGTAAATAAAAGCGGGTTTAATCTAACAGTTTATGCTTTATTAATGAACACACATTTTTTAATTATTTAAAAGGGACAAATTTTTACCATTTACCAACATCAAATTATTTATAAATTTTAAGACAGGACTGACCAAGTTGAAAAGATATTAACGCCCAAGTTTTTCTGACTACTTGAAATTCTCAATGTAGTATAAATTCTAGAAATCGAAGCTCAACATAAATCTTGTTTTGAAAAGTACTTTTGGTACAGAAGACACCAATATTCAGATAAAAAGAAGTGTAAACAAAAAAATAAAAATAAAGCAGACAAATTTTAAAATCAATTATTTGAATCCCAAAAACTAGCTCTCTGATTCCGTTGATATCCTTAGATCTATCATACTTTTTCACCATGCCGAGAAAACGTCCTGCATTGGAAACGAAAGAAAAGAAAACATGTCTGCACTTGTTCGTCCGCTTGCTCGCGGCACCTATCGTCATCGTCATCGCACGATCCGATCCGATCCATTCATTTCCGCTTTGGCCAGAGTTTTGTTATTGCTTCGCAGCAGGAACAACAGCTCCAATAGTAACAACAAACACCGCTGTTTGCCACAAAAGCGCCCATTCGGAACCGCCGAGCGAAGCGAGAAACTATTGCACCTGATTGCCTTGAAAAGCGGGCAAAAGCAAAGTCGCAGCGAATAAACAAAAAATAAACAACATGAAAAAGATCAGAGCTCGGCGAAATCGAAGTTCGCTGTCGATCGGTTCGCCGCAAAAAGAGAGTTCTTCTCATTCACTTCCTGCTCTTCCTCTTGCCAACTACAAAACTCAGCTGACGACAAGTTTTCGAAACTCAATTGTTTAAGTTGTTGTTGTTGTTGTTTGCTGGTGCTGCTGCTGCCGCTGGCTGAAAATTGCAGAGAAATTCCTTTGGCTTAATTAGCCTCTTTCGTTCGGGGCGAAAATATTTTCAAATGAGAAACGCACAGAAACGACCGCCAAGAAAGCGGCACAACAGCACTAACAACAAGAGAAGAAGCAAAAGCAAGAGAGAAAGAGAGAGAGAAAGAGAGAGAGCAAGAGCAAGGAGAGTGATAGAGGAACAGGCAGGCAAAAACAACTCTGAGCTCAGAGCACAAATGAAACCAGTTTAGTTCATTTCGTTTCGTTTCGTTCATTAATTCAAAATTTCCATTTGAAACTTTTTTCCCTCTTCTGCCTCTGCTGGTGCTTCTTCTTCTGCTGCTTTATTTTGTGTGTGCAGAGCGCTCTTCTCTGTTGTTGTGCTGTCCGTTGCTCATCCCCGATTCCCAACAGCCGTCCGTCCCAACAGCACCACCTCCCCCCGGCCGCCCACCACCCGTCCCGCAGCCCAACGTCATCGTCATAATCAGAGTTTTAACATTTTATGTACAGTGCGAGCACAGGCAGGACTCGCTAAAAGTGGCATACGACTGTTTTTATATCATTTAAAACTTTTAAAATTTTATATTTGATTGTTTTTTTTTCGGAAATAATAATAGACGAAATCCCAAATTCGGGTACCTAAATTTAATTTCCTATTCTAAATTTTCAAGTAAGTGTAAAAAAGCTTGTTTTCCTTTTACTAGCAATTCTGCAAAATGTGCATTTTTTTTTGTAATTTTATAAAATTTGAAATTAAAACCTAGATTCATTTGAAATAAATAATAATGATTTATCTTAAACATCGAAAAAAATGGGTAAATAACAAGGCTCCGAATATTATCAACAGCTTTCGAAATCAGTAAAACAATGCCAGTTTTCACTGTATTTATACACTCCCCCACACACAAACGCCGCATACTTACATAGGATAAGAGAAGCAGAAAGAGAGATAGGGAGAGCGAGGGCCGACGACCAAGCAAAGCTCGTTTTCGTTGCCGACGAAGTTCGTTCGGTCGTTCTCTCCCACAATCGCACTGCCTGACTCACACCGCTCCGCCGACCGCCTGCTATATACACATAACCTACAAAAATATATAGCTACAGCCTGTACATATCTGTATGTCAGCATGTGCTCTGCCTCTGCTCTGCGATATTTGTGCGGCGCATCGTGTGCGCTGTCACAGGCAAATGGCTTGATGGCCGTATACTCGGTGTAAGGGCGGGGGCGGTGGCGGGAGCGGAGTGCTGCGGAGAGAGCGGGTAGCGGGGCATGCAGGCTGGTTGGCAGACAGGCGGCATAACATCAGCAGAGGCAGAGCAGCAAAAGCAGCAGCACAAGTGCACAGGGTTGCCAGGCCAGGCGGTTTGGCTATACCAAACGGCATTGAACCCGGGGTCTCATCAAGCCCAGATTGCGGGTATTTTATAATGAGTTACGTGGAACTATAAATCTGATTGCGATGGGTCTATACAATACTTTATATTGTGATTCAACAATCTAGGAACTGAACAAAAGTTGATCAATAGACATTTTGGTTCTATTAGTTAAGTATTATTATATTTTAAGGAGTTTTTAGTGTTAATGTAGCCGAAAAATAAATATATGTATATTTCATAGCTTTCAACCGTTTTATTGTTTAAATTTGTTTATACATTATAATTGCAATTATTTTGTCGAATTCCCTATATTAAGCCAATGTATTTCTGCAGCGCTGGCAACCCTGGCTGACGTAGTATCGGGTTTTATATGTACATGCGCTGACGCTGTCACGGCCTCTGCCCACTTCCCTTCCTTTTTCCTCCCTCGTTCATCCGTTGTTCTTCCCTCTTACCCCACCCCTGCCGCCGCTTCATCCACTCATTCTCGTTTCGTTTCGTTCGACCGTCGGACTATGGGACCGAACGGCGAACCAACCGACAATCCGACCGACTGTCGTTCGCCTCGGCGCGTCGTCGTATGTGGGAACGAAATAATACCTATAAAAAAATTCTTTTTCCCTCGGTTTTTTGCCCCTGCTTGTGCTGTGCTGTGCTGCTGCTGCTTCTTTCCCGGCTCCCGGCTCTGGGCACAGCGACAACGAAAAAGAGAAAGACTTGTGGGTAGAAAACCAACAAAGTACGACTATAAAGTACGACAACGACGTCGGCGAGGGGTTACGAAACGCAGGGGGCTGTGGGGGCGGAGGCGAACAGAAAAAAAATTTAAGATGCTTTTGCTGAGCTGAAGCGAACCAAGATCTGTTTGCCACCGAGGAGAGCGCGGCTCTGTTAGAAACATGTTGAAATGAAATTGCTGAACGGCGAGGCGAGTTGAGTTGAGTGTCAGGATGGAAGGAAAGAAAGAAAGAGGCCCCAGCGTAATGGGTCTCTGCTGCAGTCGCTGCCTCTGCCTCGGTCGCTGCCACCGGCGCTGCTGCTGCTCCTGCGGGGGTGGGCAAATGTTTGGGCAGCATTTTTGTATTAAAATTTGATGCGAGTGTGCGGCGACGGAGGCGGCTGGTTTTTTGTTTTTGTTATTTTTTTTTGCTGGTTGTCGCCGTCGCATCCGAGAAACTTTGAACATCGGTGCGCTGCTGGCCGTTGTTGTTGTTATTGTCGCCTGTGCTAGTTACTCGAAATATCAGCAGAAAAAGGAGGAGGTTCGCCCGATGGGACCGAAGCCCTAAATACCCTTGCGAGCGGTACGCAAAGATTCCATTTTGCAGGACACTAAGCAGGATCTGTTAGAAAGTTCCATTGAGCTGGGATTGATTAATTTTTGGATCCTGACTGAAATAGGTTATAATGCCATCGAATTGTATGCCGATCTGTTTTATATATTATGTTGTCTAAAAGCTTAACAGAAATAAACACAGCACTAAACCCAAGATTCTTTTGTTCCAGTTTTTTCGATTGTTAGTTTAAACTAACTGTTAGTTAAAGATAACCAAAGGTCCAGAGGGTGAATGTCTTTAAAACTCATGACTTCTTTGATCAAATTGACTTAACTTTTTTGAGAAAACCTATTTTAGTTAATATAGATATTGAGATATAAATGTTAACTAGACATTGAGAAACCGACACTCAAACTCCCGAACATAAAAATTGCGGGATGACAATAACTATCTTGAAACTATAAAGTGAATAATATTTTGAAACATTTCTTGGAATAAGAACACTACTATTTTGAAGTCTTTTAAATTTGTTTTGGTTTTTCTATCAAAAAATAATTGTAATACGCATTTAAACCTTATAAGATATGGGCACATTTTCTAATCATCTCTACAATCTTCCCTTCTTCATACTCAAAATATATTTTATATCAATGTTAATTTTAAACAAAAGTTAATTTGTAGAATAATTTTTTTAACATTTATGGACTAATTGATCGTTGACCCTTCAAGGAAACATCATTTATTCGTTTGGATAATGGTAACAGTAGCGTCAAAACTATTGTAGTTTGGCAAACCTCTGGTTAAAAAAATTTAATCTACGACTTTACCTATTCTACAGCTTTATATATTCTAAAATCTATGGTGTATACTATTGTGTAATTCATTGATACAAAGCTATTGTAGTTTGTACTTAACATCTGGTTAAAATTTAATCTATGTATAAAATACCAGGGTTAACTATTTTACAGTCTTGAAGTTCTTATAATCTTTGATGTATCATGTATACTATGTTCTGATACCAGTTTATTAGTTCAAAGCGATTGCAGTTTGCCAAACCTCTGGTTAAATTTTAATCTGCGAAAGCACAGGGTTAGGGTAACAGGCACTGCAGATTTTTTTTTGGCAAATTTCAATTCGGCTACGTGGTCATGTGGATGTCGATGTGAATGTGGAACGCCGAGTCGAAACAGAGCGAACGGAATGGGTGCGATGCCAGCCAGGGACGGGACAGAGATGGGGGCACGGAGACAGACACAGCGATGTTGTATGCTGATGCCGATGAAGACGCAGATTCAGACTCGGGGCCCCAAAGACTAAGGCGACCAGCTGTTGGCCTTGTGCTCGGCACGGCGTTGCTGGCTGGCTGACTGGCTGGCATTATTTTTGGAGACTTCGAATCTCGCTCTCTCCGCTGCCTCGCCTTCGTGGATGTGGACTGGATGATGACTCGATGCGATTGAGTAAAACTTATCCAAACAACAACAAAGGCATTAATAATGTTTGTGTTCGTCGGCGCTGGCTATTTTTGCCCGATCGACCGACCGCTCGTTCGGTTGGAATTGCGACTGTTGAAATAATCGTGGACTTCTTCCCCTTGGGGCCACAACAGAACACACCACACCACCATTGATGATGACTGAGATCAGGTGCGGCAGCCGCAGTCAGGAATCAGGAATTGAGATGGCCTGAAATGGCTAATAGTGGGGTTTTCCATTGCATGATTGGGCGCTGGAATCGTTTCTTTATTGGTATAAGCGTTCTTCCATTTGGTTTTTGGGTCATCACGAAAATAGATCGTTATACCAGGTATCTCTACATGGAAGTAATTGCAATGAGTTAACTTTGGAAGGTAAATGTATCAGTAAGCCTATTCTTTGAGATATGTATATATCAAAATACACGGTAAAGCATGAAGATATTCATATATGAAATAGGTATTCATTTACCTTTTACAATAATTCGAGTCAGGGCTTTGGGCAGCCGTGGTTTATATGAAACAATAATGTATTTAAATTTTGTTTAAATATTTATAGAAAAAGCTACACTTTTTAAACAACAACTATATATCCCTATATCCCAAAATTCATTACTAAGTATATTCTAACATATAGAATCTAAAATAGTCCTTATTTCGTTATATGTTTTGTAAGAATTATAAAAACCAATTAAGATCCTTATAAATATAACATAACTTTGTAACTTAAAAGAAAAAAGCCGAGTATTAAAAGCAGGGTTCTTAATCCCCTCTCTTGATTCAGTTTGTTCTACGAATGCCACTAGTCAGTTTATTGGCTCGTTTTCGTTGCCACTCTTCTAATGCCAGTTTCAATTTCCGAAAGCTCGCATTGCAGCCACCCACCTAGACGGGATTCTCGTCTCCATGTTTTTCCCGCCGGTCCACCTCCTGGCATCCCAACTAGTCAGCGCTCTTCCATTCCTTCCCCCATTCCGTATTTTACTAGCCCTTGCCAATTCCCATCGCCCGTCCGAGAGTTGTCCCATTCGGATTAGAGTTTTGGCCAGGGCCAAAAGCTGGTTACGTTTAGTTCAGTTCCCATCGGTGCCCAGAAGCGGGGAGTGACGAAAGAGTACGCTTAGAGCATCGATGCAACTCCATTTTTATGAATTATACACTGGAAAGTTGTACGCCTTTAAAGTGTTTTAAGATATGATGATGTAGGAAGGGAGCATGCTATAAAGGTCACCAGTAAAAACCTAATGGAACAATGATTTTCTCCCTATTTTATTTTTGAGGGGTTTATTAATTAATTGGAGTACTGTTAGCTAATTGTGGAAACTTAATTTAATCGGTGTATACGATTATTTCAAAAAAATTATTTTTTCACATCTTTCATGTATTTTTAAATGTGATCATTCTAAGAAAAAGTACTTCTCTTTAACCATTTTTAGGGATTTAACAAGAACAACACTTTTCAGTAAATTTTAACACTCATCAGACTATGTTTTCCAATCAATCATTAAAATTTTAAATAAAAAAGGCAATAAATATATAGAATACAAATTTCAAATTAAATTACAATAGAAATGTCCTAAAATACAATTCCAACAAGGAATGTATTTTTTAGCATGGTTTTGGACACGTTGTAAAATACCTACAAGTCCAGATTGCCTGAGTATTACCAAAAAGCTAATCCTTAAAAATGTATTTATTAAAATGGACCTTAAAAGAAGGTAAAAAAAATAGTTAGGGATTTTAAATCAATAAAATAAGATCTCCAAAGTATGCAGTGATATATTTTTCCCCATTTTCGTTACATACTTTTAGACCCCCTCTTAATTGATTTCAAATCCAAAGCTATTTGTGAGTAATTCTAGATTTATTCAGTTTTGAAGATCTATGCCATAGACTAGGTGCTTCCTTTTTTTGAGTGTAGTTGGCGAAGGGGACTGTAAAATAGACGCCAGGCCGGGGGGAGGCTCGATTGCAGCCACGACCGCGCCACTCGAAGGAAGAAATGCGATTGCCGATTGAGGTTATAATGGATTTCGACAGTCCGAGAGTTGCACTCCAGCAGCGACGTCAGCGTCAGCGTTGGCAGCGAAGTTGACTTCGCCGCTAACGTCGCAGTTGCAGCGCTGCACTTTGCGCGCCGTTTCTGCAACGTTTATTAGTTTAATTTGCCGCTGCCACGGATGCTGGATACGCTGAGGATGCTGCTACTTCTGCGGTTGTTGTCCCTTGTTTTTCTTTTTTGTTGTTTAATCTTTTTCCTTTCTGGTGAGCTTATGGCATGCAACATGCTGCTGCTGGCTTTGAAGTTCTTCGACGATTGTTCGAGGCGACTTCAAACAAGTTCGAATTCGCGGCGTTGCAAGGTGCAGCAGGCCAGGCATGTGCCCCAATCCCGACCATTTCGAGAGTGCGACGGAGCGCGGCGGCGCTTTGAGATTTGCATATATGCAAAGCACTTGGCACAGTGCAGCCAAAAATTCGGAGACCGAGAACTGGAGACTCACATGTTGCATATTCGGTTCCGCCTTTAATTTATGCCGATTGAGCTCGCTCGTTCGTCTCACTCTGGTCTCCGGGACAGCCCATCTGGCATCTCGCTCCTTCGCCGGTGACTCGCTGTGGCCTCCGTGCAGCTCTGCGTTTACAGTTAAAGCTATCAATGTCATCGCTTGACAGACAGGCGGACAGGTAGCGCCACTCACACAACACACACTCGCACACCCGCCTAAACTACAGTGCTTCATCGACAAATAGAAGCATCTCACAAATGTTGCAAATAAGGACTATAGTAAAATATCAGAACACGGTAAAGTGACAATAAAATAATACATAATACAGTCTTAATCTTCTGTCTTTACCAAAATTTATCTTGTACAACAAAACATAACTACTGGGAGCCTGAAAACCCGCCAATCGCCACCCTATGGCATACACCTGGGAATAATATCAACAATTGACTCTTTGATAAAGTAAAAACAAATTATTTAGTCTTGAGAACAATGTTTGTACTTCCTATTAATAAAATGAATAATAAGAAAACATTTTTAGATGACCATGACTAATGTTGTAATATCACCAAAGGTAGCTCCTTTAAACACTATAAAATACCTCTAAAGGTGCAAATTATACAGCTAAAAAGGTTTCAATACATCTGTATAACGAATAGCGACCTTCGCATTGAAGAAGTTTGTTTTTTGTGCACATTTCAAAGCACTTGAACCCGAACCAAAGAGCTTCTAATTTGCGAGCGACCACTGTGTGCTGGTTTATCTGTCTATCTCAACGGACAGAGGGGGTCTTGCGGGGCAGGAAGTTGAAGGTCGTTCGTTCTCCCCCTGTCACACTCACACCAACACACACTCTCGGTTGTACGTACACTCTCATATTTATTTATTACTTTTTATGTTGTTTTAATGACGCTGCCGCCGACGACGACGACGTCTGCTCTACTTCATCTGTTTCTCTGCCAGCGTCGCTGCCGATGGCGCTGCTTCCAATCTCTGCCTTCTCCTTCGGAACCAACTATTGGCATCTCTGTCGCTCGCCCGCGATTATTTTCGGGTTATTAAACCAACCGCAAAACAACTCAGCCGGCAAGCAACAACAACAACAACAACAACAACAACCCCCGTACGACAGCCACTTGCAGTTTTTGAATTGCTGATTAATTTTATTGCTTGTTGTAATGATAAATTCGTTTTTTTTTTCGGTTTCTGTTTTGATCACTTGCTTCGCCGCGCTACACGTGACTTTTGGCTCTGCCGCAGCGCTGCTCTTGGTCTCTGCCCCGGCCTTTGCTCTGCCTCTGCCGTCTATAATTTATTAATTGTGCTCAGAACGTGAAGCGCTGTCGTTGTCGCCGTCGTCTTTTTTGTTTTGATACGCCACTTCGTGCTGGCAAAGGGTTGGAGAGTGGAGAATGGAGATGGGGAGTGAACAAGTTGTTGTTACTTTTATTGCAACTCCTTGTGGAGAGGCCCAGCACAAACACAACCACATACAGGCATGTGCACGTCATAGATGACACCAACCTCTCCAGTGGGTGGGAAGGCGGCTGAAGTTATGAATAGAGTAGGCGGCGAAGTGTGTTGAACCTCGTGACAGAGATGTTAAATAGATATCCCGTTATGCATCAACATTAACAGAGCTTTGGCAGTTAATTAGCAGTTGCCAAAATTATTCGCCACTCGTTATGCTTGTTACTCGTTATCCTTTACTCACAGAAGTCAAGTATCCATTGCAAAATATCATAAGACAGAGGTAGCAGTAAAGAATCTCTGCATTTTATATTTAAGAAAGTTAGTTTATCACTACATCTGGTATTCCTGGGAATTCCCCATTAGTCACCCGCATCATTATGCATTCTTGCAATCTTTCCTTTGTTTCGTAATTGGAATCGCACTTTCGCTCTCACTCAGTCCGCTTTCATTCATTCCGTTTCCAATTCCAATTCGATTGTCATTTATTAGGGGCGATCATTACGTAGACATTTGTGTGTTTGACAATTTCAATGGGTTTTCTCACGCTAAGGCAGCGCAGTCGGCGTCGTTGTCGGCGCCGCTTTGTCTTTTATTCCGTTCACACAGAAACGCACACTCGGTCATTCATTCATTCAATTTTCATGCCTGCTGATTGTTTATTTGCTTCCGTCTGCCTCCCAACTCTGCCTTGTTTTTTTTTTTTTTTATTTATTTAGCTAATAATATAAGTCAAATCGAAATTATTTATGACACCCGGCACATCGACTGTGAGTCCGATTCGGAATTCGAATCCGAATTCGACCCTACCCCAACCCAGCCCAGCTGTTCGCCGGTGGGGCTTTGTTTTGATCGTTATGTAAATGGCGCGGCGTCGAGATGATTTTTATTGTTTTTATATTGCCATGGAATAATCGCCGGCGTGGGTTGAGTTTTTGATAGTGAATTATATCGCGTGCGGCGGCGGTGTTTGTGTGACGGACTCGTAGTAAATATTTGATTTTTGCCTCTTAAAAAGTGCTCAATGAATACCACCACACAGAACTGCAAACAGCTGATCTAATCGGAAAAATGCTTTTAGCCGTACGACTTTTTATTAGGTTTTTTCTTCATTGTATATATTCTAATATAAGTATATAATTTGATTAATGTCTTTTTTTGTTTATAATTTTAATATTATATCCCGACGGTTGCATTAAACAAATTAAACAACGCTCTCACTGAAGAACTTTATTCGCCCAGCAATTTGTTTTCCTTCGTTTTTATGTATTTCCCTTTGGTTCCGCTGTTTGGCACAACATAAAAAGGATTGACAGGGGATTCCCCCGCTGTTAAATGTCAAAAAAGAGAATCTTTCCACCCATACCACCGAAATACGAAAAGCGAAAAAGTTGCGGCATTTTCCCCCGTTTTCATGTATTTTCTCTTGATTAGAAACTGCAAAGCAAAACAAAAACCGGAAAAAGGGTTATTTTTTATTGCTCTTTGCACATTCACCGTGTGTCGCTATGTTTGTGTGTGTGAGGGCTTGTGTTTACTTCTTAACTTTCGGCGATTCCCTTGTTATTTTTTGTTGTTTTTATTATTATTGTCGCCGGCTTGGGCTGACTGCGCTGCCGGCGTCGCAGCTGGCGTCGCGAGCTTTTAGCATTTTTAAATTGACGTTTATTATGCGCTGCTGCCGCCGCCGCAGTTGCCTCCTTGCCTTGTTTTTATTATTTTTCTTTTATTTTGTGTGTGTGTGTGCTTGTGTACTCAACATTGTTTTGTATCTCTCTCCTTGCGTTGGCGTCGCCTTCAAAGTCGACTGCGGCAGAGGCAGCGCTGCGCTGCCTCGTTTCTTTAGTTTGTTTTGGTTTTTAATTTAATCGTTTTTGTGGCCGCTCTTTGTTGTAGTTGTCGTTAAATGTGCTTAGCACGTGCTGCGGCTCTTTTTTTCGCCTGACCGGCCTCTTTCCTCTCTACCACCGCCTTTGCCTCTCCTTCTGTCTGTCCTCTCTCTCTACCTCTCGTCTAGCAGTAGTTGTTGTTTTTGCTGTTGACTCTGCCTTTGCCCTTTTGAGTCTGCTCTTGATGCTTATTAGCGAGTGGCATTCACTCACTCACTCGCTCATTCCTCCATTCATTCATGACGGCAGGTTGCCGATGCCGATGCCGTTGCCTTTGCCTTTGCCGCTGCTGCTGCTGCTGCTGCCATCGCTTAGAAACAAGTGGCCAATAAATTATGACCAGCAAGAGCAAGAGAGTAAGAAGACGAAGCGCCGGCAAAGGCAGAGGAGCAAGCACAGCCCATTATTATTGCCCATTGAAAACGTAAATGGTAAATACACATTAAACCGTTATACGGTACGTCCTAGCTAACGGGAATTTCGGAATTCGTGACTGTAAAGCTCTTGCTATTCCAGTATTTTTCAGAATACTCAAAAAAAGATAAATATGGAAATTTCTACACGGAAAGAAAATACTATGCAAAGTCTACAATTGAAATTGTTTAGTTTGAACTTAGTTAAACTATTTACTGAGTTAACTTGGCTTAGTGATAAATAAAGAATTAAAAACCGGTATACTTAAGGCTGGAAATATTTTTTAAAGACACAAATACCCTTTTAAAAGGGTTAATTAATGAAAATACTTTAAAACTAATAAATTAATAATGTACTTTCAATAATTCCAAGTCTGACCTCTGACCCTTTGTTCCAATTAGAGATGTCGGCCTGTATATTTATAGACTGGAAAAAAGGGGTTCGTCCTCTGCCACTTTCTCTCCCCCCTAAAGTGTATGTGTGTGAATGTGCCTTTTTTATGGTACGGAAACTGACCTAAGGTATGCGACGCGCATTTGCATGGGACCGATAATGAAAATGAGTTGCGAACGGGGCGGCTTCACATACCACAACCCGCCACCACCACCCCTTGCTCCGCCCGAGGAACGGGACAGGCGCAAGTCATGATGCTATTATTATACAACGGTCGGACTTTGGTACGTCACTGTGTCAAGGACAAGTGGACTCCTGCATGGGTGTATCGGTAGTGTGTGTGTGTGTGCGTAAGCAAGCGTATTTATTGTTGATTTACCGTTTTACGACCTCTGCTGCGGTTAATCATTAACATGGAGCGAGAGCGAACGAATCTGTTGACTTTTTAACAGAGGAGTTTCCTCGAAGGATGGACCGTGAATGTTGGTTAATCCTTACTTCTTTTATCGGGCTGTTTTCATAGGATTTTGAATAAGTGGGATTATTATTATTACAAGCCCAACTATTTGTAGTCTAAAATACTAAATACTCTAATTAAAAAGAAAACATTGTTATCATTAACATTAAAGAAAAAATAATATAAAAAACTACTGTACCTTTGGGAATACATCTCTTTTACGTTGATTTTAGCAAGTGTCTAGTCTGATTATTTAATTAAGGGGACCTGAATTCATTTTAATTGGCGCCCAACGGTATGCCACAGAATATAAATCCCCAAATTTACCATGAAGCTCAAAAAATTATATATAGATTTATTTCTATATCTCTTTTAATATTTTTAATTATTACCCATTGCAACAAATAATAAAAGGTATCACAGATTTCTGTTCCACCCAAAAAAGTATGCACAAATCCAACTTTTTTCCCAATTGTGGGTCAAGTTTATTTCGATAAATTGCATTTTCCTCTTTGTGTTTTATTTGTGGGTGAAAACTTGAAGTGCGATGCCTTGCAACGGTTCTTGAATGCCAATGCACTTTACACGCCCCCAAAAACCGAAGAAGTCACCTCCCCCTGGCCGTTTAAAATCCCACCCTCACCCTCGACGCATATATGACACTTTTGCAGTTTTTGTTTTGCTCGCCGGCTTCTATGCCCACCCCCGCCTCCCTCTCACAATTTCCATCATCACAAAAACTTTCATTTAATTGCTGCAGGCGGTGGAAGTAGGGAAAGAAATGAAAGAGCGAGGAGGTCGAGAGAGAGAGGAAAAAAAACTTTGCAGTTGTTGTTGTCTTTTGTTTACTTTGCTTCGATTGTGCCAGGGGCGTTGGTTGTGGTGGGGGTGTCAGGGATGTCGGTGAGACCTCAACTTGGGAATGGAAAACGAATCGAAATCGGGAATCGAGCGGGGAAAATGGATAGCTGACGTCGACGACGCGTGCTGCGTGCTGTGCGTGCCTACTACGAATGCCCCACTTGGTTGCATGTACGAACGTGTGCGTGCTCCTCCATTGGGACCAGCCCCCCACTATGCACCCATCACAGCAGGCCCGCCCCCTCTGGGCGCCAGCCCTGACCAATCCATTGAGCATTTCCCAGCCCGTACCCAAATGGCTTTTCAATTGGTTTCGCCGGTAAACGGCAAAAGAAGCACGCGCACAAAACATAAAGGCCGATAGAGGAAACTCAAGAATCAAAACAAAGATAGCGAATGCATTGCAAGATTTTGCAGGTGGAGAACATGTGCTCATCATATGCCATCCAACATACACAAGGAGAAATATTTGTTTAGTTTAGAGTTTAAGCTCTTTAACTGCGATATACATTTTTAGTTCTGACTGCTTTAAGTAATTGAAGATTTATGTACTAAAGTGTGACTTTTTATATTGAAAAACCTATAAAAGGTCACACTTTTTTACATAAATCTTAAATTTAAAACCCTTAGTTTAAAAAGAATTTGATTATATAAAATAATGGAGAACATATATTTCCTAAGACACTACAAAGCAAACTTAAATGATTTAATTTTAAAATAATTCGAATTTTCCATATTGAAAATATTAAATTTTAGGTTTAAAACAAAAAGAGAATGAGATATTTATCTTAATAATCGAGGTTTTATACAAAACTTCTTAACTTCCATAAAATACGCAAAATTCATCCAAAACAAATAACTTCATGTGATAAAATTTGACGTAAACCCATTACTTTTAATAGATTTAAACTATAAGTACCAATAATTAGAACGATAAATATAAGGATGTCAAGATCAAGATCGGGTTTGAACTTCCAGGTATAGCAATACTGCTCATGTTCCAATTAAACAAAACTCAATTACAATTTACTTTAATTTAATATATATCACACATAAACATAATTCAATTGTATTAGATTCCTTCCGTTTAAAAATATATAATCCCATCTTAACCCGATCTACTCACACTAGCTTCGGTCCACATTTTCATGGCTTGCAGCACAGGATCTTTGGGAGGTAATCTCGGCTGGCGGTTATCTAAGTTTTGGCGCCTTTTTTCACGAGTCGCTTGTTGTTTTGGCTGTGGCTTAAGTTCACTCTTAGCCGCAGCTCCTCATTTTTGCCGGGTTTTTCCTTGAATTTCCCTTTATGCTGGTACAGGAGTGATCGCCGGTGAAGAAGAACAATTTACAATTGCTTACACTACACACAACAACAACACCACACTCACTGGTACACACATACACACACACAGAGTTTTTTGCTGTGCCTCTGTTCGAACGGGGGAAAATGGAAAATGGCTTGTGTGGAAAATTTACGTAGTTTTTGCTCGGGCTCTGTGGCTTTGGCCGAGCGCCTTTGGCGTCGTCGTCGCTGGTCGCTTGGCGTCTTGTTGTGCGAAGTGCAGAGTTCGTACTGAGCACTGCTTTCGGCCAGGCCAACACATTCGACAGCGCCGGGCAGTTAGGCAGTCAGGCAGCCAGAGTTGCCATCGTTTCCTCGGGTCTGTGTTGGCAAAAACTCGGTGCGCATCGGCAACCCTGCCACATGCGCACACATACAGAGCATTTTGTTGTTGCCAGCTTTTCCGCCTCGCAATTTCGTATTTTCAGTTGCGCCGTGGAAAGCCAGCCGCCAGGCTGGTACAGAAACGGGCGCACAAGCCACAAGCCCAATCCCAAGCCTCGGTCCCAGTTCCAGTTACCAGCTCCCAGCTCCCGGTCCCACAAATGCTCCCTACGACTACTCGAACACCTCCTCTCGTTCCACAATTTCCTGAACTATTTTAGTGGGCCCGAGACCAAGAGACCAACAAACAAAGGCAACTCGACTTGGCTCGGTTCGATTCGGGTTGGTTTGCTTTTGGCCTGGCCAGAGTTTGGTTGGTATTGCTTTGCTTTGGTTTGGCCGCTTTGCTCGTTTTGATAAAGTCGATAATTGTGATTGGCGCCTAACGGTTTCTAATCGATGCCGAGCGGTTGTATCGATACTTTGGCATCTCTGCTTTGCTATCAGGGTGATCGATTTTTGGTTGCTGGTAAAGGATCTTTAAGGATCACTATATGAAGGGATTTTGAAATATGTTTGCTTAATTTTCGATAATTATGGTTTGCTTTTTAATGTTATGAATATTTTCTATGTTGCGTTTGCTATAAAAAGGATATAAGGTCTTGTTTTATAATAATTCGATAATTAAAGATAGTTATTACAAAGTAACAATAAATATAAAAGCAGTACAATTGTTTTATTTTTCAAGTTGTATTTAATAAAATAAAGCCAAATTTTAAATACCCCAGATAAATTTGTAATTTAAATGTTGCTAGCAATGACAACAGTGCGGATAAGTAATATATGAACACAGGCTACACTGCGTATGAGTAATATTTAAGTCAACTGAAATGAAAAATTGTGTGTATTGTATTTGTAAGCAAAATAGGATTATTGCAATAAATAATTAGTATATTTATACCTATTATATCTGTGATCCTACATAATATATTTCTTTTAAGGAAATCTTGAAAAGTGATTTGTTAACCCATCTAAACCTACCATTTATTAAATAAATAAATATTTTGTAATTATAATATTCTAAAAATTCAACTAAAGATATCAATTGATAATATAAAATAAGTTCAAAGACGATAAATAGGATAGCCGCTTGAGATCTTAAAAGGCTTTCATTATATTTCTACTGATTACGAAAGCAATATGGCGTCGCACCTGATCTTGCGATTCTTATCAGCGCCCAGCGTCAAGTCAGGTGCTTTTGGAGCAGAGCGACCACTGAGCCGAACGACCTTTTGCTGACTGATAAAAGTGGGTGGCTTCGGGGCGGTTTTCGGGTGGTTTTGGTAGCGAGGCGGCATCGGCTTAGGCAGGCCATCCTTCTGACTCGCTCTCGCACACACACTCACATACACACACTCACTCGCTCGCTCGCTTGCTGGCTCTCGATGAGAGCAATTCCCCCCATTTTCTACCATTCTCCCTTTCCCATGACCCCGTCGTTGACTGCTGATTGCTTTGCCTGCTCCGTTGCACACACGCACGCACACAGGCACACAGACATTCGGTGGAGTTGGAGTGGGAGTGTGGGATGATAAGGGAGAGGGGGAGGTGTGGGAGAGAGTGGGCTCTTTGTTTGGGCAGTTGCTCTCCCACAGCAACCCAGCTCCATCGGACCATCTCTCTTGCCCTCGGCTGCCGAAGTGAGAGCCGAAGTGACGACAGAAGCTTCGTGCTTGAGTTCGCCTTGCTGTTGTTGTTGTCCAGCAATGGCAAAAGCCAAAGCTAGATTTCTGACTCTGCCGCCGCCGCTGCTGCCGCTGCTGTTGCTGCCTCCGCCGCTGGCAGAGGAACTCCTGGTCCAAAGCCAGCCAAAACAACCGTCGACGGATGACGACGTTTTCCGACTAACAACGGACGCGCATTTTCCACCATTTCGAGGCAAGAGCACATTGAAAATTGTGCGACGCAGCGCAGCCTCGAAACTGGCAAAGGGGGAAGGGGTAGGAGGCATTGGCTTCAGCAAAGTGGTAATGGACGGTGGGCCAGCACCAGGGGGATGGTGTTTGGGTGGGGGGGTTCAGTTAAAGCTCTAACGATGTTGGCCGCTCTGGTGGCTGCGGCATTCATTGTTCGCCTTCGAGCGCCAAGCACTGAAAATTCCATTTGCTGTTGTTGCTAGAGCTGCACTGGGGGAAAATGGGTGTTAGTAAAACAATGAAATGAAAATCGAAGCTTTGAGATTTTGATTTATGTTAATTAAAATGTTACTTCTTAATCCTTACGAAGACAGAAGGCAGACACCAAACAGTAGGCAATACATTTTGCAAACTATGCCCGTTTTTCTTTGATTTTAAGATTGTTCGGATATGAAGATAGATATCCCAATTTTATCTGTAATAAGTTATTTTAATCAAAAGAAATGCTTTATTTTTTCAACTTGAAATAAATTAATTTAAAAAGGTCTTCTGAAACAGCTGCTTATTTTAGACCACATTTTGGCTTTAACGGAAATGTGGTGAGGTATTTTAAAAATGTTTGGAATGAATATTTTAAGGAAAACTTTAAAATGTTTTAAGGTTCTTTACTAAACTAATGAAGAATCTTTTATATATCATAATCGTTAGAATATTATTTAATACTTAAAATTTCATATTTGAGGTATTTTTATAAATAAATCGGGGTTTTGTGCTAAAATAATATACAAATTTAATTATTTCAACTCATTACATAATCATCGTAAGAGTATTTTTTCATAAGAAAAAAACAATGAAGACTTGCTTCAATTTATTTTTTAAGGTACTTTTAAGTGTTTTAAGATTTATTCATGTTTATTCTGAAAAAAATTTCGAAACGAGATAAATTAAACCAAATATTTAATGCAAGGGAGTTATTTTCAATACTTAAAAACTGTAGATAAAAAAGGTAAAATAAGCAAACCCAAATATACCTTTCCCGCTATATTCAGTTTATATTTTTAATATTTTAGTTTCAAAATAAAACTTAATCAACTCCCTTTAAATAACATGCGTTTCCCAGTAAACTTTTTTGAACAGTGCACAACTGCTGCTGTTGTTGGCCCGTCTTGGCCGCTGTTATCCCATACACTTTGCGTATCCTTTGGCTGTGCTGCTGATTTGTGCGCAAAACTTTTACAACATCGCAGTGGCGGCGGCACGAGCACCAGCACCAGCATAGGAACAGAATCCAAAGCAGCAGCACTGGCAACGTGAGCAGTGGCAAGAGGCAAATGGCAATAGCAACCTATGGTACGAGTCGAGTATCAGCAACATTAACGAGACTCAGCAGCGACAGCGGCGTCACCGTCGACGAGCGCCGTTGTTGTCGCGTGGTTATTGCCGCCAGTTGCGGCTCTGCTTTGTCTACGAAAGGTCGAAGACGGAGTCTGTGGTCTGTCTCCGTCGCATTTCCCGTCCAAGTCTTAGGGGAGACGGGTCTGGGAGGGGGAGTCCGGCATCAGTCGCCTCTGGCATTGTCCGAATTGGCAAGAAGAGGAAAAACCGAAAAGAGTTCAGATATGCATTGCCTTGGGGTTATGGGCAGGGTTAATATCAGACAAGGAAAGAAGGGATCTTTTGGGTAACAAGATTTGGCTGGCTCTTGGTCAGGTGTTCAAGGGGAGATCACCCATAGAAACCGCAACTTAGGTGGTTAGATTAATAGGTAAAAAGTAGAAAGATTAACGGAACCTTAATAGATTCAGAGGTATAATATCAAGAAAATAACAAATCCTACTTTTGTAGATGAGATTGTATTTTAAATACTGAATAAAAATACAACTTTAGAATTCCTCAATTAGGTAGTTAGATTACGAAAAAAAATTAGATGCATTCTGAAAATTCGATCAAATATGTAAAGAATTGAGGTGTAATCGAAGATAACTAAGAAATTAAAGAAAAAATACCAACTTTTGTCGAAAAGAAAGTATTTACACTACACAAAAAGTACTGGTGTTCGATTTTTGTATATAACTTTCAGAGTTTAAATATCTTTTGCTCTAGGATTATGAAAGAAAATGCAAGATCAGGCTTAGAATCAGACTAAACTTGATCATAGAATAATAGTCAAAGCATTTTCCAAGTAATTGAAATTAGACCAACTCCAACTTTTTCAACTGATCTGACATTCTTTAGTTTTGAAACAACAACTTCATCCCTTGGAACTACCTAATTCTTCTAGCACAGTTTAATGTGCCATCATTAAAGACTTAACCAACTTTGCCTAGGGAAGGCTTTAATAATTCTGTATTTCTAATAAAATTTCTCTTGATTGCCCGAAATGTTAATCATTTATTGATATTTCATTTCTGCCACAGGCCTTTCTACGCGCTTCTCATGCCCGACTCGAGCCGTGTCCACATCGTGCATCCCATGTAGTCTGGCTTGGGGGTTGAGTGCTCGCTTTGATGATTTTGTTTTCGAGGCTTATCCACCCCACACACAAGCACAGTGGATATTCGGTTGGGCGACTACCCTCTATTCCACAATATAAAACTCAGGAATATCTTCCCTTGCATCCCTGATTTCGGTTTATTTACTGGGGGGATCTTGAAAAAAGATTTCGGTTGAAGGAATCGTTAGCCTGAGCTTTCACTGTATGTGGCAATGGGCTTACGCACACAAGTGCCTGGCCTCTATATACATGCATGATATACTCAAATACATATGCATCTATATGAGCGCAGAGACACACACAAACAAACACATACACATATATACATACATACACACTCCAGGCATATATATATACACACATCTATAAGTAAGCATATGAAGGCAAACAAAACTGAAAATGCGGTAAGCCAGGGGCGTGGGCTTCAATGGGGGGCCATTGGCTTGCTGGCAGCTGGAAAGGGTCATCTATAATCCGTTATTATAATTGTGTATTCCAGGTAATTCTGAAGAAGAGAAGAGAAATTAAGTGCATAACTAATAATTAATGTATTTATTTATTTGTAATTGCTTTCAATCGGTCACAATATCTAGTGCAATTAATAAGAAATAAAACGCAAAATAAGTCAATGCATTTACCTTTTAAAACAGGTCTAAAAGAACGACTGAGGATGGCTGACCCAAAATCGTTGCATACTTTAAAGCGAACTTAATAGCACTTAATAGGTAATTTTAGTTAAAATTTAAAATCTGGCTAATAGAATTTTCTTATAAATACGCTGAAATAAATACTTCATGGATTGGCAACTGGTAACTATTATTTTTTACTCTGCCCGGCCTCTGGCCTCACCGACAGCACGGTCTTACTCTTACTCAAAAATTCAGTTTTAAGTTAATGAACTTGGAAACAGATGATTTCGGGTTTTTTTTTTTAAATAAAAACGTATGTAATGTGATTATTATTACATTTTATATACTATTGCATCAGTAGTTATAACATACGTCAGTATTATACAATATTATCCCTTATTTTTAGCAAATTTAATTTAAGAGTCCTGGTTTTTCTTTTTTTTATCTTTTATAAATTTAAAATTTTTGAAAATATGAAATATAAACTAACAAGCAAGAAGTACAAGAAAGCTTACTTTGGAAAGCCGAAGGTTCTATAGAAAAATATCTAAAATTAAGTGACCGAATTTGAAATCGATCATAACTTGGCCAGAAATATATAAATTTGGCAAGATTTTCAATGTGTTTATTAGATTCATCTTCATACTATATTTAAAATAAAAATCAAAATTGTTGTCAATTTTTTACAATTTTATCGCTTTTAAATTTTTGAAAAATGTAGAACAGTTTTTTGTCTTACATCTAGATCGATTTGTTGTGCTTATCAATAGTATATATGAAATATAGAGTCGGAAATGACCCCTTTACTGCTATTTAATCTTCTGACTTTTCTCTCTAATCTTTCTCTATTTCTTTTTCCTTGTCTCAGCTTCTGCCTTCCTTCGTTTTATCCCTTTTAGTTTCTGTTTCCCCCTTTTGAAGAGGTACGCCTCTGGTGTTGGTGTTGCTGCTGTGATGCGTTGCCTGCCCTTGTTGTTGCTGTTGCCTTTGCTGTATTTTGCCGCAGCAACACCAACAACAAGGGGCATTCGTTTCGTTCGTTAGATGACTTGCTCTGTGTGTGTGTGTGTGTGTATCTGTATCTCTACGTGTACGTGTGCGAGTGTGTGTGTATACAGTCCTACATTTCCATCGATTTAATCTATCTGACTACGACATCAGCCAAATACACACACCCGTACATACACCGTTCAACGTACACTGTGCAGAGGGAAACAGAAACAGAAAACCCACCCAAAAAGTACGTGGAGAGAGTCGTCCGTCGGCTTAGCGAGCGAGTGAGTGAGTGAGTCAGTGGGCGAGCGAGGTGAGTGGGTGGGTGGGATGGCCGGGTGAGAGCGTCAGTTGGTGGGTTCGACAACGCCGACGAT
This sequence comes from Drosophila seguyi, assembly GCA_008042675.1. Taxonomy (NCBI): domain Eukaryota; kingdom Metazoa; phylum Arthropoda; class Insecta; order Diptera; family Drosophilidae; genus Drosophila; species Drosophila seguyi. The sequence continues at coordinate 7,451 of VNJU01003579.1, read as the reverse complement.
CCGTACAAATAACGAAATGGCAATGGGGTGTACGATGGGCCAGGGACTACGAATGAAAATGGGAATGGGAGTGGGAATGGGAATGGGTCTGGGAATGGGAGTAAATGTGGATGTGGGACTGGGACTGGGTGCTGTTTTTGCTGCTGTTGTTGGGTGGTTGCTGCTGCTGCTGCTGCTGCTCCATGATGCTAGGGCACCAGTTGGGAGTTGGGAATCGAAATGGGACGGAGCAGAGACTGGGAATGGTTCGTTTCGTTTCGTTTCGGTTTGACTATAGCTAACAGCACTGGCGCTGGGCTCTGGGCTCGGGGCTCTGGGCCCTGGCTCTGACTATGACTCTGGCTCTGACTCCGGTTCTGGCTGGTTCTACGGCTTGGATTGGTTTGGACTGTGTGCTGTTGCTGCTTTTTGGGGCTGAGTTGGAGCCGCATAAATTTCGTTCGTCTAGTTGCCTCTCTGTGTGGCATTGTGTATGCCGACAACTACGACGGCGCCACAATTGAACTGTCAGTAAGCCGAGGGGGGTGGGGGCTGGAAAATGATAAAGGGGAGTACCAAAGGGGGCGGATGGGTAGCTCTACAAAAACAGAGTGTAACTCATAGTGCATAGTGTTGGAAAAGCACAAAAGGATTTCCCTAACCCAAAACCAGCCGGAAAGCGAATAAATTCATGACGAAACTGCACTCTCCAGCTTGCGAACTTCTATGCAGAGCTTAGGCCAGAGTTGCCACTCTTTGCAGCACTGAGGTTCATTAGGGATGCTGCCAGTGGGTGCTTAGTTATGAGGCTGAGGCCAGAGCGGAAGGGTAGATGTTTAGCACACGCTCATAATGTCAGTTGAGACAATCTACACTTAGTTTTCATCTTCTTTTGGTTTAGGTTTTAAGTTTAATTAGGGCAGCCACTGTTTGTAGTTTTTGAGGTTATTGGGAAAGCTGAGAGTGAAAATGATTGGTTATTATCTAGAAAGGGAAGCGGGGAGGGAAACCTCCTCCCATTTGGGATATAGCAAATATTAACATCTTCTCTATGTACTTGTTCTCTCCTCTGTTGTACTGTTTAATGAATTTCCTGACCAGGGTTGCCATACTCATTATGTTAGCAGCTATGAAAACCTCCAAAACACTTATTAGATGTAAAAACTAATAAGTGCTTAAAGTTTTTGTATATTTTTAAAGTTGTTATGTATAGTTTTTTAATCTAGTTTCAATATTTCGAATCCTAAAATGTACATTACCCACTTTTAATAATTGTTTTTACATATATATTTTCATTATCACATTTAGTCGGTTATTTATTATACAGGTGTCCTCCAATAATCACCCAGGGTTCATAAAAGTCCTAAAAGGTGTTAAAAATTAGCTTACAAAATTTTAAATTGTAAAAAAAATTACATTAAATTTGGAACCTGCAAAATTAAAAAACTGGTGTTATCTGTAGCCCTTTTTAAAAATATCAGTTGAAGAATTTCGCTAATATTTTATGGCGGTAACCCATAAGATACGGGTAGGCCAAGTTAATATTGCAGACAGGAATGAACATAATATATACAAGAACTTTGCCATGAAAAATGTTATTAAATATTTTCTAAAGTTTTTTTTTAAACTCTTTCGTCCAGTGTTTCATCTATTGCCATGGGGACAACATTGAAGCAACAATGCAACCAAGCCAGCCCTCTGGTTAGAGGGAACCATTGCCAAAGAGGAGGCGGTCGGAAACGAGAACGGGAGGTGCACTCGGACTCGGAACTGAAGGGCAGGGTAGCAGCCAGATTCAGAGCTGGAGCCGGAGCCATAGTCGCCGTCGCCGTGGCCATCGTAAGAGCTTTGGGCAGCAGTTCACTGATTGCTGGGGCAGCTGAGCGAGCGCTGAGTTGGAAATGGTTTGAGCGGCGACTCTGTGCACTGAACTCAGTGCCTCAAACTATATGGAATGCCATGTGGAGATGTGCTCATCCTGCTCCTGCTGCATTTGGCCAATGGTCACCAGTGGTCTGTCCAGGACTCTCTCCACTGAAAGGCACAATGCTGACCCTGAGCGGATGAACAACATTTTGGCTTGTTCAGGGGGGATAGTATAGTGTTGCATATTACGTATACGTACTGTAGTCTCCAGTGTGTGCGCGAATGTGTATGTGTTCAGACACAAATGCAAAATACACAGAGATACGCAGATACAGACAGAGAATCGGATGCTCATAAACATGAACATGGCCACGTGCATATGAAATACCGACCGCTGCATAAGGGAACTCTCGGACATTAAGTCTTGCGGCATGCTCTCGGCCTTCGTCTATTTCTGAGAGCTTGGATCAAAAACCAGAGTGCGGAGTCCTTGCCATGGCAACGCTCTGGTTGGGTATTTACGGTGGGCTTCCAGAAACAAAAGGGGCCATGAGATTACTCGGAAGAGTTCAAGCTTGATTCAAAAATTTTAAATGGAAGCAAGCTTGAAAGCAGCTTGGTTGCGGCTTAAAACCGTCTTCATTGTTAAGGTTGTTGGGGAAATGTTAAAAAATTGTGTGCATTAAACACAACATTTAAGTGCATTTTGTCAGAGAAATTGGTATATATTCAGATATCTTGATGGGAATTCAGGGGGATTAGTTGGGGAGTTGGTATTTTGAGATCTGAGCTGCTGTGTTGTGTGTATGTATGTTTGTTATGATGTATTTTGTAGATGATTAATTAAATATGAAGGTGTCTTAGGCTCATGGGAAGTATAAATAAATGTTGTTATTTTTAATTAATTTGTTTATTTATTTTAGCTTGATAATTGGAAAGATTATAAAGCTTAAACCTATGGATTTAATTAATTAATTGATAATAATAAACATAACTTTATGTCTGTTTGTTTAGCAAAATGGAAGATGCTTTTTACAATCAAACGTTATTTTTTGTAAAACCTATTGTGGCTTGTTACAAATATATTGTATTATATAAAAAATATGTTGTATTACATAAAAAATATATAAAAAGAAATATATATATCGTATATTTTTATATATTAATTAAAGTTTTAAGGTGTTTATTAATAATAATGCTAATAGGTTTATCTCTAAAACTTTTCTTTCTATTTCGCAGCTTAATTCAGGTTTGCAAGACCTTTCTTTTAATTTCGCAGCTTACATCAGGACTATTTTTACTCTTAAGATACAAAAGACATCCACATCCTTTCAGAGATAGTTTTCCCTATGTTCTTATTTATTATTCTTATGACCCCAGAGCTTTTATTAATATTTCTTGATATACATTTCCTTCTATATTATCTTAATGGGCATATTTACTTGGAGTTTTCCTAAAACCTCAACAAAAACCCTTCATTCCCAATTCATTGAGGAATTTTCACGCCTAATTACTGGCCTAGCGTAATTTCGCTTGTCGTGATTGCTGTTCTTGTTGTTTTGGCCAAGACAAACCTGATTTCCGCTAAAAGGTAAAAGGGAGAACGAGAACCACTTGTTACTTTTGGGCTCTCATTTCGTTTTTCCTCTGTTTTTTTTTATTTTTATTTCGCGCTTGCTCTTATCGTTTTGGGAAAGCGCCAAAGTCAAAGTGGCCGAAAGAGCATTGAACGTAACACTTTCGCTGATGACGTAGCAGCAGCAGCAGCAACATTGACTAATGATAGATGGATGGATGAATGGACGGACGGACGGATAGATGGATGGCTGTGTTGCTGGATGCTTTTCGGTGGCTTGATGTGGCTGGTTTTGAGTGACAGGTTCGCCGGCGCGGTTCCGCGTCACCTTTCCCATTCTCCACTTGCCGCTTGCATACATTACACAGTGGCAGTGGCAACACCCATAAATAAATAAATACAAAAATAACAACAACAAAAAAAAAAACAACAAGCAAGCCAAAGGAGCAGCAGCAACACAAAGGCAGAGGCATCGATGGCGCGGGGGAAGTTGGCGGTGCGGCAGTAAATTGTTCAAGGTCGCCGCTTGTCTGCTGCTTTCGAGCATGAAAAATGCAAAACAAACACCAACGTCACCGTCGACTGAGGCAGAGCAGCGCAGCCAGCGTTGGCGTTGACTTTGGCTTCAAGCAGCGTCTGCAGCGACAACAAAAGTCTGTCATAATTCACATGCGAGGGCCGACGAGCCCCTCTGGGGGGTTGCTACCACCCCCACACCCCCCACTCACCAGACCCTCCGCCGACATAGAAGCTTTAGTTTAGCCAGCTCCAAACAGCTGGAAAAATGTATTTAAAGGCAAACGCACCGAGAGAGCAACAACAACAACAAAAGCTACCCCCTCAAAAAATATAGCCCATCCCCAATGGCCTGCAGTTTTCCACACACACTCACATGTGTGTGTGTGTGTGTGTGGGCGAGAGTGCGGCTTTTCCCGGAGTCTGAGTCTGCATACAAAACCATAAATTGAAAATACGCTCTGCCTTCGATGCTGACGTCAACGTCAGCGGCGATGCTGCAGCGCTGTCTCTGCCTCTGCTGACGCTGACTGCGCCGCAACGCTTAAAGGGGTTGGCTAAAGTTTTTCACTTTTCACGGCGGCGCAAAAAGAAAAAAAAAATACAAATAAAAAATAATAAAAACCGAAATTGCTGCCTGCCAAGAAAGAAGCAGCGGCAGAAGAAACTTTCGCTTAAAAAGGGGGCAGCGACGGGATATTACACAAGAAAAAAAGGAGTTAAACATATGTTGGGGTAGATTTACATATGTTAGAGAGTTTAATGTATGTTGAAGTAAATAAACACTTGTTAAACTCCTTTTTCCTTATTATTATTTACAAATTAGACACAAAGGTGAGCTCTAAAAATATGTTTGAAGTTAGAGACCCTTCCTTCAAGTTTAGGTTCCTTTAAAACTTAGGCCTTTTGAGTTCTCTCAAAGGTTAGACATTACTGAAATATATATCTATAAGATATCATATATCTTCATAAAATTGACTTAAAGTCGATTTAATAAAATTAAAATCGGCAACCTCTTTTATACTACATATAGGTCCCTGTATAAACATTTTAATTCAAAATAAAGTTTTAGAATTGAATCTGTATTAAAATTCAAGCAAATAAATGATTTAAACCTACATTAAGGACTTCTTTGAATGGATTTACTCTAAAATATTAAAAATTTTGAATTTCTTCATAGTATTTCCATGTATTTTAAAATGCTTCAATGCAGGATAAGGGGTCCTTAAAACCAGGGACTTAAGAGAATTACGAAAACCAAACCTAAAACCAAGGAAATTTCGATTTGTTTAATTGGAAATCCCAAAATGTATATATTTGTTATGTTGTTTATAATTCTAATGAAATTATATTCTTATTTTAATTATAGTTTTTATTTAACTATATGTTCTACTATTTCTATAATACCTACCTATTATTTTGAAGACCTAACTAAGGATATTTTTAACTGGCATAAACCGAGTTTAAACCCAATTCCAAACAAAACTTATGCATGACAAGAACTCGTTTGTATTTGTATATTAAAATAGTAATCAAACATCTTTCAAAACAATTATTAAAATAGTAAAATATAATCTAAACGAAGTCTTAAAATCTCTTTAAAACCTTAAAATACACTTTAAAAGTTTAAAAAAGCCTTAAAACTATGAAAACATGAACTTTAAAAACGACAGGAATAAGGTAATTTCTCAATGAAGCATTTTCAGGATATGCAAATCTCCAGAGACCTCAGTGACAAGCCATAAATTTTGTATATTGGAACAACTTTTTTCGCAGTATATAACAAGGAATGGAGAATTTACAGGAAGACTCCTGCGTGGGGTGGGTGGGCTGCCTTGTGCCATTGCCACCCCGCTGATTAAGCGCCGCAAGGAGTCGTCACCGTCTGCAGTCTCGTTTGGCTTTGTTGTTGTTCCTGTGCTCGGCTTGGGCCTCTGCTATGGCTGCGGTTTGCCAGACTCACGCGATGCGGGGGGACGAGGATGAGGTGCATTGGGTTGGCAAATCTCCGGGCGTGAAAGTGATGCTGCACCGAAGGGGGACGATGCGCGTCCAGGAGCAACCTACACGAACTCCGTGGATGGCGGCGGCGCCTACACTTCATGCATTTGCATAACTCCTCGACGCACTTTGACATGTGGCAGGCCAAGTGTTTGGCTCATATGAATGAACACAGTCATTGTGTGTTGGTGCGTGTGTGTGTGTGGGTTCGTCCTGTTTGTATGTATTTGGGTCACATGGATACACGCACGGGGCCACAGACAGCCGCCGCTAAACAAGGAGGAGGCAGCAGGGGGCGGCAGGAGAAAGCGGCAGCAGGAGGAGTAGCAGCAGGACACGGCTGGTTCTCGGCCAAATTGCACCGCAGCCTGCGGTTGCCTTGGCTGACCTTTCGCACAGCGGGAGGCGGTGTCCAGGGGGGAAACCATCTCACACAGCCTTCCGAGGTGTCATCACATCACACATCTCACCTGCTGCTGCTGCCGAAAACTTTTACCAGGTCAAGTCATTTCGTCGCTTTCTGCACAAACCAATTAGTGGGTCATGTTGCCAAATGTTCAGTGCTGCAATCAGACCATAAATATTGATATGCGGGGGTGGGGTGGGGGCAGGGTAAAACCGGAAGCATCCAACAACACACACATTTAAAATGGCAGGCATTGGGTTTCCTCGTATCTTTATCTGTAAACGTATCTGTATCTTTTCAGGATATTTGCCAGATAAATGAAAGCAAATGATGAATATCAAAGTCAATGAGTATTAAGTTACAAGAAGGCAAATAATAAGAATGATTTAACTCTTGGGAAATTGTTAAATAAAAAAATTAAATATCTACTCCTAGGTATCTTAAAGATTATTTAGTCATTACAATAAGCTACACCGAAAAGGGGTTGCTAAAGATTTCAAGAGATATCCCCAATAGGTTTTCTATATATTTGCCACGTCACTTAAGAATAATCATTGATGACAAGGACACAGATGTTGTAGTATATATATATATATATATCAATAAACATTTATACCTGAAATGAGGATTATTATAGCCACCACAAAGCACAATTTATATATTTTTCAAGATCGCCAAATCCTTCTCCCTCATTAAAAATGTTTCGCTCTTTCTTTCTGCTAGATTGCAATTTGATTTCCTTCGTTCTTCTGCTTTCCTCTGTCCGGAGCTTTGGTTTTACCAATTCCAACGACAGCTCGCAGCTTAAATGCCAGAAATTTAATAAACAATTCTAGTGGAATATATTTTCGGGCTCTCTCTCTGTGTCTGTGTTGCTGCTGCTGCTACCAGCAAGAGTCCTCGTCCTCCAGCACAGCTCAGGTCCTTGCTTTCCTTGCCATTCCATTTTCCCCTGCCCCAAACCAGAGCGCCAACCTAACATCAATTCCTTCTACTGCTGCTTCCACTTCTTGTGCTGCTCGAGCTCCTGCTCCTGCCCCAGCTCCTGCTCCTGCTGTTTGTATAAAAACAAGGAGGCCAGGACAGCACCAGGGAGAAGCGGAGGTG
>VNJU01003575.1:0-31567 GCA_008042675.1 Drosophila seguyi | reverse complement strand
CTGTCCGTCTGTCTGTCTGTCCGTCTGTCCGTCTGTATGAACGCCTAGATCTCAGCAACTACAAGAGCTAGAGCCACCAAATTCGCTATGTAGGTCGGAATGTTTTGCACGCAGATCAAGTTTGTTTCAGATTTTAAAATTTCCCTCCCACTCCCCCGCAAATCAATAAAAAACGTTTTGCAGCCACAAAAAAATAACAGCCGATTTTTGTTTATCGTTGTCAAAGCCATGACAAAGAAGAAGCGTAAAAAGGATGAGAGCAAGGAGATGTTTAGATAACTCTTATTTTAGAAATATTTAATCAACTCAAGTCGACCCTTTTGCAATTGCATTGGCCTCCACGTGGTGTTCCCTGGTTACCGATTTTATTTATAATCGGGAGCTAATTCGAGCGGCGATATATTTTGGTACAGGGTATATAACAGTCGGTCACGAACGACTGTAGCTTTCTTACTTGTTTTTCTTAAAATTTTCCGATCGGTCCTATGGAAGCTATATGATATACTTGTCCGATTTTGATAAAATTAAAACCGAAATTTTAAAATATAACCAAATGGTCATATGTAAAATTTTATGCAAATATCTTAAAAATTACTTAAGTTATAATTTTTTTCATTAAAATTTACCGATCGTTCCTATGGCAGCTATATGATATAGTCGTCCGATCCGGCCCGTTCCGACTTATATAGTAGTGAGAGCATAAATAAGACTATCTGCAAAGTTTCATTCAGATAGCTTCAAAACTGAGAGACTAGTTTGCGTAGAAACGGACGGACGGGCGGACAGACGGACAGACGGACAGACGGACAGACGGACATGGCTAGATCGACTCGGCTGTTGATGCTGTTCAAGAATATATATACTTTATAGGGTCGGAAATGTCTCCTTCACTGCGTTGCAAACTTCTGACTAAAATTATAATACCCTGCAAGGGTATAAAAATATATATATATGAAATAAAAATAAAGAAAAAAAAATAACATAAAATTAAGTTATTATTATTATTATTATAAATTATTATTATTATTTGAATATTATAAACGAGTGCGTAATGCGATGGGTAAAAGCAGAGGGGTAAAATATAAAATAAAAAAAAGAGTGGACCATTTAAAGTGGCTATTGTATTCAAAAAAACCACCTCCCGCGTGGGCAGTTGCCCAGAAAATGCAAAGTGAGCTTGATTTTCTCACATCAAGACTCAAGAATGACACTACGCACCCAGTCATAAAATCTATAAGCGATGAAAAGATCGAACAAACCCAGAAAGATCTACCGCAGCGGGTAAAGAACTGACCAGCGGACTGCCCTGGACCTCTGGACAGTGTTTACTGCAATTATATATGCAGTCACTGCCTACCAGAAAAGTCAAGTCGATCCTACAAAAAAAAAAAACATGTTTTGCTTTGAAATTAATAGACAGCAATATCTATAAACTCTAAGCATAGAATGGAACGAATTGTGCAAAGTATTAAACGAAATAATACATCAATTCGACAAATCGTATAAGTCGTTATCACAGAACAGGCCAGTTCAAAAGGCAACTGTGAACAAACACGCAACTGTTTCGGTAGAGTGTTTCATCCAAGGACGCGCAATAATATACGAAAATAGGGAACGACTAAATAAGAAACATTGGACAGAAGTATCAGTATTCCTGAATAGGTCTCGAAAACACTTACTGTCTATAAAAGAAAAGTTCAAGTTGGAAATTTTAATTCCAAACATTTTAAACACAAAATTCACACTTCAGACAGGCGAAGTTTCTGAGCCAGCTGAGCTAGAAACTCAAGACCCTGAAACTGAGGCACGATCTAACCATTCCTGCGGTATTAACAATACCACCAACACGGGAAGAGGAATTGGAGTCAGACGAACCAATTTCGTTGGTAGATTTACTAAATACAATAGAAATCATTTTGACAGACTTAAGAGCCCAGCGGGCATATATTAAAGATATATCCAGTGCCATAGCGGAATTCAACGGCGAGAAATTAAATCTGGAAAGATTTTTAACCGCCGTTAGATTGGTCAATATGACAAAAGGACCATTCGAAGAATTAGCCGTCGAGGTAATTAAGTCCAAAATAGTAGGATCAACCCTTTACAAGGTGAAAAATAAGACTACTATTTCTTCAATAATTGCCATACTAGAGGCCAATATTGTCGGCGAATCGTCCGATGTAGTAAAGGCGAAAATGGCTAGGACAATGCAGAAAGGTAAAAGTGCATAAAAATTTACCGGTGACATTAATCACCTGAGGAAACTCCTTGAAGCATCATATATTGATGAAGGTTTGTCGGCTGAACATGCCGAAAAGTTCAGCACCAAGGAGGCCATAACCACAATGACTAAAAATTGTGAACATGACAGGCTAAAGACCATACTCGAAGCCGGTAACTATAGTACAATGAATGAAGCCGTTACGAAGTACATGCAATTCAGTATTGTACAGTACAGTAATGACAAGCAATGCAAATTCAGTAGGTAGAGGAGGCCGTGGCAACTACCAGTACAACGGTCACAATAATAATAATAAATTTAACCAAAATAATGGTAATAGTTAAAGAGGTCGTGGGAACTCGAATAAGGGTAGCTGAAATATTCAGAATAGACACAACAATGGAAAAAGCGTCCGAAATATTCAATCGGAAAACTAACACGCCCCCTTGAGAAACAGCCAACAGTAAAACTGTATAAAATTAATTCCAATTTAAGCATTTTTATCCAACTAAAGAATATGAGTACCAATTCAATGGTAACTCTTTAATAGATACAGGTGCGGAAATTTCCCTGCTTAAATGCAGAAATAATAATTTAAATGATTTAAATTCGCTGGATACAACTAGTATATCAGGCATAGGGCAATGGACAATCCAGTCTCTAGGTACTAAGATTTGAAAATGTGTGTTGCAAATGCAGCAATACCATATGGATTCGTACCTGACAACTTTCCTATTCCAGGGGATGTTATAATTGGTTTGGGTTTTATTAAGAAATACAATTGTATTTTAGAATTCCATGACCAGGAAGATTGGTTCAATTTGATGCCCGAAAATTTTAGGAATTTAATCATTCCTATAATACATTCAATAGATAATGAAATAGTTTTGCCAGATAGATTAGAAATGATTCCAAAGATTCAAATAATGTCTGCTGACACACATGTTATTATCCCCAACCAGGAATTGCAACCTGGCATTATAATAGCATGTGCACTTGTAAACACTCAAAACGTGTTCATTCGCATTATAAATACAACAGGTGAAGACGCTATTGTTAACAGCACAAACTTAAAAAGCGAATCATTAGATGACTATGATGTTTACAATGCAAATACAGAACATAGTGCACAAAGAACATCAGAAGTATTAAAACTTCTTAAATTGTCGTCATTATTTAAAAACGGTTTAATAAAACTATGCACCAAATATTGCGATATATCAGCTAATAACTTTTATACGCAAAAATTCACATTAAATGACAAAAGTCCAGTCTACATTAAAAACTATATAATGCCAGAAAGTCGAAATCCAGAAAGTCAAAGGCAAGTTGGCAATGCAAATAGGATCGGCATTGTCGAGCTTTCTATTCCAAAATATTATAGCACACTTCTCTTGGTACCCAAGAAATCACTGCCTAGTTTGGATGAAAAGAGATAGCGATAAGTAGTTGACTATCGTCATCAAAAAGAAACTGTTAGCAGATAAAATCCCACATCCAAAAATAGAAGATATTCTTGATCAATTAGGACGAGCAAAATATTTCTTGTGCCTAGGCCAGGATTATGGTGGCCATTCGTTAACAGAAATATTAAATATAAATAAAGAAGTGGAACGTATTGCGGTAAAGTCGAATTGCATTTAACTTCGCATATGACCACCGCGATAGCGTAGAGTATAGCGGAGACCGCGAGAGACGAATTGTTCTGCACCGTTCCCGCATACAGTCTACCTACCTAACCCTTTCTAGCCTGCACCAAATGCGTGTGAAGAAGGAAAACGAGAAGAGCGCCTGGAAGTACTCCGTTAGATGAAATTTGGCAACGACGCAGCGGAAAGCAAACTTTTCGCGACAGAGTTCTCGCTCATTTCGTTTGTGATTCTAAGCAGTTTGCATGCAAATCGCTGCCGATCGACACAATAAGAGGAAAATTTTCATACCACGTGGCCGAAAAATTTTTAAGTCCTAATTGTGGCACAAAAAGGCACAAAAGGAGTTGTAAGGAATTGTGCACAACAGCAAGAGGGAAATATTGTAGTGCAACTGCGAGTCATCATTTATTTTTAAAGGAGAGAAAGAGAGGAAAGACCCGTCAAAGTCGGCAATAGCAGCGCCAGAGCTGTATCTTCACGCCAGCTTTTGAGCGTTGGCAACCGGCTGAGCAAGTTCATCGAAGATTTCTGGTCAGGATCGGGACTGATCTCGAGACCTCGTGCTCCGGATAACCTGCCGCGGCAGCGCTGCCGACTGCGAAACGCGTCGCGCACAGCGCCAGCAAGAAGCAGATCAGAGGAAGAAGACGAGAAGCGAGTGTCAGCGCAAGTGCAGATACATTTTTTTTAGCCGCTGCCGCGTGCCGCTTGCTACATTTCGGCGTCTTAATCGGCGAGTGCGACAATTCGACCACGACAGCCGCGTGCCACACAGAGGTTCGGACTTAACCTCAAACCGATCGGCTAGTTCCACACCGCTAACCCGTCCCATACGCGATGACTACAAAACCGCATGGGTTCGGCATCATTCGGGCTGCCATCGGTAAGGAGATGTGATTCGCCTGTACAGGTGGAGTCCATCCTTTGAAGAATGCCTCGTTTAGCGAGCGGCATCGATGGAGGAAAAGAAATACATACTGTCGGTGAAAGGCTTAGCACACGCGTGCCACGTGCGGCACCATAGCATGGCATAGGCTTTCGAAAATGAGGGGACAGACCTGTTGTGCGAAGAAGCGTGCGAAGAAGCATATCCGGATTTGAGACGGATGCCGTAAAAAGGCAGTGTCAACTGCAGTACCGTAACCAATCGAGTGATGGACATGTGCTGTAATTATTGCTGTAGTGTGTTTTGATATTTTGCCTCGCTGAAACCCATGTAAATTTTGAGAATTGGATATTTGCTCGTACATCGAGCCTTCGTGTTCATTTATTGTGAATTTTGAGTCGAATTTAAAGATCAAAAAGCAACACAAATTAAATTTATTCAGAAGTTAAAAACAATATTGAATATTGAGTAAGTGAGAACTTTTCTTTCTTCTTACTTCAGAGCTTTATTTGACATTATATTATTTTTGTGTGTTCAACGAAAATATGACTTATTTAAGATCTGATGATTTGAACCAAAAAGAAAGATAATAACGCGTGATCCTAACCTATATATATGTATATTTCAATCAAATTAAATTTAAAGCATATGAGTTAGGAGGTAAGTAAAACTATCTTAATTAGGGAAAACAATTAAAAAATAGTAAATAATAAGATAGAATCTGAATAATGCAAAATGTTTAGATAAAGAGTGAAATTAGCTCCGTGAAATAAGAGACGATGTTGCCGCAATATGAATTTTACATGAAAAGAATTATGTGAATTTTTGACTAAACTTTCATAAGGGATAATTGTCAATCCAATCTTACGCGTTATCTTGGCATGATCAGCTTTAATAACCTCGTTCGTCCGTATGATTTTGCATCCAAATACATCCATGTTTCTTAACCCATTAGTTTACGTATGTGCATATAAGGGAAGGGAAGAAAGAACCCACGACGATCCGACGAGCTTAGTACAACGCAATGCTAGGAGTGCACGAAACCGACTCTCCTTATACACAAACTTTCTGGTACTAAAGAACTAGTGAGATGGTTCTGAGGTGGGCAAGCTAAAGCCACCAGACGGGTCGCAGGTTGCGGACAGCGCAAGGCCTTCTTGTGGAGGCTGCGAATAGCGACTTGTCGTGACAACAGCGGGTTCCACACCGTCTGTAGTACCGACAAGGAGCTTGTCTGACCGCCTTTAAAACATAGTCTTACCCACTGCAAGCTTTCTACACGCGTTCCTACCCACATCCTATCCCCAACATCTCACAAGGGCAGTGGTGACGTCCGGAGGCAAGGGTGCCACTTCACCCCCCTAAGCCAGGGTGTTGTGCGTTCCGTGGTCATTGGCTGGTTTGTAGTCAGGGGTAACCGACAGTATTTGGACGGAGCCTTACCGATACCTGGACGCCTCGGTGAGTATATCTAGCCCCAGCGTGATAATGGGTTCTATGACACGCTGGTACTACCTTCTCACACACTCGTGGGACCAATTTATGGAATCTAAAAGGAAAAACATTTTAAACACACGGGACTTAACCGCAACCCAGCTAGCAGAGCGGAGAAAGGAGGAGGCTCTATACGTTGGTGGCAAGCTATTGCCTCGCAGGGGCTTGGTGCCTCACCCGAAGAGTGCCGCAAAGCTAAAGGGCTCGACCCCGACGCTGAGCGCCTCGAAGGATGCAGAGACTCTCACGTCTCAAGTGGCCTGCAGTGAGGCCACCAAACAGACTGACAGCAGGGGGGGCTGCAGTGTCTGGCACTGCCCCGGCGGAAGCAGGAGAGACGCCGCAACAACATCTTCCGCAAGGTCGAGGCAGCAACCCGGGAAGCAGCCTGCTTCAGCGGCAGGTCAGCCCGGGGGAGCCGGAGATCCTCTAAGGCAAGGCCTCAGTGGAGCCGGCCGTAAGTGGTACCTCCGGTACCTCGAGCGGGGGCTGAAGCCGGAGGAGGCCCGCAAAAAAGCTCAAAGCACCGTGCGCCAAACGGAGCTCCAGCGATGAGAGCTGCGGGAACGAACGTGTCCCCGATAGAGAGAGCTGGCGGTCAGGCCGTTGCGGGGAGGAAGAGGCACACTTCACACTTCGTCGCCCAAACTCCCCAAGACTACGGCCAAGAGAGCTAAGACCAAAAACACCGCGGCGCTGGAGGGCGCGAAGCGTCCGAAGGTGGCCTCATACGCCAGTATTGCCAAGGGCACGAACCTTGCAATACTGGCGCGGGACTAGCCGAAGAGGCTTCTGACAAAGGAGGAGTTGTCAGCGGTGGAGCAGGCCCTCGTCGAGGAGATGAGGAAGGGCTGGACCGCGGCACTTAAAATCAACGGCATTCAGTTCCGGGACGGTCTGATCCTAGTGGACTGCATGGACTGCGATGCCAAGAAGTGGTTGGAGCTAACGGTTTCCAACATCAGCACCAGGGTGGGTGTGCAACTCCGCACCTGCCTACAGGATGACTAAGCAGACAAGGGTCTTCTCACCGAGACCTGGCGGGTCATCCGGCACCTTGAGTCCAAGACGGCAAATTGCTGATGCTTGGCCTGGATGAGGAGGTGCTCACACTCCTCAAAAAGCGATACATGCTGGTGAGCTATCGTGTCGGCCAGCTGAAATGCCGCCTGCATAAAAAGCTGGATCCGGTGGTGGCGGAGGTGTCCACTGAGCAAAGCACGACGTTGTGCCTGGCACTTCTACGGCTGCAGCCAAGGTGGCACCTTCCTGCCCCTCGGACGAGGCAGCGGATGCTGAAGCCTTGGCAGCAGTGGAGGCCGAGTTGGACTCGGCATCATTTCAGAGGCTGGACCTGATGCGCCTGCACATGGGCGGCGAAGATGAAACGACCACCAATGAGGAGCCATCCCATGATGAGCGGACCCACCGAGATGCAGTCAGAGGCCTACCTAACGCTCTCGGAGGGTGAAGAAGAGCTGTACGGATGGGGGTCACTAGCGTGGCACAGATGAACCTTAATCACGCGAAGGCAGCTTCAGCTGTCATCGGCAGGTTGGTTACCAGGTCTGACCTAGGACTGGTGCTTATCAAGGAGCCTTAGGTCGTCAGAGGCAGGAACTGCGGCCTGAATCAAGTGAGTATGCAAACAATTGCAGACGTAAGGGAGGCATATCCAAGAGGTTGCATCTTGGTGCGGAAGGACACTAACTTTCTATGTCTCTCTAAATTTCTCAACAGAGATCTAGTAGCGGTGATGATCATTAGCGAGCGCGCGAGTATTGTGGTGGCGTCGGCGTACTTCCCAGGAGACGTGACGGATGCCCCCCCACCAGAGGTTCAGGATCTGGTACAACACTGCAGCAGCAAAAGGCTACCCTTGCTGCTAGGGTGTGATGCCAACGAGAACAGTGTTGCTTGGGGTAGTACGGATACCGACAGCAGAGGCGAGTGTTTACTACACTATCTTGTATCTAGGGATCTCACAGTATTTAATGTGGGGGCTGAACCCACTTTTATTACTAAAACCAGGGCCGAAGTACTGGACATTACCTTCGGCAATGAGGGGACTCCCGGCTGATTCGCAACTGGAAGGTCTCCTCAGAACCATCAATGTTGGATCACAGGATCATCCTGTTCGACATCCATAGTAACCTTAGCTTCAGCCGAGTTATCAGGAACCCACGACGGACTGACTGGCCAGCCTATCAGTCCTGTCTGGAATTAAATCTGAGCAGACTGAACCAGAGTAGGAGAGTATCCTCTCCGAAAGATCTTGAGCAACTCTCAAAGTAGGGGCGACAATCTTGGATGCATATCATGCAAGCTGTCCCGAAAAAACTGTAAAGTCCAGCAGGGACAATCCGTGGTGGAATAAAAAACTAGGGCTACTTCGCGCAGAGGTAAGGAAGCTGTTTAACACAGCTAAGAAGAACACCGCCAATTGGAAATTATACACCTAAAAGCTAGCAGAGTACAACAAAGAATTCCGGTATAGTAAGCGTGTCACTTTCGGAACTTCTTCTGCAAGCTCACTTCCCTCTGTGCAGAACCATCTCCAATGTAGACATCAGTTATGAAAGGACCCCCAGCGGGAGACCCAACTGGAGCCTGGCTGCAGCAATCGTAACTGAGCAAAAGATTATGTGGGCAGTGAGTACACTCAGTCCATACAAAGCTTTGGGGATGGATGGTATCATTCCCATCCATCTTCAAAAGAGTATTGAACAGCAAATGCTGTTCCTTATAAGTATTTTCAGGGGAAGCCTAGCTATGGGTTACATACCTAAGGCATGGAGAACGGCTAGGGTGATATCTATCCCGATGGTTGGGAAGAAAGACCCATTTCATCCCAAGTCCTCTAGGCCGATCAGCCTAACCTTCTTCCTGCTGAAAACCCTTGAAAAAATTGTGGATAACCATATTAGAAACTTGCACTTGGTGCGAAGTCCTCTGCATGCGCATCAGCATGCCTACAGAGAAGGGAAGTCAACAGAATCGGATCTCCAGAGCCTCGTTGACAGTCTCGAGCGCTCTGAAAAGGCCAAAGAGGTAGGTCTTTGGGCCTTTATGGACATAGAAGGTGCTTTTGATAACACAGCCCATGATGTTGTGGTAAGAGCACTTAGTAGAAGGGGAGTAGAGTGGGGGTTCACGACCTGGCTGGGCAAACCCGTAGTCATTGCGGGCGAAGAAATACCAATCTCCACTAAAGTCAAATATCTGGGCGTCATACTAGAAAGCGACTACTGTGGAGACAGCATGTTCCACAGCCACTATGGCCCTAAAGAGCTGTAGATCTCTTGCAGGGAAAAACTGGGGAGTGTCTCCTCCTACTGTGGATGTTCGGTGCTATGGTGAGGCTCATAGTCAGCTTAGAAGCTTTGGTTCGGGCGAATCGCGCTGACCTTGATGTCTCGAGAAGGCAACTGGGCAGATTCCAGAGACTTGCCTGCACGTGCATCTCGGGCGCTATGCGGACTTGCCCATCCACAGCTCTGGACGTGCTGCTCGGACTTCCACCACTGCACTTGTATATCAAGCACAGTGTTCAAAGCTCCACCATGCGGATAACAGGGGCAAGACCAGCTGACTCTGCTGCGACTGCAACTGAACTGTTACTGGAATATTTTCAGAAACACTTCAGAACGGAACTTAGCAACAAGTCGGAGTGGACCAAAATGTCTACCACCTACGATTTGAAACCACCTGCTGTTAGATAGTACACTGACCCGGGTGCGGGGGTCTGCGGCCTCGACTCAAACATCATGAACTTCTGGGGAAATTCTCCAGTATCTTTCAAGCGGAAGTACACGCGATTGAGAGATGTACCTCGTTTAACATTGAGCGGGGCTAGAATCGGAGTGAGTAGCCATTTTCTCGGATAGTCAGGCAGTAATCAGAGCACTCAATGCACATAGGATTGTTTCCAGACTAGTATGGCAATGTATAGGAACACTCAATGAGTTGGGTGGAAACAATAACGTAACCATATACTGGGTACAAGGGCATGCGGGGATCCCCGGCAATGAAGTACGTCTCTCTTTGGTCAAGAGCCCTTATGCGGACTAGGCCCAGTATGCATTAGCCAGAGCAGTCGTGTGAATCGTCGAAAGGGGCAAAGCAGAGCAAACGTATGCTAGGTCGCTACAACAGCAAGGGGACCAAAGATTGTTTGGAGTTGAGCAAAGGATCTTTCCAAATAGTCACGGGTTTCCTGGCCGGAGACTGTAGATTGCGCAAGCATCTGCATAGTCTCAAGATAGGGGAGGACAGTCTTTGCAGACTTTGTCTGGAAGAAGACGAGACTCCAGAACACCTGCTTGAGGAGTTCCCAGCTATCAGTCGGTTGAGGTTGGCCCACTTGGGGAGCCATACACTCACCTCCAGGGAAATGAGAGCTCTTTGACCAGGCGACGTCATCGCATTCTTGCTAGCGATTGGACTGCTCGAGGAGCTAAAGCTTAGACACTAGGACGAGGGCACAATAGATCACAGTGGTCGCAGTGCACGAACCTCTTTAAATATTATTAGTCGGTGCCGCCGTGATTGAGCCTGGAAGGAAGTTGTTAAAGGCACCCTCTATATCCAAGACAACGAGTGTGAACTTCTTTTCGTGGATCAATTTTTCGATCATTGTGGTAGGCTAATGGAGTGCTGTCTCTGTTGATCTGCCTCTCCTATTCGCATGTTGGCGATCTGATAAGGATGATTGGGGAATGTTGGTTCTTAGATGCAGACTAATTAGTCTCTCCAGCGTCTTGTGTAGAAGCGAGGAGAGTCTTATCGGCCTGTAGTCCGATGGCTTGCCTGCCTTGGGGATGAACATAACTTTTGAGCGGAGCCATCCACTTGAAATGACCCCTGTGTCGAGGATGATCGAAAAGATCAGTCGAAACCAGGACGTGGATAGTTCAGCTGCATAGCTAAGGTGTGCATGTATGATGCCGTTCACCCCTGGAGATTTGTATAAGCTGAAGCTGTTAATTGCCAATTTGATGTTCCTTTCACTAAGGTATCCCATTTCGGACGGACTTCGCCATGTGGGGGGGGCTGGGCGGTCTGCTCTGAGACGTGCAGGCAGGGAAGTGAGCATCCAGGAGAACCCCAAGGGGTTTCCTCGCTAGTGGTCGGCCAGCTGTCGTCAGGACGCTTGACGAAGCCCGGGTTAGGGGGCGCCGTCTGAGTAATCTTGGATTCCTGAGCAAAAGTCGGACCAGGCCCTTGATCTTCTTGAGGCTGCCTAATTCTTTACACCACCAAGTTGGTTTCTTCCCCGACTTCCCCCCATTCCTACTACGGGGGCAGGGCCTGTCCGGCTCTGGAGCCGTGCTACAAACATCGGTCACAGTCTTAACGAGGTGCTCCAGACCCTCTGAACAGTAGTCCGAGTTGGTTGGGGCTGGAGGAGGTTTAAGGATCTTACTCAGCTGAGATCTATATTTCACCCAGTCAGTCCTCCGGGGGTTTCCGAAAAGTAACTGGGTTGAACCGATCGCACCCCAGCGTGACCCGGATGATGTACCTATGGTCTGTAAAGGTGTGATTCTCAAGAACCCTCCATGACTTCAGGATATCCCTAAGTTCCCCGAGCTTCCCACGCCCCCGAGTTTTCTAGGCCCAGTCTTATGCTGTCCTTGGTGACATGCCTCAGGATTGGGAGGATAGGATCCTGGTCGTTTAATGAGGTATGCGGGGCAGATATGGAGGGATCTGTCTGGTCCCTCCAGGCATGAAGCTACGAAGTCTTCATTGCTGAAATTAGGTAGCATGAAAAGAGTTAAGTCTTTCCTAGCGAGTATACATGCTCGCGATTTACGTGTTGTAGGATTCTGTCGCCACAGATCCAGGGCTCCTGGACGACGACAGCGATGGTACCACCTTCCGCCAGGTGGACTTACTAGTCCTACTGGGCGGCGGCAGCTGCTTTACTGAGGAGGAGGTTTTCATTCTGCACCTTAACTTTCAAAGCCCATAGACCAAAAATAAAAAAAATTGCAGCAAATGTTTGCAAAAAGTAACCACATTGTCTCTAAAATGTCCAAATATGTTTATGGCAAAACTGTTTTGTTTTAAATCTAAACGGACATTCTAAAAATAGAGTGTAAAGCGAGAAAAATTTAAATTATTTTTCAGCGCAGCTGAGTTTTGATTGCTTCTTGTCACAACAAAACTAAATTTCAGAGTTGTCAAACGTTCGATAGAGGGGTCCAATTTTAATTATTATTTTATTTATGAATATACCTTTTACATGTCATATTGTTAGTTTAAGTAATCTTTTAGATATGATGCCCCTCCGATCCCCCCTTAACGACTACCATCAGTGTATTCGTCAATGTTTTAGGGGATTAAAAATGGTAAGCGTAGTTGCGTATATTTGCGAACATTGTGACGAAGTCACAAAATCGTATTATTGTAAATATGTATGTATATATATATATTTAAATTAAGCCTATTTAAGTAAAGTGCCAACATAATCAACCACAAGCGTAGCATTATTTTTTTCGCTCATGGACACCTGCAAAAGCACAGCTGCAAAAAACCACGCACACATACCTTCGCCCGAACGCACATGCACGCGCGCACAGCAGCAAAGCCACTCAACCACGCATACTTACATACGCCCTCACTTACTTTCCGCCCCTCCCCGACGCAGCGCCCGCCTTTTGGAAAGTCCTCCAGGCGTGGCGTAGGTCAGGCCTGTCTGGAAATTGCTCCGGGCCCTTTTGAAGGGGTGTACGCCGATTAAAAAGTCCTCCAGGCGTGGCGTAGGGTTCGGGTCGTCTGGAAATTCCTCCGGACCCGTCCCTATGGGAAAACAGCCCTCAGGGTGAAAACCACCTACATCCGCTCACCCCCTTCAAGAACCCAGTTCCGATCGTTCCATCGATTAACAGGTTTGGCCCCCTTTCCCCTTTGGAGTCCTGGTCGTCCCAGACAAAATAAATTCTGTGAGGACCTCTGGGCCGCTGAGGTTTTACCCCGGCCATAGACGCATCCTTACATGGCGTCCGAGCAGGGACTGGCCAGGACACAAAGGAAATTTTTCACTCAGGCGAAGTAAAACCCCACCGGCCGAAATCTGATCTGAGCTTTAATCGTTGAAAAGTGCACGTGTCGCGGCTGATCGACGCCGCCAAAGAAAAAGCAATAACAATAAACAATAAATTAGAATAAATAAATAAATAAAATATAGTATATATAGCCACGAAGCGAATGCGAAGGAGGGAGACGAGAAGGAAAACTTTCCGTCAACCACGTGAAATTTGGCGCCGTCCCAACGTCACAGTTCGTCGCATCGGGGCCACCCCGACGTCGCTGCCTGCGCGGACCTGCGCTGCCGCCAGGCAGGGCCTATATGAAGAGCTTTCCCTCCGCTGGAGGGGACACTTCGCGGTACACCTCGTAGGGGAAACACATCAAATCGAAAAAAAAAAAAAAACAAAACGCGCACACGTATCCTTCCGCAGTGAATCCTCGATAACTAATTATCCTTGCCATCGGGAAGGACTCTCGCTTCTTTCGCCGTTAACCCCCGGCAGTAACCAGACACAACGTGAAGTGAATTCAAGGAAAAGGCCAAAATACTCTAAGAATCCTGCGCGATTCTCATCCAATCCAAACCCTTGCCTAACACGGACATCCGTGGTCCCCTAAAGAGAACATTTCTGGCAGTCGACCAAAAGGCCGCGTTTCCTCAAGGCTTCGACAGCGTAACAAGCTAACCATAGGTGTCAATTGGATTAGCTACCTCGGCGAGTTCGGTCTCGAGACGATTGGAACCGTCGATGAATTGCGTTCTCGTCTCGTCGCACTCGCCCGGCAGACCGACCACACCGAGCCTGTGCGGATGCGCCTCGACGAGATGGAACGGCATCTTGGGAATGCGCCCAGCGGGGACACCAAGCTGCTGTCCCCAGTACATTTGGAGCTTGGCCACAGCTCACCAGGGGCAGGCATGTCAGTCCCACCGGCGCCGCATATCCTCACGATACCGCGTATTATCTCTCCGGCCGGGGGGTCACGCTCTGCAAAGGCGGCGGAACCCCTCCGTAGCCCGGCAAGCCGATCCCAACATGGGAGCCACCCTGGTCGAAAGGATGACCAAGTGGGGCCTTTCGTTTGATGGGATGACGGATCCACTAGGATTAATTGATCGGGGATCACCCGAGGAACCCGCCAACCCCAGCGAGCCAATAGGAGGTCCCCTCCACCAACACCAGGGACGCATCCGCGCCGCCATCACTATGGAAGGGTGAAGATTCGTAGCCACCCTGGACACTGGGGCAGCTCACAGATTTATCAGTGAGGACGTAGCCAAAGAGTTAGAGAACCGACACGACATTCGGACCCAGGTCACTCTGGAGGATGAAACCAGCTGGGAGCTGACCAGGGCAACGACCGGCCCCTGAAGCAACGCTATTTCCCAAGGAGCCCGGCCATGAGGGTCGTCATCGACAAACAAATTAACGAGCTCATTCGTGACGGGTGGATCGAACCGTCAAAAAACCCCCACAGTGCACCCATCGTGATAGCGGCCAAGAAGAATGGCGACGCCCGCATGTGTGTGGATTACCGCCAATTGAACGAGAACTCGGTGCCAGACGCCTACCCGCTCCCGAGGATCCACCAAATCTTGGAACGCCTGCGGAATGCCAAGTATATATAAGAACGGGTATTGGCAAATCCCGGTGGCCCCGGAGAGCAGAGAATGCACGGTTTTCACCGTCCCCGGCAGAGGACTCTTTCACTGGCGAGTGATGCCGTTTGGCCTACATTCGGCACCCGCCACCTTCCAGCGCGCCCTGGGCACCGTCATCTGATATGGAACCCCACGCGTTCGCCTACCTGGATGATATCATCGTCATCGGATCAACCGTGGAGGAACACGTAGCAAATCTACAGGAGGTTTTCCGGCGCCTGCGCCGCGCGAATCAACGCCTGAATCGGGGGAAGTGCCATTTCTTCCATCGTATACTTGGGTCACGTCATTAGCGAACCGGAATCCATACGGATCCGGACAAAGTGGCGGCAACCCGCAAACTAAAGCCCCCGACCTGCAAGCGGGAGCTCCAGAGAAGCCTGGGAGTCGCCTCCTGGTACCGCCGCTTTGTTCCCAACTTCGCCGACGTTGTGGAGCCCATGACATCGCTGCTGAAGAAGGGCCTAAAGTGGGAGTGGGCGCAGAAACAGGATCTCGCTTTCCAGGAACTAAAGGCGCTATTGACGGTGGCCACAGTCCGGACATGCCCGGACTTCAGCCAGAAGTTAGTGCTGCAGACGGATGCCAGCGAGTACGGCATTGGAGCCGTGCTCACCCAGGACCGCGACGGACAAGAAAGAGTCATCGCCTACGCGACGGTTACCGGTCCGACATTATTACTGACCATTAATCCCTGAAATGGCTGAACTCCATAGACAACCCGACTGGCCGAATCGCACGCTGGGCCCTCGAGTTACAGTAATTCCAGTACGATGTCCACTACCGGAAAGGGGCCCAGAACCTGGTGGCTGATGCCCTTTTCCGCCATCCACTGCCCACGGCCCTGCAGACCCAGGTGCAGGGAACCAATTGCAAATGGCTTGCAAAGATGCTCCAGAGGGTTCGGACCGAACCTGCGAAGTTCCCGGACTACAGAGAGGAGAATGGCCAACTATATCGACGCATCGGACTACGACCGGAGGAAGAGGAATACGACTACCGCCAGCGGGTCCTTGGGGAGTGCCATGATCACCCCACCGCTAGACACTTGGGAATCCGGAAGACCAGTAATCGTGAGACCCAACGCTACTACTGGCCGGGTCTATTCCGTGAGGTCGCTCGCTATGTCCGCCGTTGCCAAAGTTGCCAAAAGTATAAGGTGAGCCAGGAGAAACCCGCAGGCAAGACGTTCACCCGGGTGGTCGAGGAACCGTTCCACATCATCTGTGCAGACTTCGTGGGCCCAGTTCCTCGGTCTAAACAGGGCAACACCATGCTACTAGTGTTCCTGAGTGCCTTCAGAAAATGGGTGGAGCTGGTTCCTCTGAGGAAGGCTATCGGATCTCACCTCGAACGCGCCTTCCGGGACCGGATCCTGGGCAGATTTGGAGTCCCTCGGACCTTCGTGTGTGACAATGGCACCCAGTTTACGGGACGCTCGTTCAAGGGATTCTGCAAATCACTGGGCATGGAGCTGCAGCATACGGCCCGTACACCCCGAGGCAAAACCCAACCGAGAGGGCCAACCGGACGATCAAGACGATGATCGCCCAACATCTGGATGGGAGCCAAAAAAACGAGTGGGACCAGCTTCTGCCGGAAATATCCCTGGCTATCAATAACAGTGTTTCCGACACCACGGGACTCAGCCCGGCATTCCTGACGCAAGAACGAGAACCACGGCTACCAAGGACCCTATACGATGAGGTCACACCAGTGTTAAGGGATGGCTTTTCCGAGTGGTGGAGTAATGTTTTATTGGTATGAATAAGAGGATAACATTAAGAACTTAAATTAATTCTGCTCGTACAAAAACTTGGCGTGCTCTCCCTTCGCTCGTGCCTTTCGATCTCCTCTCTTCTTCTTATCTCTCTATCGGTATCGATAGGATACCAAGTAACTATCGCTTATATGATATTGGTTCCTGCTTAAATATTCCTGGACAAAAACCCGCTCGTTACACCAGGAAGAGGCACGGCGGAGGTGGCTCCAACCAACGTAGGAAACAGCTGCGGGCCATCTTCGACATCGTGCGGGACAACGCCGAGCGCGCAGCAGCAAACCAAGGACGACACAATAATCTTCGCAGCAGGACATGGCGACCCCCAGTCGGGTCATTGGTGCTCGTGAAACGTCATTCCTGTCCAATGCCGCAGAGGAATTCGCCGCCAAACTGGCCGCGAAGTACGAAGGACCCTTCCGGGTCGCGAAGTTTCCGTCACCCAACATAGTACAGCTCATTCTAACCGGCAGCCGCCGACGGAAGACAGCGAGCCTGAATCGGCTAAAACCATATCACGACGGGGAAACCGAGGTAGAGAGCGACCCGAAGGAAGACCCCGACTCGTCCGACATCACCACCAAAATCAACGACCAGCCAGAGGATCCGAAAGGAAGAGCCAGAGGGATGCACCAGTGGGGACCGTGTTTTCGCAGGGGCTACTTGCTGACAGGCGCGCCTGTCCAACGCCCCGACCCCGAAAGGGGAAGAACAATGCTCTTCCTGGGCGACACCCTTAACAGAAGCGAGACCAATCTATTAGGTAGGGACCAGTACCACGTACCCCCTAACATGGTCTCTCTTTTCCTTTTTCCCCCTCCACAGATCTTCAGCATACGCCGAAACCTCGCGCCAACTGGGCATTACGCCGCCGGACCTGCACCTCAGCGCACCGTGCTTACAGGGCCTTCCACCACCACCGGAAATGGACGAGGACCCACCGACGCCTCCTTCCCCCCAACGGTACCGTTGGCCGGAAATCGGCCGGTGACCCGGGCCGCCATCAGGGCAGAGCTAATGGAGGGGCCGCCCCTCCCTCTCGTTGAGGCTCCCGATCAGAATCCGCCGGACTACGGGTGAGTGTGCGCGGCAATGGAGGTAGTGCTGGGCATCCTCAGCAACGACCAGCGCCGCCAACCGCACCCCGACGACGAACAGCCCAACACCAGCCAGACTCAGGAGGGACCCGCCCGGGCCCACGCGCGGGATCAATCCCTGGCCGAACACATCTCCGAGCTCCGATCCCCGCCACCTCTTTTTGCGGGGGAAGTCGAGGCCGAGCTCCTGTCGTGTTTTGACGATATCCCGGCCGAACTTTTCGGGGAGATGGCGCGGGAGCTGGGGACACAACCGCCACCCCAGCTAGGACCCCTCGGGGCCTCTCCGTACGCCGACGAGGAACAACCCGACCTCGCCGCCCCCGACGAGGACGAAGCCACTCCTCCGCCGTATAGGTATTCACAATGAGAATGACCTGCGGGAATGTTTCGGCGACACGCCGTCTGAGTTATTCGAGGAGCTGGCAAGGGAAGCGGGGACGCAGTCACCACAGCATCCCAGGCCCCTCGGAGCGCTATATGAGGACATATCAGACGAGGAGGTGTCCCAGAAGACGGATCCCGGCAGGGACAGCAGTGACCAGGATGTCATAGAAGATTACGATCCCACCACCGAGGATTACAAGCCCCAGCCCGTGTAAGGGTCAGCCGCCGCCAGTCCCTGGTGGCAAGGACGCGAACGTTTTCCCCAGGCCGAAGCGCCGCTGGGGAGCACCAAGACCTCTGGGACACCTGAAACTCCGTCTTCCTGCGCCACCGCCTTCAGGACACCGCCATACGCAGTGTGGCCGGAGGGTCAACACCGCCCGGTGTTGTGCCAGGCCAGCCGGGCGCAGCCCCGGTTCCCCTCCGTCACGGAGTACGAGGCCGGAGCTGCCCGCTACAGGGCCGAACAACTCCATGCAGAGTTGCAAACAGGCCCGGAGGTGGACCTTAGCCCCCGTCCACGGGAGCCCACGCCGTCCAAGCGGCGTCGTAGCACGCCCTAGGCTGATTCGGAGAGTGAGGAGTCGGCGGAGGAGCCATGCTCCCGCCGGCACCGCCAACACCAGCCGTGGGTTCCCGCCCCCACGGAGAGGGTCACGCCCAATGGGCATCTGCCGGCATCCCTCACTCGCAGAATTCAGCAACGGGCCGCCGGAAACCGCCGACATTGAGGAGAGCAGGGCCAGCGCTTCCGGGTGCAAATAAACCCCGATGGGCGGATTCGGGTCTTCCTACAGCCCACCTGGAAGTAGGACACGCCCCGCTGCTCCTGTGCCGCTACCAAAGCGTCTGACTTCCCTGTCAGTTTCCACGAAGTTCTTGCCGTTGTCGCTGCACTGGCCCTCTACGGCAGATGAAGTTCCTGATCGCAATTATGCAGGAATCCGTCGACAGGTCATGCGCCAGCTCCAGATGAATCGCCCCTGTCGTTAAGCATGTAAACAAGGCGACCCAACGCTTCTCCTGGTGACGAGAAGTCACCAACAGTGGCCCAAAGTAGTCCAATCCGGTGTATTTGAATGGCCATCCACCCGCATCCAGTCTGTCTTCTGCATGGCGCTTTCTGTAACTTGCACACGTTGCACGACGGGATGACTTTCCGCATCACATGCCTCATCTTCGTGACCCAGAATCTTGTCCGGATCTCGGCAATTTTAGCATCCACGTTTTGATGCTTCATCCTGGCATGGAAATGTCGCACAATCAGCTCTGTCAGACTGTGCCTGTGTGACAGTTTCACCGGCCTCCTCGCACTGTACGGCATGCACAGTGCGGCATCAATTCTGCCGCAAGCTCGCAGAATCCCGTTCTCTTCCAAGTAGGGCACCAACCCTCGATTGTCGCTCAAGCTGGCGAAGTCCTGTCCAGTTTCCACCAACCTCATCTCGTCATGAAACGACTTCAACTGTGCCTGTCTGACCAACAGATTCTCCGCGGCTTTACATTCTGCTGCAGTAAGGCCGTACTCCTCGAGTTCGCTTCGTTGCTTGCGGCACCAGCGCGCAAACCGGAGAACCCAGGCTGTGATCCTCACCAAGCGATTGAAGCTCCAGTACCTCTGAAACGGGAGAACAAAATCGTTTGCCGCAATTAACGCAAGCTTACTGGGCATCTCTTCTTCATCAGTAACATCTGGGACTAAATTAGATCCTTCCTCAGGCCCCGGCCGGCTGGCTGCCGCAAGAATGCAGCTCCTCTTAGCCACCTTGAATCCCGGCTAAGGTCAACAGCTCTCTGCGACCGTGTCGCATCATCCGCCCCATTGTCGGCTGTAGGCACCCATCCCAATTGAGAAACCTTCGACGACTCTTGAATCTCCGCTACTCGGTTGCCAAAAAACTGCTTGTACTGGCAGTGAGTACTGCCGATCCATCTCAGCACCGTCTTTGAGTCCGTCCATAATACCAGGTCCGCGATGACCACACTGTGCTCCTCCTTGACTGTGTTCATCAGTCTGGTTCCAAGAACTGCTGCTGCAGCTCCAGCCGTTGGATCGTCATCGTTCGCATCGGGGCGCACTTCGTCTTTGCACATACTAGGCTCGCCAGCACGTCGTCGTCCTCATATGTGACCCTCCAATAGGCCACCGTCGCTGCCTGACTGGCATCCACGAAGACGAGCAACTCGATTGCCCGAACTGCTCCATGTCCAAAGTAATGGCGAGGACATCGGAAATGTCTCAAGGCGTCAATGTCTTTGCGCCAAGTCGCAAAGGCCTTGCCTAGCTCCTCCGGTAGCGGTTCGCCCCACTGGATCTTCTGCCTACAATTCTCCCGCAACAGCAGCTTCGCAGTGACCATGAGGCAGCCCAGGAATCCCAGGGGATCAAACGTCGACATCACCAGGCTTAAATATTCCCTCTTCGTATGGACTCGATCTCCACTCAGCACGCTGCGTGGCACTCGGTGATACTCCACGTTGAACCTAAAGTCATCCGTTGCCACCTGCCAACGCATTCCGAGGATATTCTGCTCAGCTTCAGCCCATCCGACGCTCTTGACTCGTCCAGGTCCTAAAGCCGTCTCCACAGTGGGCGAGCTGGAATCCAGAATCGAATCCAGAATCCGCGTGTAACTCCTTCACCCGGGTAGATACGCTGATTGCCTCGCTCATTGTAGCGAAACTGTCCACGTAGTCATCGACGTAATGGTAGTCGGTAATGGCCTTGACTATTCTCGGATCCGAATCCCGAAACTTCAGGGCATTCAGAGTCTTCACGTATTGGGCAGCCCTCGGCGAACATGCTGCTCCAAAGGTGGTACCTCCATCTCGTAGACATCCGGATTTCTCTCGTCATCGCCATCTCTTCAGAGGAATCGTTGGGAACATCTATCCTCGGGTCGGATCAGTATTTGGTGGAACATCTTCTTGATGTCACCGCAGACTCCGACTGTTCCTTCTCTAAAGTGGAAGAGCCCTTTGTCCAGCGCCAAATTTAACGAAGTTTCTCCAACTTTGGCTGCAGCATCGAATACAAGCCGTAGTTTGCCGGGCTTGTTGGGGTTTTCGACACCAAAATGTAGCAAATACCATAACCGGTCGCTCTTCACCGCGACTTCATCCGGCTGCAACTTCCTCGCATATCCTTTAGACACATAATCCTTGATGATTGGATTATATGCCTGCGCCAACGGATTGTTGCACTTCAGTTTCTTTTTAACGTTGACCAGCCTCTTGTACGCCATCTCGTAGCTCTGTGGCAGCACAACGTGGTCGTCCTTCCACAGTAATCCTGTCTAGTAGCGACGCCCCACTCTCACCGTGATGTCTTCAAGCATACTTTGTGCCCGCACATCGTCGTCGGCTGCGACATGTGGCGCGGGCTTCACTCCAAAGTTCTCCATGTTGAAGTAGTCCTCCACCATCCGCTCCATCGCGTCATCCACTGACACGGCAAGTAGGCAGGTCCTCGGTGATGGCGTAGTCGATTGCCCGCTTACAGGCCCGAACACAACCAGCTCGATTGCGGCCGCGTACGGTCCCTGTGGGAGTCGAGCCAGGATGGCATCCCCATATGTGCTATCGCAGTCATCGAACCATCGCATCCTATACCACAAAAAAACGTCGAATAGGATTGTGACAAGCTACGGTCACACTGTATCTACCTACTTCCGTTCTCTTTTCTGGAAGCCATGATCGAGTTCAGTTAATTTTTCGCATCGTCTCCAAATATTAATCGAGGAGCATCTTGTCAATCCGACGTTGTTTTTCAAGGCAAATACTGCCAACAAATAGTTAAAATAGTGCTTTCATTTTAACTGGTAAGCTTTTAAGTGCGTTCGATCGCCCGTACCTAAAAATTGATTTCCAAAACAGCGTTTGCTGCCGTCCTTCGTTTTGGAGGTTGAGGTCTTATTGGCCGCAGCGCATAAGCGGCTTAATTGTTTGACCTGTGTGTCATCGAACGCAGCAAAATCCACATCTGCGTTTCACGGGAGCGCTCTCCGCGCACAGCGGAAAGCTGGGTTTTCCCTTTCTGCTGCTGGACCAGTGCAGATCGCGGGTCACCTCGAATTGCTGTTTCTTTTATACTCCGTCGTCGCTGCAAACGAAGAGCAGTTACCCGTGCACCTGTTTCTTCTTCTCGGTGCACACATCGACTTGATGTGCCGTTTTGCCGCACCCATTGGACCGGTGTGCTTTCAACCTCACGCGGAGGATTGGTCTGCATTCAGACTCTCGCGTAGGTTTGGAGTACCTTTTTCTTCTTCATTTTTGCGCAACCCGATCGAGAGCTGCTGGTTTCTGACGCTGCCTTTGCTGCGTACCCAAAGCAACCGCAGACACGAATAAGCGTGTCCAAGCTTGAGAATCTTTAATATAATTTTGCATATGTGTTAGTTTACTTAAGAATTTGTACTCATAAATTTCTACGATTTTAATTTAGCGTACTTTTGGGAGATCAGAAAATATATATTTATGTGATTTTCCCAATATAAATAATATCTACAGCTACACATCAACAGTCATCAGGCCTGCTGACATCGATGGAGAGTGCGTAAGTACGGTATAGCCGTAAAAACAATTAATATCTGAACCAACATATATATACACGCCAGATACTTCGAAATAGCGTGCTAAAAATTCTTTGATTTTATTGATTTTATATTTAAACAAGAAAGGAAGCCAATTTCGGCATGCCGAAGTTTAAATACCCTTCCAGTAATCAAAAGAAAAAGAAAATGTTCTGACTTTTTCGCTTTCTCGGGTACTGTCATAAAATAAATGTTGTCAGTGAAGAATGTTGCTGGCGAAAAATGTTGCAACCACCAAACCCAAACAGATATAAATATTCCTATGGCAGCTATACGATATAGTGGTCCGATTTTGATAAAATTAATACCGAAATTCAGGAATAATACAAAATGGCCATGTCTCAAATTTTATGAAAATATGTGGAAAATTGGCTTAGTTAGACTTTTTTCTCAAAATTTTCCGATCGGTCCAATGGCAGCTATATGATATAGTTGTCCGATTTTGATCAAATTAAAACCGAAATTCTATAGTAATACCACATGGACAGATCTAAAATTTTATGCAAATATCTTTAAAATTTGCAGTTATAATTTTTTTCATTAAAATTTACCGATCGTTCCAATGGCAGCTGATGCTGATCAAGAATATAAATACTTTATAGGGTCGGAAATGTCTCCTTCACTGCGTTGCAAACTTCTGACTAAAATTATAATACCTTGCAAGGGTATCATAAATATGTTGACGTAAAGTAAAGTAGGACAAACCAAATTCGTAATGTAAAGTCAAATAATAATATTTGCTTTCTTCTCTTACTTATTTTTTTCCTTTGATTTGTTGCAAATAAGAAGAATAACTCAATAAGAAGTTTGCACAAGCAGAAATACCTTACCTTTTAATTTTAAGGACTAGGTTAGGAAGATGTATCGAGAAATTATCTTTATCTATGATTATATGGTGTCGAATATGAATTAATTTGATGTTTTTTTGGGCACCTGATGGTATGTAAAAGCAGCAGTTGTTAAAGGGTGGAGTCCGAATGGATTCCACAGGTAGGGTGGGTATAGACTGAGGCCAAGAACATCTGAGCCGCATCTTCAAAAGGTACATCTTCTTGTCTGATTCCTAACCGTTTGGTTATCAAATTTGTCGATATCGTATCTCTGTCACAACACAAAAACCCACGCCCACTTTCCCTAAGCCCGCCGGTCAGAGTGTGTTACGGTGGACAGCGATCATTGAGTGTGTACGTTACACCTTCTCTAGCGAACCGCCTCGTTCTAAGTGGCATTCCGAGATGTCTGTGATTCAGGCCGATGAGCAGCTTCGGGACCGCGTTGCTGTAAGGATTCATCTGCAATCGCGCATTGCACACCCTGGACGTCCTGTCTACTCAATGTCTGCATTGTCAGACTCAGACTCGAAATGGCATAAACATTTTTGAATGCATGGCGAGTGGTCTGTCCGGCTCCACTTATCTGTAGACTCACCACGTTGGTAGGCTCTCTGGCTGCTCTACCTCCAAACCATTAGACATTTTTAGCTGACGACGCTCCCCTCCACTCCAAGATCCCTTCGCAGCTCGTCATCGATTATAGTGACGGAGGATCCTTCATCTAGGAGCGCATACGTGTCCACTTTCCGCCCGGCTCCGTAAAGCGCGACCGGCAGTATACGGAACAGCAGGCCGCCTCCTTCGGTGTCAACGCAGCTTAAATTTGGCGAAGGCATCCTAGGCGGGCTGCGTCTGCAAACTGCTGGCTGCTGATTTCCTCCATGGCGTCTGTAACCACCTCGCTGTTGCGGCCTTCGCTCCTCGTCCGCGCCATGTAGCAGACGGTGATGCATCCTTCGGCATCCATTGATCTGACACTCTGATTGCATATGGCAAGATCTTGTTCCGTGCCCGCTTCATGGGCATGTGAAGCAGGGTCGATGCCGTTCACAATGCTCCATCTTCCCGGCGGCGAAGCTCCAACGAATTCTCGGCAATTCGTGATTCCGTGTTGTCCTCCGCAGATGGGACAACCTCCATGCCGATCATTCTGTTCGTCTTCGTACTGGTCGACGCTGGCATGCAGAACACGACGCCTCGGCTCCCTTCTCCATGAGGGTGGGATTCCCCAGGTGCTGCTCCGCTTCGCTGACTGCAGGAAAGCCGCGAGGTTTCTCACTCGAGTCGCGAAGGGAATTATCTTCGCCAGATTGTGCTCCGAGATCGGATGCACCTCTTGCACGCTGTTGAGCTGGCTGCGTATAAGCTGCTCCGGTGGCCCGAAACTAAAGCGCAGCTGTTCCATCACGGCGCCACCATTCGATGGATGTATTAGTAGCGCCTTCACCGTCTCAAGGGCTTCATCCTTTAGCGCCTTCAACAACTTCTGGTTGTTCTCCAGATCGGTGCAATTGTACGCTCGGGTCGTCTCCACAAACGCACAATTAAAGAGCGGCCACTCCTCAGGCTGCCCTCCAAATACAGGCAAGGTTTCGTTTGGCGTCATCGCGACGTAGGATCCAGCGAATGGCGATGCTGTTGCCACGCTGTGGTTGCTCTCACCCGGTGGCACGAATCCATGCGCTGGCTGCGTAGTGCCTGTAGCACACAGTGGCTGCACAAAATGGTTGCTGGTCGTTAGCAATGGCGGTCCACTCCAAGATGACGGCAGCGTGCAGGACGCACCGCTTGCACCGGCACCGTTATAGGGGACCAGCCCGACCCCGTTATGTGAGGCCACTCCTTTTGTCGATGATGACGGGCCGCTGCAAGATGGTGGCTGCCCCGACGCTCTACTGTTGGCGCTAACATCCTGATTGTAGTTCAGTGGAATATATATTTGTAGAAATTACATATAAGCTGCAACAGACTGCAAAAATGCTGATTGGGTGCGCCTATCGGCCAAATTTTCAGACGAACTACGAAAATATTTTGAGTGTTTTGAATGATTTATCGACAAAATATGCAGATGTCATTCTAGCGGGAGACTTTAATAGTGACTTAATAAGAGAATCACACCTTACAAATAATATGCAGTCGCTAGGGTTAAATGCAGTGAACATTTCTTCCTCCACGCATTTTTGCAACACTCGCAGCTGATTACTAGATGTGTTCTTTGTGACTAAAGTGGTTTTATATGACCAACTTATTGTGTCGTCCTTTTCAAAACATGACCTAACCTTTTATATCATGACCATACCATAGTTTTTAGGGACTTTAGAAATATAAACTATGACCATTTAAATATAGAATTTAATTGTCGTAATTGGGATAGGCTATATTTACTCACAGAAGTGGACGATCAAGTAAAGCACTTTCAGGACAATATAACTAAATTGTATAACAGCTGCGTCCGGTTCGAAGTAAAAGAATTCGAGAATCGAAGAAACACTGGTTTCATAATGGCATTCGGACTGCGATCAAAGAACGCGACGAAGCTTACAAAAAGTGGAAAAGGTATAGGACATCTCAAGAATATCAAAAATTTAGGTTGTTAAGACGATCAGTGACTAAGCTCATTGAGATTGCTAAGACTATCTACTATTCCCGTAAATTAAATAGTACACACTCCACTCAAGAAGCTTGGAAAACAATAAAAAGTTTGGGAATTGGGAAGTTCAAAGGGCGAGTGGAATAGGACATAGATGTCAATAAACTTAATAAACAATTTATAAAATGCTCAGTACCTGAAGTTTTTGAAAATCAATATTCAGGACCACAACTTGCACCTGAAATTGTCTGTGATAATATGTTTAGGTTTATGTGCGTTACTCAATGTGATATACTACAGACAATAAATATAATTAAGAGTGATGCGACTGGACTTCACGACATTAATCCGAAATTTATTAAAATCGTTTTACCAAAGATTTTGCCCTATTTAACACATATACTTAATACGGCCTTAACAACCTCGACGTTTCCAGATACCTGGAAAACTGGAAAAATTGTTCCGATTCCGAAATCAAATAATGACTTCAGACCTATATCGATACTTCCCTACCTTTCCAAAATATTGGAAAATATAGTGGCAAATCAAATAAACAAATTTCTCACTGACAATGAAATGCTAAATAACAATCAGTCTGGATTTAGGAAAAATCGAAGCTGTACCACAGCTATCCTTAAAATTACTGACGATATAAGGAAACAAATGGACGATAACAATGTTACATTTTTAGTTTTACTAGACTATAGCAAGGCTTTTGACACTGTTAACCATAATATTCTATGTTCAAAGCTACGAAATATGTTTTATTTTTCAAAAACGTCTGTTAAGCTTGTGTCTTCGTACTTAATCTCGTAATAAGTAGGAAAAAAATAAATCTTGATAATATCGGACAACTTCAAATTGATAACACTCCATTAGAGTATGTCGAAAAAGCGGTGAATCTAGGATTTACATTTAATAGGACACTTACTTGGAATGATCATATCGCAAAGTCAGTAGGAATATGGAATGCAGAGAGTATTGTCTGTGACTAAGGGATGTCTGCCTATAAATGTTCGGATGTTAATAGCAAAAACATGTTTTATTCCTTCTCTGTTTTATGGACTAGAAGTTTTTTCAAATTGCGACTTGAACAGCCATAATAAACTAAAGATAGTTTTTAATAGCATTGCAAGATATATATTCAATCTGCCACGGACGGAACATGTGCCGGTTATGCCCATAAAATTTTTGACATAGAACTTAATGGTTGGATAAAGATGAGAATACTGACATTCTTCATAAAATAATTTATAAAAAAGAACCAAATTATTTATTTGAAAAATTAACATTTACTGCTTCTAGGCGAATAAACAATCGAATATGCATAAGACCCAGATCACTGACTTCCAATTTTCTCCTGTCAGCTTCGTAACCGGTCGGACGTGTTTCGGAGCTCAGTTGAAATTTCGGGAAAAATAATTTTTGTGTTGTGAACAAAACGTATAAAATTGTTTCTCAAAAGTTAAGGCCATTTTTGGTTCGTTTTCGGCGTTTGCCTAAGTGGCACGTTGTCGGTTTTCGCGTGTTTTACTTCCCAAGTGGGGTGTCCCCCGGCGGTGTCTTCCGGATACGGTTGTTTCCGTGCGGTATTTTCTAAATTATTTACCTCTTGACAGCTAAGTCAAAGCCAGTGTGCTGACCTTGTTGGTTGCTACTGTCGCTACCTGTAATTGTCTAGCCCTCCGTATAGGTCTAGGACTTATATGGAGGGTGAGGTTCGCTCTAAACCGGGTCCCCGGTGTAGTAAGGGACAAGGACTCTATGCTAAGAGAAGCGCCATAGCCCTAGCGTCGGCTCAGCGCGCATTAGAACAAGAAGATGTCTTTGTTGATGTTGAGATGCCTCCTCCAGCATCAGTGACAGATTCGGCGGTGTCGTTGGCTCCGGTGCCTGTGGCATCTTCCTCTGCCCGCTGTGCGGCTCCAGCTGTGGCTGCTTCCAGTTGCACTCCTGCGGCATCTCATGTGTTGACTGTTCCAGTGAGTAAGGCTTCTAATCATCCTTTATCAATGCAGGATAATCTGAAGTTGAGGTGGCAATTGACGAGAGGTGCCTCCTTCACGGCCTCTAGCTCCAGCCTGGTCTCGCGTGCCCGTATTGAGAGAAGGAACGCTACCCCCATTAAGGCTCTTCCAAAGGGTGTCGCTGCTGATCCTCTGGTTGCTAAGCAACCTTCTATTCTCCCTGGTTGGCGCGGAGCCGCTCCTGGGGGACTCATTCAAAACCCCCAGCCGAGCTGGCAGACGGTCCTGGGCAAGTCAGGAGTCAAACGGCGTGCGGCGAAACTGATTGATCGAAAAGGGCTTGACAAACTCTATGTCGTCCAACCCTTACGCACCCCTGTCTCTGTATGACCAGGATGATATGGATATTGGGACTGAGCCCCTAAACTGCGAAGTGCCTGCTGTAGGTGGATCTGATGCTCCTAAAGGACCAAAGCCGCGTCCTATCCCAATTCCCAATGTTAATAATGTTTCAGCTATGGAGGAGCAGTTACTGATGGTGGTACCGGAAGACGGCTTTGAATTCCGTACCGCTCTCTCGGGAGATCTGCGGATCTATCCGAAGAATGCAGACATGCATAGGGCCATTATCAAGAGGCTAAATGAGTTGTCCGTGGCATATACTCATTTCTGTCTTAAGGAGGATAGAAACTTTAGACTAGTTCTAAAGAACTTGGCTTCATCTACGTCATTGAACTTGATTAGAGAGGAGCTAGCCAAACCTGGACATACGGTTGCTCATCTTTACAACCCTCCTGTTAGAAGGAAGCTGGATAGCCAGCAGGAAGGCGTGAAGCCCTTGAAGCAGAATGTATGGTTTGTGGAGATCAAGCAAGCCCCAAACAATGCTGAAGCATTGCTAATCACCAAGATTGGCCGGCAGAGAGTTTCTGCTGAGCTAAAGCGCGACACAAATAAGGTCAAGCAGTGCTCTCGTTGCTTTGGCTTTAACCATACAAAGAACTATTGTCTGAAGCCGCCATCTTGTGGCAGATGCGGCCTGGATCATTGGACGGGATCGGAGATTTGCCTGGCTGTTACTACTGATGATCTTTTTTGTGCTAACTGTGGTGGCAACCATGCGGCGTACGACAAGAAGTGTCGTATATGCGCTCAGAAACTTAGGTTTGCGGCGCCTAAGATTCCGCAAGGGCCTTCCCAGACTAATAGGCAAAGAAGGATCCAGTCCTCTATCCCCTCGGCACTTCTTCAACATGGTGTCTCCTATGCCCAAGCCTCTAGATCTCAAGCAGCTTCTACTCCTACACAGCAAGGTGAAGTGCACTCTCGCCCTTGGTCTTCCCAGAGGTCTTTTAGATTTCAGGAGGATGACTTCCCTGCCCTTAATTCAAGGCGTTCCTCGGGCATTCCTACTCACCATGGCCACCTGTCTCCTGGTGCTCCCTGGGACTTCTCAAAAATCACGAGCATGCTATTGGCTCTTAAAAATGCAGTAGATGACCTCGCTTCTTCTATGGCCACCATCTCTCTGGTTGTTAGGGACCTACAGAAGGAGAGTAACGCTAGGTCTTACCCGCAGAAATGACTTCCTTAAAGATAGCCATTTGGAATGCCAGGAGTCTCCTTGCCTGTCGGGAGGAGCTCCTGGTATTTCTACACCAAAACTGCATAGACATTCTGTTGGTCTCGGAAACATTTCCACGTTCTGGCAGTTACTTCAATATTCCTGGATTTTCCTGGCGGATTTTCCAGAGGAGGTTCAGCCGTGCTGGTTAGCAGCAAGCTTGTCCATCATCATCATCGACCTGATTGTCTAAGGGTGATTGAGCTTGCCAGGATCTCGTCTCCACTTCATTGGGGGAGATTAATATTGCTGCTGCTTATCTCCCGCCGAGACTCTCCTGGTCCCTAGAGAACTTTGAGAACCTAATTTCACTTTGTGGTGACCGATTCCTCCTGGGTGGTGACTTCAATGCTAACATCAAGCCTGGGGAAACAGTAGAGCTGACTCGAGGGGTTTACTTCTTAATGATGCTGCTGACTGCCTGGGTGCTCAGGTATTGGCCACTGGACGTCCCACCTGTTACCCGGAGAGCGGAAGGACTCCGTCTGCTATTGATTTTGCTCTATTCAAGGGCATTCACAGCAGAAGACTGGCCATTACGGAGTCCTTTGAGCTCAGCTCTGACCATCTCCAGTTGATTGTGCAGCTTCAGCTTGTGGGTCACTGTGTGCCGGCTGGGAAACTCCTACTCCCCCCTGGGTCGGATATTAGCCTCTTCAGACGTAATCTGGATGACTCCCTTCATGTGGAGGACGCAGCTATGTTATTACATACTAAGATAGCTGATGCGGCAGCTGAAGCCTCTCTGGTTGCTCACTCTGCACCTTCTATCCAGTACCCTCCTGTGCCCAGGGAAGTTCTTGCTCTCATTCAGTTAAAGCATAGGCTCAAGAGAGAGAATTTATCAGGACGCAAAGCCGTGACGTTTTTAGGATTCTTCGTAGGTTGAGCAACCGAATACGGAAACTTCTGGTTCGTTCCCGTCAGAGCTTGCTCGATAAGGAGCTGGAGGAGGCGACCCCTAACCAGGACACTAACTTCGCTCTGTGGAGATTAGCTAAAGGGAAGAAGCAGGCTGCCCCCAAGTTCCCATTTCGTAAAGCCGATTCTACTTGGGCGCGCACTCCGTTGGAACGTGCAGATGTTTTCGCTGACAAGCTGCAGGAGCGATTTACTCCTTTTAGCACCTCCTCGGAGAGTAGAATTGGTAAAATCAAGGACATCCTGGAAGCCCCTCATCAGATGTCAATGCCAGTTGCTCCCATCCGCTTCTTTGAGGTCAAATGTAAGATCCGGAAGATGAAAAACCGGAAGGCTCCTGGGCCTGATGGAGTCACGTCGCGAGTATGCAGGCTGCTCCATGATCGAGCCATCCTTTTTTTGGTCTTAATTTAAAACGCTGCTCTGCGGTTAGGCCACTTTCCCAGGGTCTGGAAAAATGCGAATGTGGTTATGATACGCAAGCCTGGGAAGCCGACCGGTGATGCTGACAGTTACCGATAAGTCTCCTCTCTGCCTTTGGCAAAATTCTAGAACGGTCCATCCTGGATCGTATCCTCAAGAAGTTCAGCTGAAGTTCAGCAAGCGTTTTCTGACCACCAATTTGGCTTCAGACGTCAGCATGGGACGCCCGAGCAGCTCCATCGGATTGGCGGCTTCATCTTGGACACTTTCCAAAGGAAACACTACACGGTTGCGGCATTTTTAGATATCCAGCAAGCCTTTGACCGAGTTTGGCATCCTGGTCTGCTAGCCAAACTCAAGGGGATAGTCCATTATCAGCTTTTTGAGCTGGTTGGC
>VNJU01003562.1:0-19205 GCA_008042675.1 Drosophila seguyi | reverse complement strand
ATCATTCTAGCGTGGCGGCAGGAGATTAGGTTTTTCCATTTCCTGTCCGCGAGGAGACGAAAGTGTTCCCTACAAAGTAGTCTGCGAGTGGCCATGGGCATGTCAACTAGCTCCCTCTCCAGCTGAAGAGGAGAGGTTGTACCCAGCCGGGCCAGCTCATCGGCAGCGCAGTTGCCCTCGATGTCCCTATGTCCTGGGACCCAGATGAGGTAAAGGTCGTACTGCTCCGCCATCTCGTGAAGAGATCTGCGGCAGTCGTTGATAGTCTTCGAGTTAGAAGAGATGGATTCTAGTGACTTCAGGGCAGCCTGACTGTCAGAGAAAATGCAAAGGGGAGCTCTGGCCGTAGTGGGCGGGAGCTTCCGCCTGAAAGACGCTGCAGTGGTCGGGTAGCCTAAAAGACACGTTTAAGCCCAGGTGCTCGGAGTATATACCTCCTCCCACCCGGCCGTCCAATTTTGAGCCATCCGTGTAAATGTGAAGGGACCCTAGGGGTCCGGCAGCTCCTAGGTTTCATTCCGTTCTGTCGGGGATGTAAACCTGGAAGGGTGTGATAGGGTGTTCAGTGGGGACACAGTAGTCAGTGTCTCCCTCAGTGAGGTGAGGGGCAGAGCCGAGGTTCGTGTGTCCGAAACTCGATCTTTTCCACAAGCCCGCGCCTTTCAGCCTTAGTGCCGAAAGTGACGCAGTCAACTCTCCCATTATCTCAATTTGGAGGATGTCCAGGAGAACGTCCAAGGCGTCTCCCGGAGTCGTGCGCAGGCCGCCTGTCATGCAGATCTCAGCCATGCGTTGGGTTTTCCTTAACTTGCTCAGGCAGGTGGACCGCTTTAGAGCTGGCCACCAAATAGCCACCCCGTAAAGGAGTATTGGGCGAATGATAGCCGTGTACAACCAACGGACAATTTTAGGGGTCATGCCCCATTTTAGCCCTATCGCCTTGCGGCAGGTGTAAAATGCGATTATGGCCTTTTTGACCCTTTCGTCCGTATTTAGGCCCCAGTCTAGTTTTTTGTCCAGGATTAGACCTAGATATTTAGCCTGATTTTTAAGGGGTAGGGGTACCCCGCAGAGCTTAGGGGGTACCACTTTGGGGATTTTGTATTTCCTTGTGAAAAGGACCAGTTCGGTCTTCGCTGGGTTTACTCCCAGTCCGCACCTGGCAGTCCAATCCGCCAGGAACCGGAGACTGTCGCTCATCCTGTCACAGAGGGTTTGCGGGAATTTTCCCGTAAAAGCCAAGGCAACATCATCCGCATAGGCCACGACCCGACAGCCACCCTCCTCTATGCCCTGGAGCAGTTCGTTGACTGCCACATTCCATAGGAGAGGGGAGAGGACTCCGCCCTGGGGTGTACCTCTATTGACTTGTCTGGAGATAGTTGACCCCCCCAGTGTTGCCTACACCGTTCTGCTGCGCAAGATCCGGTCAATGAGACCCACTGAGTGTTGATCAATCCCCAGCTTAATCAATGCTGTCGTAATTGAGCTCGGGAGAATGTTGTTGAAAGCGCCCTCTATATCCAGGAAGGCGACGAGTGTGAACTCCTTTTCGTGGAGTGATTTTTCTAAGATGGTGGTGAGCGAATGGAGTGCTGTCTCTGTTGATCTGCCCCTCCTATACGCGTGTTGTGATCCTGATAAGATTGAGTGGGGAATGTTAGTTCTGAGGTGCAGACTGATGAGTCTCTCCAGCGTCTTGGGTAGAAACGAGGAGAGGCTTATCGGCCTGTAGTCCTTAGGCGTGCAATGCGATGGCTTGCCTGCCGTGGGGATAAATACAACTTTCGAGCGGAGCCAGTCTTTTGGAATGACCCCTGTGTCGAGAATAATCGAAAAGATTAGTCGAAGCCAGGACGTGGATAGCTCGTCTGCATAGCTAAGCTGAGCAGGTATTATGCCGTCCACCCCTGGGGATTTATAAGGGCTGAAGCTGTTAACTGCCCATTTAATGTTTCTATCGGTGAGAATGTATGCCATTTTAGACGGACCCCGCCGTATCGGGGGGTTAGGTGGGCTGCTCTGAGAGGAGCCTACGGGAAAGTGAGCATCCAGGAGAACCCCGAGGGTTTCCTCGCTGGAGGACGTCCAGCTGTCGTCAGGCCGCTTGACAAAACCCGGGTAGGAGGGCGTCGTCGAGAGAACCTTCCGCGGCCTTGACGCCTCGGAGTAATCCTGGATACCTGAGCAAAAGTCGAACTAGGCCCTTCTTTTGGCTTTTCCTAGTTCCCTGTTGTAAAGGGACAGGTTAATCTTATAGAGGCGCCATGATGCGTCTGTGTTATCGCTCGTGGTCTTTTTGAGGCAGCCTAGTTCCTTACACCACCATGGTGGCTTCTTTCCAGTCTTCCCCCCAATCCTGCTGTGGGGGCAGGACCTATCTAGAGCTGTGTTACAAGCGACGGTGAGGGTCCTAACAAGTCGCTCCAGCCCCTCCGGACAGTATTCCGAGTGGGTTGGGGCAGAAGAGGGCTTAAGGATCTTACTAAGCTGGGATCTATATTTCTCCCAGTCGGTCTTCCGGAGGTTCCGAAAGGTGACCGGGTTGAATTTATCGAAGCCCAGCGTAAATTGAATATACCTATGGTCAGAGAAGGAGTGCTTCTCCAGCACCCTCCATGACTTCATGGTATCCCTTATTCCGAGAGGAGGGTTATATCTAATACCTCCCTACGGTTCCTGGTAATAAAGGTGGGTTCGTACCCCGAATTCCCCACTAGCAAGTTGGATGAAAGGATGTAATCAAAAAGAAACTCACTCCTGTCGTTGGTGTCAGTGCTGCCTCACTGATGGTGGTGGGCGTTGGCGTCGCACCCAATGATGAGACCGAGGTTTAGCCTTTTGCTATCTTCGGTGATTAGTCTCAGGGTTGGAGGGATGGGGTCCTGGTCGTGTCCCAGGTATGCTGAGCAAATCCGGAGGGATCCATTTGGTCCCTCTAGATCTGCTGTTGTGAAATCATCATTGCTAAAATTGGGAAGCATGAAAAGAGTTAAATCTTTCCTAGCGAGTATGCAGGCTCGCGATTTACCTGTTGTTGGGGCTGCGTAGAGCCTATAGTCGGCTGCCCTCAGCCCTAGGATTCTGTCGCCACAGATCCAGGGCTCCTGGATGAGGACAGCATCGATACCACCTTCCGCCAGGTGGACAAGCAGGGCAGCGGAAGCTGCTTTTCTGTGGTGGAGGTTTATTTGCAGAAACGTCAGAGACATTCTGCTTCTTAGCCTCCACCACAGTGATGTCGGCGTCCGAGGTCGGCTCGTCCAGCTCGTCCTCCTCCTCGGACATCCCGACGCCGCGCAAGCCCCTAGCGAGCTCGCTCTCCTCGGAGACGTACCCCTCCAGGATGTCCTCCTCGTCGGACAATCCTTCGGGCGCCTCCTCGATGCGAGGTCCCTCTATATCAGGGTCCTCCTCTTTGCGGCCCGGCTTGGCGTCGGCCTTGTTAATACGGACGGCCACACTGTCGAAGCCGTATCCTCCGCTCCTCCGTTTTTCTTCAGCGCCTAGACTGTCCCCTCATTGAGAGTCAGGACAACCTGGCGCCTCGGACCAACGGCCTCCTCAACCTTGGCAACACGCCAATCGGAGGAGGGGAGGTCAGGATTGCTCAGCTGCAGAAGCTTGAGAATTTTCTCAGGCTCCGCCGGCTTATGCGATAGCCACGCCCTGGCTCTGGGTTTGCTGGGGATCTTGTCCCAGTCGACAGCCGCGAGCTTCGCGCCTGGGAATACTCCTCCTAATCCCGCGATCGCTCTCTTGTAGAAGGTGAGGTCAACTAAATAAGTCCAGGCACAAAAAATAATTCGTAAATTATTTTTAATAAATTCCAACTAGCTAATTAAGTTAGAAATAAAAGTACTCATCCATATCCTGATTAGTGTTACCGTATATTTTTCCGGCTAAGAAAATATTATTATGTTAATTAGCCCATCTCCGCAACTATAATACTTCGATTGGTTCCTAAATTCCAAATTCAGCTTCAACAATAAATATACCGATTGGTTTCTTAATTCCAAATTCATCTTTGGCACATAAATAATTCGAAATATATACTTATATATTATCAAAAATATATCCAGAATGACTTCCTCAATTTTAAATAAATTTACGATGTCCTGTGACCGTCGGAATCACTTCGAGTCCAGATTCTGCAATCCAGTTCGTCCAAGTATACGTGCCAAGTTCGTCTCGACCAAGTCCGAGCGCTATGGAATAAGGTCGAGAAAAAATAAGAACCTTGTTTAGAGCAAATTTCAGTTGGCCTAAAGGGCGCGGCGGACACCTTGCCTACTGTAAAGGCAAAATATGAGTATTCATATTTTATTTACGAAAGGTGTTCCGCCCAGCTAATGGACGAGATCTATACGATCGCGTCTAAAGCAGCTGAAGTCCAATCCCCTGCGCCCCAAAGTTCAATTCAGTCTGGCTGTCAGCTTCCTCCGTGCGATACGGAAACTTTCTCGGGCGATTATATTCGCTGGCCGACTTTCCGAGACCTTTTCACAGCGGTCTATATAGACAATCCTGCGCTGGCCCCTGTCGAAAAGTTATTCTATTTAAATGCCAAGACCAGTGGTGAAGCTTATTCCAACGATGGTTTCCGCTCAGCCTGGAGCTGAGCTGAGCTCAGCGTTTCGAAAATAAACGAGCGCTGATGAACAGCCAAATGAAAAAGTTATTAAACATGCAGTCCATCGCACAGAAGTCTTCGGCAGCCTAGAAAGACCTGCAAAGGACAATCCAAATTTCCTCACATCCCTAAATATGTCCGGCCTTCCTACGGATAATTGGGATTGTCTTTTGGTTTATTTATGTTCCACGAAACTTCCAAAGCTGACGCTCTCATTATGGGAGCAGTCTATCCCGAACAAATCCGACATTCCTACGTGGCTAGAACTTGATTCTTTCCTGGCGGAGCGTCATAGAGCTCTACAGAGTATAGATTCTATTCAACCTCCTAAATTTCGCCTCCATCCGTCCGAACCGTTACCCTCCGACGTGTCGCCACAAATACTGAAATCCTTCAGTACGAGGATCGTTCAGATATCCAAAAGATGTGATTTATGTCCCAAAGAGAACCATCCAGTGCATATGTCCATGATCCAGAGTATCGCACCGCTTACATCCGAAAATAGCAGTTGTGCTTAAATGGCTTTGCAAGCGGTCAACTCCATAATTGCACAAGCGCCCACAAGTGCTTCACGTGTCACGGTCGGCATCACACTTTGTTGCATCCAAGCAACTGCTCCTCCAGTGTTCCAATTCCTCCTGATACAGTATCCACACCGATCCAAAGGATTTCCTCGTTCTCCACACGAGTGACTACTGCACTCGACTCCTTCAATTAATTGGTTCCGTACGACGAAACGGAATGCAGACGTTCCCGAGGTATTTTTTCCTACCCATGCCGAGTCTGCAAAGGGAACCATCCTCTTCGGAAATGACACTAATCTGACTATATCGTCACTTTCCTTGTGAGCCCCGCCATTTTTTATACGTTGAATGGAAAAATTTCCATCTGTGTCAGTATTAATCGCATCGACCCTCTCAAAACTTTGTCCAAATTCTGTTTAATATTTTACAATCAATGATGTTAGAGATTCTTTCAACTGATTTA
Source organism: Drosophila seguyi (assembly GCA_008042675.1). Taxonomy (NCBI): domain Eukaryota; kingdom Metazoa; phylum Arthropoda; class Insecta; order Diptera; family Drosophilidae; genus Drosophila; species Drosophila seguyi. The sequence goes on along the minus strand of VNJU01003562.1, from coordinate 13,585 downwards.
TAGCAGTGTCAATGTATTCTTTGGAAAACCTCCATTTTTATACGCATTTGTTGAATTCTGAAATTCCCATCTGTGTCAAGATAGAGCCCTGTCTCGTTTTTCTCATATCGTTTTAAATTATTAGTGTTCTGCTTTTCATATATATAACGTCCAAACTTGTCAACGGGCATGATAATTATAATATCTTTTGGATATTGATTCATAAATATATACTAAATTAGAATATAATTTTAGCCTCTCTCAATTCAGAAATGATTGAAGTGATCTCATTCGAATAATTTAAATTTTCCGCTGTTTCCGAGGCTATTAATAGATGAAGTCGTTCCACTAACTCATTTTGATCGCCCCAGTAAACATAATTAGGCTTATTTATCTCAACCGTCATTAAACCAGACACAGTTACAACATCTATTTCGCGTTTGGGCGTAGACTCGGGGACGTCTAATTTAGCTAAAGGTGGTTTAATAATTCGAGAATATTTTAATGCTTTCGTTTTTTTCAATTGTCAATTTGATTAAAAATTTCTTCGATACACATTGGTTTCTAGTAAAAAATCTGTATGTATTCAAATCATCTGTAGTGTAATTTTTTGGAAGATTGTGGAATATTAAAGAATATAAGCCGGTAGTAAACCGAAAATTTTCTCCGTAATCAAATTCAATTGTATTATTCGATATCTTTATTTGATTATTTCCCAACATTAATTAACCAGTTTCATTTTTGTATGGTCCATATGTTTTATCCAAAATGTGTTCCCGTGCTAGTTCACTAACATTTAAATTTTTTGAACCCTCTTCAAGCAAAGCTGGAGATGTGTGGGGTGAGGGGTGTGTTGATAATACACTTGATGTGTGAGCAGGCGCTTGTTTTGATAATACAGGTGATGATAATACAGGCGACTGATGATCTGGTGGTGAGAATGATGAATCACCATCCATAGCTTGTTGTGAGTAAAATTGATTATTATCGCTCTCATCATTATTAAGAATATGCTCATAATCGACATCCAATGATGTATATTCATCATATTTATGTGTTGAATTTTTGTTAGTTGCAGTATAATACGTAAGTTTCTTGTTTTTCATATACGGTGTTTTATTGTCAATACCTAGTTCAGTTTTAAAATTTTGCTTGTCTTTCTGTTCATTGGCATATAATTTCTTATTAGTATTAACAATTTCATTTAGTGGTTTAGTTATTGGATTAACTTTTTCCTCCAAGTCCGTAATTCTCTGAGTTTGAAATTGTTTAAACTCCGAAAATGTCTTTTTTAAAGCATTTCGAGTTTTGTTCAATTTGGACAACATTTGTTCATTCATTCTGAGGAAATTTTTAATTATTTCATATCGAAGAATCGACTTTGGTTATTTCACTCTCAGGGTTGTGGATGCACTGAGAAATAATTAATTAATTACTACAATATATAGCTGATATGATAAATAGACCTGGTATCAGCTCTTAATAGGTCTGATAATCAGACCTGATCGGATAAACAGACCTGGTATCAGCGCATTACTATCATCCCTTTTAATAATGGCGTAATTTTGCGATGAAAAGAGATGAAGTAAATAAGCCTCGATGTTAAACCTATCAGGGAGGTCAACAACGAAGTTGGCAAGTCCAAGCACAATATTGCTACCGAACTTGCTAGTCATGCGTTTGGCTGAAAAAATATCAAATGCCATATGTGTTGGCAATTTATTGTAGCTGAGCCTGCGTTTAACCCTACAAGAGTTAAAGGCAAGCATCAGAGGGTCCTCATCGATGTCGCTCAAATGGGCATCAACGTCTTCCAGGAGGAAGATGGGAGATGGTGGAGTTGGAGCTGGTAGAGTTGGTGCCAGAAATGTTGGTCGAGCTGGTAAAGCTAGTGGAGTTGGTGCTGTTCTACTGCTGCATGTCTGCGTTGATGGTGGTGCTGGAGTTGATGATGTCGATGTTGTTCGTGGTCGTAGCTGGTGGTTCGTGGTCGGAGCTGGTGGCACTGAATGATATTTTTCCTAGACGATGTGCCTGATTTTATACCCAAAAGGAGCTCATTCCCCACCCCCACCACAACACACTTATGCTATGCAAGGAGATTTCAAGGATAGACCGTCTAGTTATTGAAAAGATAAAATTTTCCACTTCATGTTAAGTGGATGTTAGAAAGAAGATCATACGATTTGCAGTGTAGTGAAAACTTGAGGCATAAATGCCCACGATTAATCGTACCACTAAATATCTAATTACTTCTAATGTTGGTTGTAACGCTCCAAAACTGTCAAAGTAATACGAATCTGATCCTTTTTTGTAATACGCTACCCAATGCGCCCTGTCTGATGTTGAGTCTGCTAAATTATTTATTCCACACTCGGAATGATGTGAAAATTAAAGAATCTCGTCCTTTATGTAAACTCCCCGAAAATTTTAAATATTTTTAAATGCAAACTTTAATATATAAAAATGGGAGAATGCCCTTTCTTAGGTTCCTCATTCAGAAGTTTTTTTGGTTGCGTTTTTGCTTTTATTATTTTGAAATACCATAACCTTTTCTGTAAGGTTGTAAATACATTAGCTCCCCCAACGCTCCCGATTCCATGTTTCTTTTGTGTCTCTGGTTTTCCTCAAGTTGTGCCTTTGCCATCTTTGCATTATTGATAGACTCAACAATTGCAGCGCTACCTGAAGCCAAACTACGCTAAGGGCTGTTTAAATACTGACCAGTGGTAAAAAACCTTCAACTTTTGGGATTGCTATACCCCGGGGAACAGCCACATTCTTTTTACTCCCCATTGAATTTGAAATGACATTGCGAGCAACTTTTACTCTATTCAATAAGTCAAGAAGTTTATTCATTCGTAATTCAATGCTTGCCCTGTCAATTAAAACCGAGCTTGCTTTATGACGCTCACCCAAGTCGTTGGTATTCGAATAAGCCAAATCGTGGATGCGACAAGCTTCGTCCAATTGGTTTATACCTCGGTCAACGAGTCATTTTTCTAGCTTTGTACCAGGTCCACAGTAATTGTATCCTGGTATATGCGGCTTAAAGGTAGAGTGTTTATTGAATTATTTATAAGACCAGTACTCTGTTTGAGTTTTGGGTTATGACTGAATACATTATAAAAATGTTTGCCCATTTTATATCAACCTCAATTAACGATTGATTGTCCTTGAATGAAGTACTTTTCTCTAAAACATGTGTTTATTGACACAAAATAAAAGCATCTCAGTCTGAAACATTTAAGGTTTTGGTGATGGTAAGAGTACACATCTACGTCATAGCTCTTTGTTACTTATAAGGAAAGAATCCCGCCGGCGTAGAAGTAAAATAAAAAATGAAGCATTTGATTTAATAGCTTAGTATTATTTATTGATCGTGACTCTGCGCGGTGATCCGCTAGCGTTCGCTTTCTTGTTTCGACTCTGCTCTCGTCTAGCATAACACTTTACTATCCGTCTCTCAGTTCTCTTAACATAAGAGTTAACATTATGTTACAAATGGCAATATTGTACCTAATTTCAACACCTCTCCTCAATGTTACCATTTTCATTTCATTTAAAAATAGAACATATTCACAAGCTTAATTAACTTCTTATGATTCAGTTTTGACCAATTCTTTGTTAACATATCAGCTTTATATTGTTCGTTGGTAGGGTAAGGGTGGGAGTTGTGGACACGAGGGGGTTGCGGACACCCCTGTGTAACTTTTGACACAGATCAAATATGAAGGATCTGCCATATGTCATGTGTGCGCTGTTGAAGCACGATTGTTTTGTGCCGATTACCAATCGGAATCGACGCGACTGCTTTGTATAGGGCATACAAATTAGTTTTTTTACCGTGAAAAAAATCACAAAAGTTTTCTTGCACGTTTTCAAAAGTGTCACCGTGTGAAGGGTGTTGATTAAAAACTTGAAACTAATAGATTTTTTTACGTGAAATTAAGTTATGTTTGAGATTCCACACCGGGATTGGACACAATTTTAAAAATAAAAAATTTTTTCATATGATTTTAAAATGGCTGCTTGAGGCAGTTGTGGACAATTAAATGTCGGGGTTGTGGACACCCAATTTTTTTGTTGATAAATCGTAAATCGCCGTTGATGTCAACATAAATTATTTTAATAGTAATATCATTAATAACCTTGAATTATAGTGAGGGATAAAGAAGTAAATACCTTTGCAGAGTATTATAGTCAGAAGTTTGCAACGCAGTGACGGAGACATTTCCGACCCTATAAAGTATATTTATTCTTGATCAGCATCAACAGCCGAGTCGATCTAGCCATGTCCGTCTGTCCGTCCGTTTCTACGCAAACTATTCCCTTAGTTTTAAAGCTATCTGAATAAAACTTTGAAGATAGTCTTCTATATGTACTCACTACTATATAAGTCGGGACGGGCCGGATCGGACAACTAGGGGCAATAGGACCGACCGCAAAATTTGGAGAAATTTGTCAATGTTCTAAATATTTTCATAAAATTCAACCTTCTTCTCTGGCAACATTTTTTTTCTCGCAACACTTATCTTATATCAGTATCCGAGAAAAAAAGTAAGAAAATTTTTTTCTTCTTTTACTACTGCAAGGGTATTTAAGCTTCGGCATGTCGAAGTTAGCTTCCTTGTTTATTAGTCTTTTTATGCTTTTCTTCGATGTTGTTAGTGGGGAAGACAACGATTATGCCACCCTTTAGAAATAATAAATAATGACGCAGAGAAAAAAGCGGCTAAGACGATCAGGGATTTGGCAAGACTCTATAAGCTTGCCAAGGAATTGTCAACGGCAACGGAAACCGAAAAACCATTGAAGCGCGGTCGCACATCAACGCCAACCAAAACACCGTCAAAACGTGCCAAATTATCCAAGCCTTCCAAGAAGCAGGAGTCGTCGGACGAGGAAGATGAGGACTTTTGCATAATTTGCCGAAAGATGTTGCCAACTCTGTTCACTGCAATGAATGATCAGCCAGTGCACTTGAAGTGGCATGCGTGTTAGCTACTTTACATGCGCGAATTGCGCTTCTGATGTGGAATGATGCCATCCTTATTTTTTGTTTGCCATTGATTGTCTTTAAACGAACTTTATACTTTTTAATTTTAGCACGTTTTACAAAGATGTCCACAAATTCTGAGCGCTAAGATTGTCTCCATGGATGATTGTCCTTCCTTTCATAACCGATCTCGATGATTAAACGTCTCAGATGTAGCGCCTCTTTTACTGCTGATGATAGCGCCATATTTTCTTCTTCCGTGCTGCTTAGGGCAACACTGCTTTGCTTTTCCGACTTCCAGGAGATAGGGCCTGCCGACAAGAAGAAAACAAATCCTGTGTACGAACGTCGGTGGCGGACATCACCTGCCCAGTTGGCATCAACATAGCCCACCAATGGCAAACCTCCAGCGTTGTAGCTTAATGTCTTGCTGACCGTTCTGCCAAATATCGCATCACATGTTTCAATGCCAAAACATGTTCGCTATGCGGGTTCTTATTTCGCTGCGCCAGCTTCACAACTGAGTGGTAGATGTCTGGTCTTGATGTTAACGGTCTCCTATAGCGGACTGATATGCAGTGGCATCCTGTGTAGCACAATGCTCGTCGTTACACACCACCTGAAATCCCGCGTCTAAAGGTGTTGCTGTCGGCCTGCACTGCTCTAGGCCGTGTCGCTGCAGCATATCCTTGATGTACAACGTCTGGTTCATCGCTATACGACCCAACTCGTCTTCACGTTTTATCTGCATACCCAAAAAGCTGCTCAGTAGACCTTTGTCCACGCATTCAAATCTCGAAGCTATCTTCGACTTGACTTGCATAAGATCCACTCTGCTCTGGCACGCTATAAGAAGATCGTCAATATAAATTAGTGCAAGACACAATTTACCGTTTATGTCCTGTTTGTACAAACATGCTTCGTATTGCAGGGCATAAATCCGATCTCTCGAAGTGCTTCACCTAAAGTGGCGTTCCACTCTCGGTCTGCCTGTTTTAGTCCGTATACCGTCTTATTGAGCCTCAGAACCTCGTCATTGCACTCTTCGTCGTCGAAAATCTTAGGCTGTTTCATACATATGAATTCTCGGTCCCGCTCAAATAACTATTGAGGTAGGCTGTACATACATCCATCTGATGTAGGTACATCTTTAGCTCCACTGACATCGCCAACACAAGGCGTATGGTTTTTATATCGTCATACCGGTGAAAAAGTGTCTCCATAGCTAACTCCGAATTTCTGCAAGCAACAACGGGCTTTATACCGCTCGGGATTCCCTTCACCGTCTCTTTTAACGGTAAAAACCCGCATCCTATGGCTTTTTCTCCTTTTGGCAAGTCCTTGAATTTTCCACGGTGACATTTATCTAGTCCCACCGCCAACGATCCAAAAATTCGCATATGACTCACATTAGGTTTTTTGCCACTCCGCGCCTCATAGGGAGTAATTTGGGCTAGAGCTGTAGTTGGAGACCGATTACTGATGTAACAAGCTGTCATCACAGCCTCTGCCCAAAGGCTTTCCGGCATTCCTGAATAGAAAAGCAAACTCCTAGCCATTTCCACAAGGGGACCGTCAACTGAGTACGATTCCATTTTCCTGAAGCAAAGTGTTAAAACGTTTATTAAGAAACTCGCGGCCATTATCACTGCGTAATGCTTTTATCTTTCGCCCGAGCTGCCATGTTTTTGAAGACTACAAATTTGTCGTATACTTCGTCTTTGGATTTTGTGAAGTACACAAACACACGGCGAGTCATGTCATCAATAAATGTGACATAATACGCAGCTCTCCAATTAATTTCTTTTCCATAGGGCCACACACATCTGTGTGAATAAGTTCCAGTTGGTGCTTCGCTCTGTTCTCAGACACTGGAATAGGCTGTGTATGTATCTTGCTTTTCATACACGACAAGCATCGACTTCTTTCTGAAAAATTTACACAATTAATGCCTTGCACCATTGAATGCTTTACTAACTCAGATAAACTGACGTAATTTCAATGTCCAAATCGATTATGCCACAAACTTGCACTGGTCTGTATAGCGCCGAAATATGTGTTTTGTTTGCTCTCGAAATTAAACTGCTTATTTTTTTCTTGGCGCTTTTAACACTTCTTCTCCGTCCTGGTGTACGAAATGTTACAGTACATCCTCGAGAAACTGCACAACGAATAGACATAAAATTGCCTTTTATTTCTGGAACGTGCAATACATTCCGCAACGTCAGATTGCAATGATCTGTTTTCACGATCACGATCTACCTACTGCTCTCAATACGTTGTTGTCTGCCAAAATAATAACTTCTACTTGCCGCTCATAATTGGTAAATAGACTTCGAGTGCAACACATATGAGCTGTAGCCCCGCTATCAAGACACCAGCTAGACGCTTTCAACTCTCGTACGTCGCTCGCAGGCACTACTGAATATGATCTATTCTCTCTCTTTTGGCAATCCATTTTTGCCTTGCGCTTTACACTGATTTTTATAGTGGCCTCGCTGTCCACAGTTATAACACTCCACGTTTGATTTGTCTCTTCTCTTGCTCTTTGTGTTCCCCGATTGCAACTTTGCCTGGAAAGCTAACTGCTCGTTTCCAGCTCTATCTCTTCGGTGTTCCTTCTCTCCTTCAGCAAGCAATTTGACGTCTAACAAGGGCAATGTGTCCCGCGTTTCCATGGCTGTTACGAAATTTTCGTACTTTCTGCTTAAACTCGACAGTAATATTATTTCTGTTAGTTCGTCTCCTAACTTAATTTCCACTTCACTAAGTTTGTCCACTGACGAACAAAACGAATTTATTTGCGCTGCAATATCGTCACCTTCTGCCAGGCGCATCCCGAGCAATTTTTTATATAGAGAAACCTGTCGCACTGGCCCGCTGATGAACATCTTTCAGCTTTTGCCAAGCCCTGCGGCACGTGTGCAACTCTTAAGATAAGCCAACTGCGTCTGCTTTACGCTCAGCGTAATCCTAGCCAGGGCATTCTAATCAAGTCCATCACACATTCCGTCGTATCCATCTGGCCGCTGTCCCTGGATCACTCTTCAGACTAGGGTTGTCGGATTTTTTATTAAAATATCGTATCGATGATATTTTTTTATCAGAAAAAATGATGATAATATTTAAAATATCACTTAAAAATATTGATATATTAGATATTTTTGTAAATTTTTTTTAAGTACATTTTTCTCCCACAATAAAATTATACGTTTCCATTTTTAACTTAATGGGTATCTCATAATATAATACAGATAATAATAATGCATTATAATACATATCATGCTTGTATAAATTGGATTTAATAATGCTACTTATCTCCAATATTTTGAGATAAGAGATTTTATTTCATTTTGTGCTATTCACACTTCAAGGGGATTACTTTCCCATGCAGCTTGGCAAGTTAAAATATAATTGAGCTCCTTGCTCTTCATGCAAGTATCTTGCAATGGAGGTGTTATAGGCAGTTCATGAAGTCCTCCAAATCCAAATCAAATCAAAAGAAAAAATATCCAAAAAATATCAGAAAAAATGATCGCAATTTCGATATTTGGGCAAAAAAAAATATCACGATATGAATATATAATATTAATATTTTTATATATTATCAACAACCCTACTCAAACCCTCCACATGGATCAGCACACTACGCATTTGGATCATCCTGGTGTCATAATTTCCTGAGTCCAGTTTATCTATCTGATACATGCCGCTCATAATGACCGAAAACGACGTATATATTCCGCGTAACGACCGTTATCCCGTGGCGTAGACCGATCTACCTTCTTATATTACTTCAAGCAGGAAAAAAACTAGGGCCTGGGTCCATAACCTGATGAGGGGAGAATCCTGCCGGCGTAGAAGTAAAATAAAAAATGAAGCATTTGATTTCATAGTTTAGTATTATTTATTAATCGCGACTCTGCCCCTAATTTCAACAGTTACCAAACACAATTAGAACTTTAATTGTTGGACCATTCAATTGTGGAAAAACTAATGTTATTATAAGCCTTATTGAAAGCCCAAATGGATTAAAATTTGAAAATATTTATATATTTTCAAAGAGTTTGTATCAACCTAAATATGAGTATTTGGAAAAACTTCTCAAGCCAATACAAAGAATGGGATATTACAAATTTTCATCGAACGAGAGCGTTTTATCACCACAAAAAAAACAACAAAAATTCTATTAATAAAAAAAGAAACAGTTGAGAATCCAACTTCAAAATGACTACATCACTAACAATTGCTTTAAATGAAAATACATCTGTACTAAACGAAATCTTTTTTTCGCAAATTGATTGATTTTTATACTTTCAACTCTATCCCGAACTCCACGTTCGGAAAATAATATATTTCAAATTGGGAATAAAGTAATAGAAATACCTGTAGGCTCATATGAGTTTGATGAAATTATAAAATATATGTTTAATAAACTGAAGGAGTATGACCTTCATGATAGCATACAAATTGAATGTAACACAAACTCTTCCCCAATTGAAGTTATTACCAAAAATAAGACGGTATATTTCAATCATAAACGATCAATTTTTCGGTTATTTGGATTTAATTAACGGAAATTAAGACCACATGATAATGAAGTTTACATCTCGGATAATCCTCTAAATAGTTTAAAAATAAATTCTGTAAGATTGGAATGTAACATAACACAGTGCAACACCTGAAAAAATAACCAATGTACACTATGTTCACGTGATACACTCCTACCCACAATTATACGACACCCGTAAAACTTTAATTTCGACCCTCGTAGGTCGATGGGGAAGCATAGTAAAACGAAATCAAGTATGCAGAATGAAAGCTTAATCAATTCTGCTTAAAATGGGATCTTATTATCTCTGATAGCATGTTGCGTTTTCAATCAGCAGTAAATAAAGCGCGAAAGCCCGATTTTCGGCATGCCTGCAACTGTATCAAAATTATACGACACATGCCAATTTGTTAGATTGTAATAGTTTTTCATTCTTATAATTATTTAATAACAATTTTTAATAACTAATCAGGCCACCTTGAGCCTTTGCCACCTGAAAAAGCCTTTTAGGCATTGAATTTATTAAGTTGTCAAGTAAATTTTGGTCTAAAAGACACCATTGTGCCAAAATTTCTGTTTTGAGGCTTTGGACACTCGAAAAGTTTTTGTTGTTGGCGTAAACTCGCCTTGCTAAGATTCTCCAAATGTTTTCAATGGGGTTTAGTTCCGGGGAGCACGCTGGCCAATCCAAAACTCTTATCTCGTGATCACTTATGAAAAGCTGGGTCTCTCTGCTCCTGTGAATTGATGAATTATCTTGCATAAAAATATGAGTTGTTTCCCCATTTTGCTCCAAAAATGGCGGAAGACGATCCTCCAATACTGCTTTATACTCTGCACTATTCATTCTACAGCTTGTGAAAGCCAAACCAAGCGTTCCAGAAGAAGTGAACGCTCCCCAAACCATTTTGCTTAGAAAACATAAGTGGATCCTTTCGCAAATCTCTCTAATAGTGTCGAAATCCATCTGGGCCGTCCAAATTAAATTTTTTTTCATCAGAAAAAATTATGTAAATGAAAACTATCAACCAAATATGTAAAATGAAAATAAAGTCGAAATTGCCTACCGAGGCCCAGTTTCACTCCAAGTTCTATTCAACAAATTGAAGCCGTGCAGTTTTGTGGTGCGGTTTTAAGAGCGGAGCCTTCTTTAAGACTCCGCTCACAATGCACTCCGATGATTGCAGCGTCCGCCAAACTGTCATTTGTGACACAGGCTTACTGCAGCTTGTCACAAATCTGGAGCACGAATTAAACGAATTGCCAGCTTCCACGATAATGCGACGTTTATCGCGGTCGGATAACTGTGGTTTCCTTCAAGACCTACGCTTCTCACCGTATCCATTAGGATTTTCAAAAAATTTGGTTATAACCACCGTGTTCGGCGATATTTCGCTTACATTAAAGCCAACATCGTTGTAGGCCTTTATTCTTCCCTTTTCCTCATCGGTTAACATACTTCCAAGCGGCATTTTATAACAAATTAATTAAATGATTAAGAGAAATATAAAAATAATTATTTGAAACCAAATCTTCCTCTCTCCCGCAATAATCGATGTTGTCGTCCGGGCCTGATAGCTGCGATCCCAGAATTCCCAAATAAATGTTGGTGTAAAAAATGGGCTTGGAGTCTGGATAAAATAAAAGCGTCGTTTCGCTTTGGGGTTTATTCGGAGAGTAATTTTTTAGACTATATATGGCGGCTTCGTTGCTGCCTCGGAACCGGGTAAAAACGGTAAATTTGAATTGTTGCCGACCACCTGGAGAGGCTGCTGACCCTCGCTTGTTCAGCATGAACATTCTCCCCCCCTCGGAAGAGGAAGACTCGCCGAGTTACGAGAGTGAGCACCGTCCGGAAAGGATCCATCCCAGCGTCGTGTTCTGTGCCATCGGCAGGCCGTCCTGACTCGGGAGGATACCCGGTAGCATCAGGTCAGCATATATATCTGCCCCAAGTACAGCCGACACTAGAGATGGGTGGAACCACCGGTCATCCGCCAGAGTCACATTCTGGAATGCGTCTTGCACCTTTGGATCCAGCGGCTGCAACGGCGTTCGGGTCTGCATTTGTTCGTCCACCAGCATGAGCAGCTTCTTGCTCATCTTGGACGCTTTGGATCGGGTCTCGGTGGCGCACACCCGTTGGTCGACAATGCCCGTGATGGACAAATTGAGGGCCTTAACCAAGGATATGTGGACGCGACTCGCAGGACAGCACGGATCCACCAGGACTCGAACATCAAACCGCTTCTGGTCGGACCCGATGAGCACGGCCGCAGTCGGGAGGATGCTGACACTCGTGCGAGCCAGGATAGGCGCGCACGACGGGCCAGTCGATGCGCTACGGGATGGCGACACATCCATCGGCGAGTTTGAGCGTCGGGATCCTGTTGGAGACGCTTGTTGGCGCCGTTGTGGCTGACGCCGAGGCCGAGGAGCCGATGATGGTTGGCACTTCTGTCGGGGTCGCGAAGAGCGCGGATGCTCCGTGTGGATGTGCAGAAGGGTGTGGTGGGCCTCCTTGCAGATGTGGCACTTCGCTTTACTGAGACATGACCGACCGGAGTGCTCGTGGGCCAGACAGTTCGCATAGTACTTGTTAATAGGTACTGCGCGAAGCCGCTTCACAGCCGGCAGCTGAAGAAACCGCTGGCAACTCCTCAGCGCGTGGACTCCTCTGCAGATTCGGCACCTATAAATCTGGCTTCCGGATAGGCGGCGAGCAACTTGGTGGGTCGTTGGAGCCATGGTATATGAGGATCTATATAAAGGATGGATATGAAAAAAAGTTGAAGTGTTGTGGATGGAGATGATCAAGACACATGGACGAAAACACATAACGACGTGGGATGACATCACGATAGGACTAACGAGATGTCAGTTGGAAGGATCAACTTGTTGAGGAGTCACTTTGATCAACGGGGCCGCCCATTGGAACCTGAATCATCTTCGCTACTGGCCGCCGGATGACGCCCCGTGTTGTAAGCACGTCTGCTACTCTGACCTTGCCGTCTACGCCAGGGCAGACCAGTTAGATACGCCCAAGCCGCCATTCGTTGGATGGCAAGTTCTCCTCTTTAATCACGACCATGTCTCCGATCTGCAGATCTCGGTATGGGAATTTCCATTTGTTCCTTTTGTGGAGCTTCTTCAGGTATTCCTCCTTCCAACGCACACAGAACTGCTGATGCAGGGCTTTCAACTTTCGCCACCGATTGATTTTGGAGCTTGGGTTTTCTTCAATCTCAGGCTCAGATGCTGCCAGAAGTGGCCCACCGATTAGAAAATGCCCCGGACTAAGAGCCACAAGGTCTGTGGGATCTTCGTACATTGGCGAAATAGGCCTGGAGTTCAAAAGGGCCTCAATTTTCGCAAGGAGGGTAGCCAGTTCTTCGAAGGTGTACTTCCCTGCGGCTGTGTGCTTGTAGAAATGAGATTTGAAGCTTTTCACCCCCGCCTCCCAGAGCCCTCCCATATGAGGTGCGCCAGGAGGGTTAAAATGCCAGGTTAAGTTCTGAAGACTGTGCTTGGATAGAACCAATGCTCTTGTTGATTCCATGAAGTCTCTGGATAAGGACTTGGAGGCTCCGACAAACGTTTTTCCGTTGTCAGAGTAGACGTGTTGTGGACAACCACGCCGAGAGGAAAACCGGGAGAAAGCCGCCAAAAATTTCTCTGTCGTCAAGTCGGATGTCGCTTCGAGATGGATAGCCCTGGTACTAAAACATACAAAGACACAGACGTATCCCTTGGTGATTTTGCAGTCTCGACCGACATAACTTTTGATGTCAAATGGTCCCGCAAAGTCCATGCCTGTATGAGTGAAAGGCCTGGAGAAAGTGGATCTCGAACGGGGGAGATTCCCTATCAACTGCCTTTGAAGGTTTTTCTTGTGTATGACACAAACTCGACAAGAGTGAATTGTTTGCTTAACCAACCTCTGAAGCTTAGGTATCCAGAATCTGGAACGAATCAGCCGCACCATTAACTGATTCCCCCCATGCAAGGATATGCGATGGGTAAACAGGACTTGTAGTTTCGCGAACCTACACCGT
>VNJU01003555.1:0-155547 GCA_008042675.1 Drosophila seguyi | reverse complement strand
TTAAAATAAATAGTGCATGCACGGGCGGCAGCAGATTTCCCCGCCCGCCACTCCCCTTGGCTTTCAACAGGCTGCGCAAGATTTACAACTAATTAAAAGGCAAATAAAATTGGCACGGCTTTGGTATTGGGCGTTGGTGGGTGGGGGGAAATCGATAATCGGATCGGAAAAGCGGTGCCGCTGACCTCGCGACAAATGCAATTAAAATCACAAGTGCGCGGTCATCTGCATAATTATGCGATAATTAAATTATTGTGAATTTATTTATAACATTCTCGTTCAGTTGCCGCTGATGTCTCTGCCCCTAAACCGTATCCCTTGTATTTGTATATTTAATGAAGTGCGAGGGAGATGGCCTCCATTCTCCATATCCTCAGCTATCCTCCGCCATCCTCCGCCGTCCTTGCCGACCTCCCCGCTCGCTCTGTTTATTCGGCCATTTTGTTGTTTGCACTCCACTTGCCGTAAGCCCCACGTTAATTTGTTTGACTAATTAAACTAATGAGCGTTCAAAGTTAATACATAAATTAGTCAGCCAGGCAGCCAGGCGGCCAGGCAGCCGGGCAGCCGGGCGGGGTAAGCTGCCGACCTGGGCGAAAAGGGGCAGCAGTTGTTGGCGCTGCCAAAGCTCGTCTAATTTGGCCGTTAAATAATTGCTTCATTTAATAAATCATCGAATTGGATTTCACGGGAATATGAGTGGAAATTATTAGATTTTTAATTGGCACCGGACTTACAAGTGTTGCAGTTTCAATCAGGGTTTAGTTATGATTAACTAGATTGTTCACCTTAAAACAAAAATTAATTTGAAGACATTTCTTTGAAATATTGTGGAAACTGTATTAAGTTACAGCTTCTGAAAACTGTCACGTTTAATTTACAAGTAAATACAAATTGGAAGGCATTATCTATTCAAATTTGTTTCAAACTAAACGGGGTTCTTGATTTCTACTAATTTGGAATCATAATCATAATTCGGAATAAAGTTACTTTTACCAGGAATAAGCTGATAATTTAATTGTATTAGGTTATCCTACAAGGTGTAGGTTTTAATTATTATTAAATAATCATAAATATACAAAAAATATTTGATACAATATAATTAGCATTTAGGCATTTGTGGTTTATTTCCTTTCGTACAATAAAAAAACACTTTTTTAGTTAATAATTTGTTTGTTTTGTATAACGATTTGTTAATAGTTTGTAGATTTAATAGCATGAACCCCTAAGTTTATTTCTGGTAAGAACAAGGCCTATCTCCTAGCCGCTTAATTCCTAAACTTCTTTAAAATTAAAATTTAAATAGAAACACAGTTTATAATAAATCTTGACTCTCGCTTTTGTAAAAACCTGCTTTTGTTAATTCTGGCTATATAAATATAAATATATAAATAGAACACCTAGTTTAAGGGTTTCTTATTCTGATTTTTAGGGAGTTTACATTTTATAAGATATCTGGCTAACATTTGTAAAAGCTAAATTAGTTTGAAATGCTCAACGGAGTACAAAAAACTAAATATAAATATATGTATAAGTACAATATACTTTAGCTATTTGAAAAGTTAATGATTATTTATTTCCTTAAGATTGCTTTGCTATAATTTATTTTCTTAATCTTAAAATGTAAACCTGACTGACCTCAACTTCTTTTAAAGCTATATAATTGTAAAACAAATAAATTACATCAAAATACTTTAAGTTCACAATCCTTTAAAACAAAATGCCAATTTCCAATTTTGCCATCAGCTAATCGAATGTGTGCCTAATCTGCATTAAAAATGTGCACCTAAAAGCCCATTAGCCCATCTTTCACTGGCCACCGCACCCGCTGGGCAAACAAGGAGCCACAGCTATAGCAATAGCCATTGCCGTCGACTGTCGACCGTACACCGTAGACGGTCGACCGTCGATGTTGTTGCTTCTGCGAATACAAATTAAATATGCTGCGCTAATTCCTCCATCAATTTGCAGCTCATTTCATATGCCAACCCATTTCGCAGGCCATCATCGGGGGCATGGACGTGGAAAACACGTGGCATTGGCAGTGAACGATCTCCATCGCACGTGGGCAGCGGCAGCAGCAGCTCCAAAATGCCGGCGGCCAATCGGTCGGATGAAAAGCTGATGGTCGGGGGACCGGGGGCACGGCAAACTAGTTTGCATTCAGCTTGTGCAGGTAATTAGAAAATTTCCGGCCCATGGTTGCTAAGTGGGGTGGATGGAGTGGCGCGAAAACAAAAACAGAAGCGTGCTAATTGCAAATTAATTATGCACGATATTGAATTTGCACTAAACGGAAAAGCGGAAACGGAAATGGAAATGGGCGAGTGGCGGCTGTCGTCCGGAGAGTCGAAAAAGTTGGTTAAGCGAAAGGAAACGTGATTTGCATAAAGCGCAAGTAGATTTTTGGATTTCGGAATGGTGACTGGGACTGGCGAGTGAGTGGTGGTGGTGCCGCTGCCGCCTCTAATGGCCGACACGATTAAGTGTCCGCAACAGCGGCATCAGCATATAAACAGCTAAAGTGTTAATTGCCATAAATGCTTGTCATTGTAGCGGTAAACGGCTGTGTAGATACTGCGCCAGCGCACTCAAGAGAGACGCGGCAGGCAGTGAGCGGCAGCGGAAACGGAAGTGGAAGTAGCTGCCGGAGGAAGCATTTAGGCAGCGCACATCTCTGAGCACTTGCACTCAAATGAATGAAATGAACTGCTAAATTATGCACGCGATTTAACCCTCATTTTGCCAGCCGCAACTTAGCGCTTTGCCACCCACACCCTCTCTCTCACTCACACACACGTTCCTCCACCCAAAGCATTCCCGTTGCTTCTGGCTCTCCCACGCATTTCCTCGCTCTTTGCGCACGCTCCGTGCAAAATTAGCCGCTCTCTCGACAGGCCACGCCCTCAAATGGCAGCCTATCAGGAGAAAGCCACTCAAATGGTTTCAACATGGCCGCCAGCGGAAACTCACTCAGAGAGCAGAAGAGAGAGAGAGCGCGAGGAAAGGACAGAGGCCACTTCCCCTGCAAAGCTCCGTGTTTGTTGTTGTTTTTTTATTCTTTTGGTCCTTTTGGCGACTTTTTGCACCTTTTATTTTGTCATTTGTGTGTAATTTCGGAAAATGTTGGCGACATTATGACGCTCGTCGCCGGTTGGGCTGGGGGTCGCACGCTTAAGTGTCCTCCAGGGTACTTACTTCGTTAGCAGAAGTTTCTCTTGCGTCCTCCGTCCTGCGTCCGCTTTCCCCAGCAACTCCTTATTGTTGTCCTTGTTGCTGTTGCTGTTGCTGCGGTGGCGCACTGTGCTTGTCGTTTTGCGGATATGTCTCTTATTTTCATAACTGTAAATTGCTTTAGATATTAAGTCTGCTGTACTTGCTGTGGATTTTACTGTGACTCTAAATGTGTGTGTGTGTGTTCTTGAGTTTGTGTGTGTGATATGGCATGGGAAGGCTCTAGAAGGACGTTGGAGGGATAAAGTAGTACACAGGGAAAAATATAAAGCTTTGGAGTGTTAAGACATGAATTTCAGAATATTTAGAAGTATAAGAAATTTCCAAACATTTTTTAATTTTTGTATATGTTACTACGAAAAAGTTTAAGAACCCTTTATTATTTGTCCCTGCTAACCTGCCATATGATATATTCCAGATACATAAGTTACCATGAAGAAGATGAATTATTTCTAATATATACATTTTCTATTCTTGATTCGTATTAACATACTTAAAGATAAAGCCTGCTTCCCCTATCGTTCATTTTTTTTACAATAATACATATCTTTCTTTTAAAAAATCTAAAAATAACTTTAGTGTAATATACAATTGTTTGTGTTAATTACTAGGTATAAGACCTTTTCTTTCTGTGTTATTGGGGGCACTTTACTTTAGCTGGGGTAAGGAGAAAGCATTCCATTTGGAGCAGGGTCATGTTTTCGAGCGGCTCTTGTTGGCCAGCAGAATAGCAGGATATTTATTTTGTGGCCAGGACAATGTGTCCGCATGGGACGACACTTGGCGAGGCCATTTAAATAGTTTCAAAGCTGCAGTCATTAGAAGCAACAATTGCCTTTTGCTAGCTAGGAATTTTTGTCATTTTCTGGAACAATTACAAAGAACTATAAGAGAAGATATGGAAGTCAATGATGAGAATCGGACTGACAATTTCAGGTATTTATTATGGAAAAAAAAATGGAAAAATTATATATTTTAAAACACAATTTAAGAGAATAAAAAGAAAATAATCAAAATAGATATTAATAGCATATGTTTTAGGTGAAGAAAATCAATGGACTTGAAAGCACTTCTGATCATACACATATCTTGTTCCATATTAACAAACGAAACGATCTAGAAATCTCATTGAGTTAAACTGTAACACCTTAGAAATGATAAGAGATAAAGTAATAGGAACTTGATTCCCTAACGCCCAATATTTACACATTTTTGTATAGTCTTAATATTTTTACTAATGTGAATTAAAATAGGATGTATACATACGTTTAAATACCTATAATAAATGCTTAAATATGAAAACTCTAATAAAATTACTTTTAAGTACTAGGTATCTCAATGTCGAGGCACACAAATATTATCTTACTTCCTTGTCTTCAAAGCAATAATCATTAAAAATTCTTTCTCAAAACTTTGACCACATCCCGAAAGCGCAAAAAGTCGCATCACAGAATAAAGATTTTAATATGCGCAAAATTGAGACATAAATTAAAGTCACATAATTCTCATTAAAAGGCCGTAAACGAAACGTTGCCGCAGACTGAACAGAACAAAGAGAAGATGGCCAGTAATAAAAATATATAAATGTGTCTTTAAACCTGAATGTGCGTATAAGTAGACCCGGTGAAGACATTTGGCAGCCAGATCAAAGAGCAACGACATTTTGCCCATAATTTAATAGTTTCGAAATACAGAAATTAAGAACCGAAGCTGCCTGCTTAGGCAAATCAAAATAAACCACTCGTAACGACCACCAAATCCCGACGAAAATAAACGCACATTCGGATGCTAATTGGCAGCGATCTTGGATTGGAAGAGCAAGTGGGATGGGGCGAGGACAGAGAGAGATAGCAGCCACCCAGGGCGTTAAGTGGGCGGCGTTTGCCAGTCCAGGGGCCAGAGTGGAAGACCCTGGTATTTCGTATTCTCGGTTTCTCGATTTTTGGCCTGCGCGCGCAATTTAAGTTGAAATTTATGCGCAGTGCGACGGGAAGACGACGCATTAAAAATGGAAAGAAAATGCTCGGCTCAATGTGTTAAACGGCACATGTGATTTAAAACTGTATTTAATGTTTTTATTATTAATTCAGATTCTTGCCTCACAAAATATATATTTTTTCTTGCCATTTGTCTTCGGCGAGGCGTGGAATATTTTTGACATAAAGGAATTTGTTAATTTCGCTATTTGCCGTTGTTTTGGAGATATATTAATGATTATATGAATACATTCAGCGGCCTCGGAAAATGAAGAAAAAAAATTATGAAAAACAAAATCATAAACTACACAATACACCATCACAGATGTTTGTGCGAATGTGTTTGGCACAATACATGTGCATAAAATATTTAGCAGCGCTCACACGAGCTTAGATTGCATAATGCATATTTTATGAATGTTTTCCTGCTGGTCCTCCTCGCTCCCTCCCCGTCTCCCCATCTCGGTCCCCGTCCTCCGCTTTGTTTCTTTCTGTGCCAAGTCAGGTCGCACGAAAAAGTGTGGAAAATAAAAAAAATAAAGTGCGCTGCCACGGGGTGAGGAGGGGGGAAGCAAATTTTAAAGCCACTGCGGCAACAAAGGCGAACAAACAGCCAGCACATGCCACAAAATACAGCCACTGCAACTGCAAAAATCGACACACCGCCCACAGTGCTCACAATGAAAAAGAATGTTGAATTTTTGAGTCAATCTGCAAACCCTGACTCTTGAAGCTCAAATTTAATATTAATTTAGCCAAGGAAATAAATAAAAAACAGTGAACAAACTTATCATGTTGGTCTTTTCTAGACACATGTCGGTATCAGTGAATTGTATCTTTAAGCTTTCTAATATTTTTGTAAGATTATTATGAAGATACACTAGCGAAGTCAAGAAGTAGCATTATATCTGCTCCTTTTTTCGAGTTTTGTCCAATATTTATTTTTATTAAATAAGTTTTTAAGGGCGAGCGGAAAAATATAAGAATTTGAAAATCACTCTATTTGGACCTAATAAATTGTCATTATAGGGACTTAAATCGATATTTTTATAATCAAATTAAATGAAAGTATGTTAAACTAAGGCAAAAAGAAAAACATTCTTTTGAATTCGGAAAGCTGTTCTACTCTAGATAATATAAGGTGAGAAAATGCGCTCATTGAATTTAAAATTGTTATTATGTTATATTTAATTTAATTTTGAAATTCTTTATAATTTTTATTATGTACTTACTAACCCCTTATTAAATCTAAAAACATGTGGTACAATTGGATACGGCTTTGCCCCTGTCGATGCTAATTAAACAAATATATATATGACTTAAAGGTTTTACATTTTAAATATTAAAGTTCATTTTTGCATTTTTGAGAATTAAAATGAAATGTAATGAAATGTAGTATATTCGGACATGGCTAGATTGATGCTGCTGTTAATAATATAAATGATTTATAGGTTCGGAATTTATTCCCTCAATGCATGTATAAAATTAGACAAATACATTAAATACAATTTGTTTGGTGTTTTAATTTAATAATACGTTTTTTTTTTTAATATATATATACTATATTTTCGATATGATACTTAACGTTACATTTTTTAATATGAATTTTCAACAAACATTCCCAAAACAGTAACAGTAACAGTAACTCGTAACCCCCCAGGCTATATACATTTTCCCGCAAAAAACTCTCTCTTAATGCCACTGTGCGTTGCTGCCATTGTTGCCGCTTTGTTGGCCAGTACCTCGGATTTCCAGTTTTGGCCATGTTTGGCTTGCTGGCTACTGGCTGAGTGCACAAGCACACACAGCCATGATGGGCGGCGAGCAAGTGTGCGGCAGTGTGTGCGCCTTGTGTGTGATGTCAATCCATCATTTGCCTTAACACCATGATTTGTTTATTTGACGAGCTGTATTAAGAGAAATGAAACACAATTGCCATTCGAGCTCCGCTGCTGCTGATTGCCATAAATAAATAATTTTCAAATCAGACACTGGCCAAATCCACGAAACGGATAGGAGGATAGGTTGGGACGTGTGGATACCAAAGCCTGCATGGCTGATTAGGCCCTCAATTGTGTGGATAGTTTTGATATGCAATAATCAAAGAGGCAAAGGGGCAAGGGGGACCTGCATTAATAATAAATCAAAATAAAACATATGCTTAACGGTAAGTGGAAACTCTTGTCACTTGACACACCTGAGCTTTTCATTCTCCTGGAATTTATGGCCCCCGTTTTTCTGTGTTGTTTTTGCTAATAAAAACCCAGAGAACAACTTCCTTTTTTAATAAGCCCATAAAGTAACAGCCACTTAAAAGTTGTTGTTGCCAGCAGCAGCAAGGCAGCAACATCAATAAACGAACTCGAAAGGAGCTGCCAAATAAGCCGTGAACGAGTTCCGCCTCCGTCGATGCCACATAAACGTCAGTGCCACATCGTCAGCATCCTCTGCTTCAGCTGCCACCCCTCGACCACTGTCTGTTTATAGAAATTAAATAACTTCTGACAAAATATGAACACAACTCAACACTTGCCATATTGAACAGCGAGCGACACAATGGGCCCCAGTGCCAGTTTCCCCTTTCTTCTTTCTCAAGACCCCGCCAGACCTCATCTCAACCCCCAATTGGAAGGCGTATAAATTCCGGGCCACATTTGCCACAGCTTCCTCTGGCCTCTTAACACTTTCCTCGTTTGCCGCCAAGTCGGGCCGAGTGGTTAGCATATTTTTAGTGTGATTTTAAAAATTTAAATTGTCGTAATCGTAAATTAATTTCATGGCACATAAAAATGCAGCATGCCATGCCCGGAAAACACACAAAGCAACAGCGGATACAATGTTTTTCTTTGAGCATCGGTTGTTGTTTTCCTGTCCCCGAAATGATGCTACGTTTTATAACGCAATATATTCAAAATACATTTCCCTTTTTTATTGTTTTTTGAGTGTGCTCAGTTGGCAATCGGCGTTTTTATACGGATTTCATTTGAATACCGAGTGCAGATGAGTTATTTTATTTATTTAATCAAAATATTAGTGAGTGGGGCCAATTAGATTATAAATATTTTGATAGCCATTTGTTTGGTTGAATTTAATTTAATTTGATTAAAGAAATATATATTAACAAATTTAAATATTTAAAATTATTCATACAACTTTAATTTACTAAATAATTATACCATAAATGGGAAAAACATATTCCCACAAGAAGCTTTTTGCAAATGGTTGATTTTTGAAAATTTCCATCGTAGTTTACTAACTCAAAACTGAAGTTTCTATTCTATAAAAACGTTTTTTATTAAAAAATATTCTTTTAAAAGTATTAAACATTTACTTTAAAACAAACTTTATTTTATTAAAACATTTTCTCATATATTTTCTTAAATATATTATTTTTCTAACCATTAAAATTGCCAGTTTTTTGGAGACAATTCGAATTTGTGTTGTTCATTCTTTTAATAATACCTCAAAATGTCTATGACTTGAAAATAATTGCAGTTCTTAGAGGCTGCATTAAAGAGTCGTAAAGGCATTATATTCAACAGTATCTTAATGAGATGTGTAAATTATTTATGCCGCAGACATTCGACTGCACACGAACCAGGCCTGCTTGCGATATATATGTCAACGCCTCATAATAATTACGGGAAAAACGGCGAAAATGTGTTGCAAATGTATAACGTTATATATATAAATACACATCATGTGCAATTAGGCAGGAAATGCCGGGCATGTGCAATTCGGTAATTGTTTCCTCAATCTGACAAGTCTCCCGAAGGTGTGAAAAATTGTCCCAAGAACTATATATCTCAATATTATATATCTACATTCGCCCCAGCCGCCGAAATATATTAATGATGAATTAAGGCGGTAAATGCAACATGTAAATCTGTCACGCGTCTCAGTAAATCATCCTGCATAAGTAATGTGCAGTTTAGCCCAGAGTGGAGAGCAGAAACCCAGCCATTCATCCAGAATCGATACTCCCCCAGAACCACTTTGTCACTCGAGACACTGCAACAGATGCTGAACAAGATGCGGCCGCGGGGAGTGTGAAATTGTGTGCGCTGCGGCGACTGAAGGCGGTCCGCGGCTAATCTATGACAGAAAACATGTAATCGGAGTATCCAGCCCAAAATAGCTTGGAGCAGGGGACTGCAGGCGAGATCAAGAGTGGGATCGAGATCGGGATCGGGACCTTTGTCTTCATTTGCAGCTCTTTACTTTGCATTATTCCCAAAGGTCTGGCACTTAAGTTCCTTGGGCAGCGATCGTGCGCCCAATTAAAGTCACAAACTGCGTTTTACAGCCGAATTTAGTTGTTCGAATTAATTATGGTGCACTTGGAAAAAGTTCATAACTTATATATAAATTATAAGTTTCGTATGCAAATCTTTAAGTTATTATAGCTAATAATAGTATATTAAAAACTCATAGATTCTTAGAACGATTTCCGATTTGTATATTTTCATAAACATAACAAAACGTACGAAATATGTGTACACAAATAATAGATTTCAAATGACTTAGAAAAATTGATATGACAAGTAAGAGATTTACTTAAATAAGACCCAACCACTTTTAATAAATAAACAAATACGTTTTTAGGAACCGTAAAAGCCAAAGGCTGATTAAAAATAACATCGAATTAAGAAAAATGTTAAAAATTTAACATTTTGACCCCTCCAATTGTAGTTTCAACTAAAGTTCAAGTGAGAGTGAGATTGAAATAAAAATATAAAGTCAAATAACTTCAATATTTTTAACCATATTTCAAAAATTTATAGGAAAAGCACAATGACTACCAGTTTATAACGACGTTATACCCTCTAACTTTCATATTCTGAGAGATCTCACAGAGGACATGTTAATCAAGAATTTATGCCGAGTTTCATGCCGAAGATTTCTGCCTCTGTCTGTCGAAAGGAGTGACCAGGTATAGAAAAAGGTGCTTTACAAGCAGCCCTGGTCACATTCAGGTAATTAATATATGGTAGTCATAAATCAATGAAGCTTCATAGCTGAATAGAAAAATT
Organism: Drosophila seguyi; assembly: GCA_008042675.1. Classification (NCBI taxonomy): domain Eukaryota; kingdom Metazoa; phylum Arthropoda; class Insecta; order Diptera; family Drosophilidae; genus Drosophila; species Drosophila seguyi. The sequence goes on along the minus strand of VNJU01003555.1, from coordinate 145,304 downwards.
CTTCTTAAAATAAGTAACATTTTTGATTCACAAAATTCACAAAAGACATTCAATAATTTCGAATAAAATTATAAGTAAACATAATTTATCTCTGTGTCTGCGTAGCATGTCGCACTCGTCCCCATTGGCAGCCCCGTCTGGGGGCGGCACTTTCTTTTTATGACTGCTCTGCTGCCGTCGAATAAGTGAAGCGTGAACTAATTGAAATTTGTTGCGCTGACATGTTCTACAAGATCTGCTTGCCACTGGGCGACAGCGTGTAGACGCTGCCCTTGTCGATCGTCTCCAGCTCATTAGCCGGCTTCCCGTCGTAGTTATTGTCTAATTTTAATTAATTTATCACAAGCATAAAGTGGCGCAACTTGTGACATTTCCCCCAGCGTGTTGCCCTCGCCCCCCCCCCGCCACAAATCACTCACACGCCTCGGTGACCGCCTGGAAGTCCTATGGGGGAGCCACTGCCACTGCCACCGCTGTCGCCTAGGCATAAATTTCCACCACAGATTCTTGGCATTGCTGGGCAATCAAAAGGGAATTTACGACAACTAGAGGGAATGGGTCTTTTATTTTGACATGCTTTACAAACAGACGAACTCGCAACAGCTCATTTGGTAGCGTTATTTCGGATGCCGCAACAGGTACCGGCTACTAAACTGAACATCAAAACTATGGAGGGGAAACGACACTAAAAACTGAACTTCCACAGGTTCTTCCAGGTCTCTCGCTTGTAGACGTTCTTGTACGTCTGTACAGACACTTGGAGCTCCGGACCAAAGGGAGTGTCCGCCTGCACATGTTCCACTGCCAGATTTTGGTTGGTCACTGAGTGAACAATAATCACGGGCTCATTTACCTGTAAGATTAATGTCGTATAAGTACAAAGGGTTTGTGAAAATACGTTAAATTAGTAGAAAAAAACAAGAAAGGAAACTAACATCTTATATTGATAAAGAATATATATTTTAAAGGATCGGAAATGACATCTGACTACCCTAGTACTAGGATTTCCTTTCAATCAAAGCATTGTCTACATTTGACTACAAACTAAGGTTAACTTAGCCTTAATTTGTATAAAAATTGTTAATAAATTTTTTTAAACTTACAGGAATGGTTTTGCCTTCGCTTTCGTAACGCAGATCAGGATTCTGGTGGGCACAAAAGAAGTGGGTGTGAGAAATGGGCACAAGAGCACTAGGACCGCAATTCTAAAGGATATAACATATCCATTTTACCAATTAATTAGCTAAAACCTCAATCGAGAACAAACCTTACTAGAGACCACGCCCAGAGGCAGCGTTAGCTCCCCATTATTGGTTGTATACCGAGCCGTGTTCACCGGCATCGACAGATTCAGCCGCTTGGGGCCGCTATACAAGTACATGGGCTCATCGACCGGTTCCAGGGCCTGAAGGCGAAACTTCTCCCCGTAGCCCAGACACTGGCCAGAGCGATCCTCGTCGTCCGGACCGACAATACGAAAACTGCTACGCAAAGTGGGACGTTGCGAGGGTGCCACGGTCAGGTCGCACATTTCGTTGATGCCGGTAAACTTGCGGATCATTCCCTCCTGGGTGATGATCACCGAAAGGGCCAGATTCTGATCCATCAGCTGCTCGCGACAAATGCTGATCTTCACGGGTCGCACCTGAACGGTGACCCCGAAAGCCACCACCTCCCGCGGCGGCCCCAGCACGGTGTCCTTATAGAAGCGTTCATAGGCGGCACGGGTAGTGTCCAGCAAGGTGTTTCCCCCCTGCTTCATGTCCTTTACGCGCATCTAACCAGGGCATAGTTATTATTGTTGTATATTTTACCAATTTTAATTCCAAATCTGGATTCGGCTCACCTCCTCTGCCAGGGCAGTTTCCTGCCAGTAGCCAACTTTAACCCCAGGACCATACATTTCTTACTAATAGTTGGTTTAGTTAATAAAATATAACAAGTTTACATCTGGACCCAAGTAGCCAGTATTTGATATAGGGTATAACTTCTGGAACGTGTGTGTGATTTTCCAGTGACAGCATAGTAAGTACCTACTGATGAAAGGGGCTCCTACTCATTAAAATAATTATAAGAATACATCAACGTTTTATAAACAAAAAGAATGTATAACACTTTATATAATGTGTGACTTTAGACTAGAAAAACTGTCACTCTAGTCGACTCATTTCCGGATACAGGAAACAGAAATAAAGACCTCTTAAAATGAGCTCCTGAACATATTTATTCAAAGATCTTTAATTAATTAATAATTAATAATATTAATAGACTTAATTAGGATCAGGTGCCACAGGGGAATTATAACATTTTTTAAAAAATAACAACTTCCGCTCTCAAAGTGTTATACTCATTTACTAAATTGTAACTTCCGGCTTAACAGTGTTATAAAACCAATAAAAAACTATCCTTAAGTGTTATATAGACCTTTGACTTTATGACACTAGTCTTTAGGATTTCATAAAAGCATTGGAAATTCCCCTCCAGAAACAGATCAAAGCTAGTTCTTTGCTTTGCCCGAACCACACACAAAGCCAACCCACCGGCAACTAACCGAGCATTAAATTTGCATGTGGCGCTTGGGTGTCGGCCTCGGCTTTGATCCTGTCAAAGAGGCGAAAATAAATTGCTCAATTATGAAATATTAACTGCACACGATGGCGGCGGTTTGCCGGGGTGTGGGAGTGAGTGAGTGGATGAGTATCCAAGACGCAAGTTAATTACTCATTTGTTGATTGTCGACTGTGGTTAATGAAGTATCCAACTAATTACATTTCGAGACAAAACCGAGAGTGCGCATGTCGTCAGGCGCTCTCCAAGGAATTTCCCGCTCACATTGAAAAATGCCGCTGCGGAAATTGAAAGTGCCGCGGGCCTATTTCCACCAGCTGTCGGAGGAGTCGACCAGTTGGAGCTGGAGCTGGTGCAGGAGCTGGAGCTGACTGACAGCAATTTATTACCTTTCCTTTTGACATCTTGACGCGGTGTCCGCCATCCCTCCCGCATCTCAAGTAGTTTCCTCTGTGGGGCCCTGGAATTACTCGCATTCATCTTTTGTCAGCGAAAAGTCATCGCTCTGGAGTCTAATTAGATTATTAGTCAGTTCGGGGTGATGATGGCCAATAGTTCCTGAATGGATGCCTCTTTTCCCCACAACTTTTCTGGTTAGGAATACCTTGTTTTAATTGGTCATGTGAAATATGAATAGTTTTTGTGTGTCATCAAATACATATTTTATTTTAAATGTTTTTTTAGATATTTTAGTCCGTGATTTTAAATCTCTTGTAAATATAATCTTAATACACCTTTGCCCAATGACATTAAATCTATTAAAATTAAGTTAATCGCTGCATTTTAAATCCTTCCTTGGGTTTTTTAGAAGGACATACACTTTTATCTATTGCATTCCCTAAAGTTTATTTTTGGCAATTTTATGCTGATCTAGCCCTTGAATCCTGAATCTATGAACGCTATAGCCGCAACATATGACAAACTTACTTACTAAAGAAAAATTGAAAAGAAATATTTTGCAATTGTATACAAATCTCCGTCGTTTGTTCGCCTGTCCGTCCGTGTAAAACAACAATTCTGAGAGAATATACGAGCTATAGCTACCAAAATTAATAACAACAATGGTATCTAGAGCACCCAACTCAAGTTTGCTTTAAAATTTAGAGACTAGCGCCTTTTGGTTTTATAAAAACGATTTCACAATCCATCAATCAAAACTTTAGATTTCCTTCTTATATCAGCTGAAATCATAGTTCTTTCCTTGTCATTCCAATCTTTATATAGTTTAAATGTAAAATTTTTAAAATAAAGTTCAAGATATTTTCTTAAAGTCTTTTTATTTGAATTTCCTTTTTATTATATATATTTTTGTTGGTTTTCGCTTAAATAAACAGGAAACAATTAACTTAGCATTATTTTTACAATTAGCTTTAATTAGAAATAATAAAAAATATTGAAGCTTTTCGTTTTTTTGTTTTTTAGTTTTTTTTTGTGTTTGTTTTCATTTTCTGTTCTGTTTACAGTGTTTATATGTAGGTATTTTAGTTTACAATATTTAGTTTAAATGGTACTGTTTATATTCAATTATTATAGGTTCGCATGTACTATATATATATACATTTCGGCAGCGAGGAGCGGACTCGACCCACAGCCAAATAATCCTGAATATATATCGCTATATAAGAAGTTGATATTTGGCGTTGTCACATTTCCACTTTTATGTTACAAAATTTAGTTAATTCGACTACTAAATATAAATGTTACATAAGTGTAGGCTTAATGCTGCGCTGCTGCTGCTTCTTTGTTTTATTTGATTTAAATTTAACGTTTTTATTTAATGTATAATTCCATTAATTGTTTTTACGTTCATTTCTCCTCTTCCGTCGTTCTTTTTTTTAAGTTTACAATTTTCGTTAGAATTTCTGTTTTTTTTTTCTTCTCATTTTTTATGTACATAAAAACAAAAGGAACTATATATTTCAGTCTTTTTAGTGTGTGTGTATGTGTGTGTGTGTATGGGTAATGTATGTATGCGTGTGTGTGTAGAATATCTATTGTTTTGTTATGCAAATAGCGTATTACATAGTTTAATTAATTTAATCGTTTTCGTTTTTGTTTCTTTTTTTAGGTTTTTTACTTTTTTTGTATTATTTTTACTTCAGTTTTCAGTGTAAATATCGCTTGCTTCCCAGTTTTGTTTATATAATTAGCCCTAGTTCTCCTTCTCTTTGCTTACTTCTCTTTTTTAGTTTAAATTAATTCAATTTATTCTCTGCCTCACTCTCTCACATCCCTCCCTCTTACATGCGTGTTTATAATCTAAGTATTTTGTATAATTCATTTAAATATTTAGTTTCCTTGTTTCTGCTTTGCATCTATATGTGTATAAAATAAAAAAACAAATGAACGTTGTTGCACATGCGTGTGGTTTTTCGTTTCTGCTTTTCTTTTCGTTACTTTTCTCTATGCTTTTGTCATACGTATATATATATATATATGATCTATATAGTTAAATATATTTAATAATATAAAGAGCGAAGGCAAATATCGAATACTTTTGTTGTTGTTGTTGTTTTTCGTTTAAAAATTCCATTTTGCTTTAGTTGTTCTCTGTCTGTCTGTTTGTTTATTTTGTTTGTTACCAAGTGTGGCTGTGTAGTTAATGTTGCTAAATTTTGGTTCCAGTTTCCGAAGAGAATGTGGCATGAATAGGACTGTGTCGGGTTGGGTCTGGATGAACTGTTCAGGATAGTACACTCAGCAAACATATCACGGTCAGTTCTTAATTACGTATGTGTAAATGTGTAAATATATATGCGGTACATGGTATATGGTAAATGGGGTATCTTTTTTTTCTATTGTTTTTGCTATTGCTAATTAAATATATAGTTGTGTATATATGTGGTAAGAAAAAAGAAAATCCGTCCAGTTTCTTGTTCGTATTTGAGTTATAATGGCGTATGGCAGAATAAAGTTGTTTGCTATGGAGTTTTACTTTCGTTTTGTTTTTTCTTTTTAGTTTTGCTTTCATGTCTATATAGTTGTAGCACATAAAATGCATTTACTTGCAATATTTAACTGGTTGTGTATATATAAAAAACGACAGCAGATTGTATACAGTGTTGTTGTTATGATGCATCAGTTACTTAAGCTCTCATTTCGAATTACATTATGGTTTTACATTTTCCTTTTCATACATATTATCTCCTCTCGAAGCTTGGCTTCAACGAAAATTAATTTATAAGAAGAAGGGTAAAAAGATTGAACAAGAGTTCCATTCTTTATACTACACGCGATTCGCCTTATGTACAAATAAATATTACAATTAAGCACAAACGAAAGGGAGAAGAAAACTACAAGAGAAACTGTATGTGTGTGAATCAAGCAACACTTGGCGCTAAAAGTAAACCCATGCAATTATCAATTCTCCGCGTACGTTCATAAAAGGATAATTATGGTTATTAATTGCTAGCTAAAAACTCAGTGAAGACAGTTGTTGTATTGCTTGCGTGTGTGTGTGTGTCTGTAGTTCTGTGGTTGGTGTTCGTAGGTACTTATTAAAAAAAAATTATCGTAATTAATATATGTATGTACGTAGTAGTTATGAGTTATGTTTAATAATTGGTAGAAATTTGTATGTCTATTTTAAACGGTACTTAGGTTGGTTGGTTGTTGGCTTTTGTACTTTTTGTTATTTGCATGTAGGACTTCATCTTCTGTTTTGTTTGTTTTTCTTCTGCTTTAACTATCGGTTTCTGCTTATCTGTCTCGGATTTTTCTATTGCGGCAGTTTATTAATGTATAAACAAACACAACAACGAAAAAAAAACTGTAGCGTAAATACTAAACGAAATACGTAAACATAAATAGGCTTAATCGAAAAAATAATGGGTATTAAACATGTACAGGGTAGGTGTAGTCCTCTCTGGACAATTTGAGAGGAATAAGCAATATAATAAATAATTTTGCCATCTTAAAAGTTGAATAAAAAACATGCTGACTTATCAGCAAATTAAATTCAACAGGCTTGCATTTGCCTCTGAAATTGCTCAAAGATTAACTCCTAACCCACCCTTAGTTTGCAGACATGGCTTAGAGTCCAAGTCAAGATTGCTACACTAGATCCTAGCGACCTAATCCATCTCCTCCCCTATTTACACTGTTCTCTTTACCCAAAGCGAGAGAAGCATTTAGGAGCTACCATTATTACGCCTCCCTGCCGATGAAGCCATTCGGTGGCGGTGGCCTCGATGCCCCGCTCGCCGGACGCAGCCAGCTCTCCTTGAGCAAATTGGACATGTTGCCGGGCGTTGTCGCTGTCGCTCCCAGACCAGAGTTTGGGTTCGTTGGTGACTTCTTTCTCGTTTGGCTGACACTGCGACTGCGACTTGGCGGTGCCGACTTCTGCCTGGGCCTACTTAATGGCATTCGCTCCATCTTAATGTGCTCCACATGCACATCATCCACGTCGTCCTCCTCGTCGTCGTCGTCCTCCTCTTCATCCGCCTCCTCCTCCTCTTCGTTCTCGTCCGAGGAGCTGCTCTGGGTGGCACTTATGGGCGCCATCATGGGCTGATAATTCGGATTGTGACTGATGGTCACACCCGCCATCTGGACAGGCGGCGTTGGCTCGTTCATGGCCACATAGTTGGGATTGTCGGTGGTAACCCCGCCACGATGGCTGAGTGGCTGCGACTTTGGCGGCGGGTGCATCATCTCGTAATTCGGATTGGGACTGCTCGTGGTCAGAATGGTGGCCTGACCGTCGCTGCCCATCGATTCGTCCAGCAGACGATAGTTGGGATTATCGCTGATGGCGATCGGTGTGACCGCCGTCGGCGTGTAGAATCGCGGCGTCCCCGTATAACTGCCCGCTGAGCCACTGCCGCCGCTCTCGATCGTCCCCAGGTTTCCCATGGCCACCGGATGGCTGGTCAGGTTGGAGTTGCTCGTGCTGGTGCTGGGCGCATTCGAGACGTTGCTCTTGTGGCTGGCATTGCTACCCGTGCGCTTGTGATGATTGAACAGATGGCGATTGAACATGTTGGCTCGATTACGCAGCGTATCCGCCACCACTCGCTTGAGACTGGGATACCGTCCGGTGTGGGAGCTGGCATTGGAGCTGGCCGCCGAGGCCGTTGAAGGCTGCAGCGACGACGATCCACCACCGCCACCTCCGATCACATCATCTGGCATGGAACTGCTCATGATCACCGGCTGTTTTCCCGTCTTCTTCGGCAGCAAATGCTGCTCTCCACTCAGTCTTCCGCCTCCGCCGCCGCCCGTGCTGCCACTTCGACTCGTTGGCAAGTCCGCGAAATTGGGACTTGGATCATAAATCTCATAGCCACGTTCGTTGTTGTCCGCATCCGGTAAGACATAGGGCGCCTCTGCATCATCGCTCTGCGAGGCGGGAAGATTCTGGAATGCAGACACCATCACCGTTTGATTATCCGGCGTACTGCTGGCTATGAATCCCGACTGCATGCTGAACGGCGAGTGGGTACCCTGATGGTCATCCACGACCAGGGCAATGGGACTCTCTGCCGGCTGATCCAGGGAAGAGTTTTGCTTGTACGTCTGATAGTCGCCCATGCGCAAGGGTGTGGTGGCATCCTCATTCTGTTCCGCCTCCTGCTGGTCCTGGTCCAACGGCACCGCCGCAAACGCGTCCAGTTGACTGCGCTCCTTGCGCTCCTTCTCGCGATGCGTCTGCCCGCTTTCCGAGTAATAGAAGGAGACCTTCTTGAAATCCGACTCGGGACACTGCGTCTCCAGATATGCAATTATGTCCAGAAAACTGGGCCTGGCCGAGGGTCGGTGATGCCAGCAGCGTTGCATCAGCCGATGGAGCAGGTCAGGGCAGTTCTCTGGCCTCTCCATCACGCCACCTTCGATGACGAAGCGCAGGACTTGCTCGTTGGAAAACCCTTGATATGGTTGCGCCGCTAGCGTGGCCATCTCCCAGAGAACGACACCGAAGCTGAACACATCACTGGCACTGGAGTAGACACCGTCGCGCAAGCTCTCCGGCGACATCCAGCGAACGGGCAGCAGGCCCTTTGTACCCTTGCGATAGTAATCCGTTTCATAGACATCACGCGTCATGCCAAAGTCACCGATCTTCACCGTCAAATCGTCAGCAACCATGCAGTTGCGAGCTGCAAGATCGCGATGCACAAACTTCTTGGCGGCCAGATAGGCCATGCCATCCGCAATCTCAATGGCCATCTGGTAGATCCGGCTATAGGTCGGCGGCTGCACGTTGCCCGTCACTCCTATTCTGGTCAGATAGGCCATCATGGCCTCATCCCGCTCCTCTGGACGATGGGCGCGCAGATATGACTTCAGATCGCCCTTCTTCATCAGCTCCATGACCACCAAAGCGGGCTGACCCCGCGAGCAGACGCCCAGCAATCGGACCACATGGTGCGTATCGAACTCCTTCATCACGCTGGCCTCGCTCAAGAAATTGGTTCGTTCCCGGTCCGTGGCATTCTCGTTGACCGTCTTGATGGCACACGCGCGATCCACGACGCCGTTGGTGAATGACTTGATAATGCCCTCGTAAACCATGCCGAAGGAACCCTGGCCGAGAGGCGCCAGCTGTATAATGTTCTCCCTTAGCACCTCCCAGTCATCGGGAATGTACTGCATGCTGGCATAGAAGGGATTCACCTCCGTGTTCATGTGCAGATCATTTGGTCGTCGTTTCTTTTGCAAATAGCGAATGTAGCCCACGAGGAAGGCGAAGACCACGACAATGGAAATGACCGAAATTATGGCGATGACGGTGTAATAGCTCTGCGGAGGCTGAAAAGAGGAAAATTAGCTAATTTAGTATCCATTTTAAAAAGTTAATCGTTAAATCCCCAACTCACCGGTACAATAATGTAGTCGTAGTCCGTGTAGACTCCATATCCGGCCAATGAATTGGCCCGCACCCGTATACGATATTGACCCTCGCTAACGCCTTTGAGAGTGTATCCCTCGGTGGCGCTATAATTGCCCACTGGGACGCACTTCGTTTCCACCACCGTGTCCGGTTTTTGCAATTGGTATTCCAGCGTGTAGCTGACAATTTCGCCATTGGGATCGAGCGGTGGCAGCCAGAAGGCACGCACAGCGGCCCGCGTATTATTTCCAACTTCCAGGGCCAAGGTCAAATTACGAGCCAAATCAACGTCCTCTGAAATAGTGAATATTTCATAAGTAATTATCCACATCAAGATTAAAGTTAAATACTTAAAAAACAACTGAACTTACCCCTTTTCTTGGTTACTTTATAGTTTGTAGAATTATTACTGCAGGAGTGTTCCTTGTCATTTTCAATTATCTCTCTGCAGACACTTATGTAGATGGTGTACCGAGTGAAGTGGTGTAGATTTTCAAAGGTATAGGACGTCTGATTGATCGGCACTATCACAAAGTTATCCGTTAGGTTTACAATCATTTCAGCGTTGTGCGTCACATTCGCCGTTTTGGTCAGGTTTACGGCCTTATCCTTTGGGTCCGTGGTGGAGCGCACATGACGAAGCAACACACTACCGAAGTGCTCATCCAAGCCGGGTTCCAAGTCGACAGCTTGTCGCCGTTGACGGGAGGGCTGATTACCAATGGCATTGGAATCAAAGGCTGCACCGCTTGCTGGCCTATTAGCTCGCGGAGCTCCCTTTGCCGGTGATCCCGACTTGTTTCTATCGACGCCGAGAAGTTCCCTTTTCGGGACATAGATAAAATTCTGCAGGGTATTTTCAAACTCAATGAACGATTGAATCCTCCGATCGCTGTAAATCTCTGGACTGGTCTTCTGCGTCCCCGTGGCATCACATTTGCAGTCACCGGCCAATGGATCCGGCTTCATGTCTGGCTTCGGTGTTTCCATTTCAGTGTCAATGTCATCTGCCTTTTTAATAGCTGAACAAATACATGTTTGTTATTAAATTTCCCAACAAATTGAAATTTGTAAAGCTATAACTTACGATCTTCGCAATATTGTCGGTCTGACGCCATATCTTTAGGATTGTTGGTATGCTGTTCATTTCGTTCCGCTATGACCTGGAAATGCGTCAGCTTTCCGTGGGGACTCATTGGATAATCCCAAGTAACGTACTGAAAATCGTAGAAAGTTTATTATTATAAATGTAAGGAGTGTAACCTTTTTGGATTACTTACAATTTTCGAGTCCGAGATGGAAGTGAGCTTAACCTTGGATACTTGCGACGGCTGTGCGGGTTTCGTCATAAAATGCTGGACCTCACTTTGAGCGTTTGTCAGCTCCGAAAAAATGGCCTTGGTGCGTACATAGTAAGCGTACTGCGTGTACGGTTGCAGATTCATAAAGCTGGTAACTCCCTTAGTGTCGGCCGGCACAAATGTCCAGGGATTGTCGCAGACCTGTTCGTTGCTTTTGGTGGCATTACCGTATGGATCGATCATGTAGAAGAACTCGTAGCCGATAAAGGCGCGAGGATCCTTGAAGATAATTGTGGCATTGCTTGGCCCAGTCGGTTCGCCCTCCGCCACCATCGATGTGTCCACCGCCAAGATGGCCATTATGGCGCTCACAGATGTTACTGAAACGTTTAGGGGCAGAGTGCCACCTGGAAATGGAATAGAAAATTTGATTTATTATCTTTTATAAATTAAGGGAGATTCAAAAAATTACTCACATGAACCACGACTTCCGTTGGAATCGGTAGCCACCTCGCTGTTGTTAAAGGACTGCGGCTTGGAGGCCAGCATGGGCAGCAGCTTGTTTATCGTGGATACGCACAGCTTTTTATTGAAATGGAAGAAGACACCGCCATTCCTGATGTACACCGTCTGATTGGGTCCCCAGATCTCCTCCAAATCGTTATTCTCCAGCACATACAGAGCGTATTGATTCTTATCCATTGGTGGATCGCCGACAATTTCCGTCAGCGATTTAAAGAACCGCAAAGAGGTCAGGCCGAAGGTCAGGTGCACCTTTAGAGAGGTTTTTATGGAACGAATCTGACCCAGATAAAGCTCCAAAGTGTCCATCACGTGCGCTGGAGAGAAGAATATGTTAAAATTTGAGTTTCTCTGTAGGAAGAAAATGTACTCACCATCGCCTTCACGCTTAATGCTTATAACCAAGGGTTGCGTTGAGTTCCCTCCGATTACGGTGCAGCCCTCGTATGCCTTGGCCCTGTCCAAGCTCTCGATAATCCCCGCTTGGCACACGCGCTCGCACTTTCCATCCTTGCACTTGATACACTTGTGGTTCTCTATCGAGTACCCCTTCGGGCAGCGCGTTGTGCACTGGCCGGCAAAGGGCGCCAGAGGCTTGTCTCCACTGTCGAACCGAGTGCCAATCTGGATGCACTCTTCCGCCGTAATACAGCGCTTGTCGTACTGCAAAAGATTTGAGTTATTTATTTTACTTTATTTATTATATTCCAGAAGCCCGTCAATCTTACCTGATACAAGCCCGGCGGACAGGTGTCCACGCAGTTGGTGTTGTTGATCGACAAAAAGCGGCAGCTTATGCATCTTTCGGTTCCATTGCTGTCGAGGGTGCAGCCCAAGCAGGCCTTGTTACAGCACGTATTCTCGTCGATGCAGTTGTTCCGACACTCCTTGGGACAAACTGTGTGAGGGAAAGGGGATCAGAAAATGATGAAATGGAAGAAAGAAGTTAATTACTTACTCGTTTGGCAATGCTTGGAGTCCCAGCAGTAGCGTTTGTGATTGCCCTGCTCTCGACAGCCGCCGCTTTGCCCTGGCACGCTAAGCGCCGTGGAATCCTGGCCATCACCGGTGATTTTAATTTCCTCCGCACACTTGGGGCAATCCCTCTCCCTGCCGTTCATCTGCAACACCACCTCCGACTGCGTGGCATTCTCGGCCATGAGATGCAGCCAGTCTATCGTTTCCACATAGCATAGAACCCGATTCTTCTCGATTCGCACACCGCCGCGTGAAATCGATCGCAGATTGGGCAGTCCCAAATTCACCAAATCTGGATTCGAATACACAATAAAGGAGTAGCCGTCGAATGGATTATTGCCCCGGATGACATTCAGGTTGGGAAATATTTGCGACAGCGAATGCAGCCCATTCACACGAAAGACAGCCACGAAATCGGTGACCTCTTTCAGCAGTGGAAACGAATGATTTAGGCCTATGGTTACGTTCGACATCAATGTGATGAGCAGGAAGCCCTCGATGGTGGTGCAATTTTCCAGCAGATAAAAGTTCGCGGGAGTGTTTCGTATATCCATCGATTTGCAAGCTTTAGAGAAAGGGAGAAAAGGAAGGGAAAAGTAATAATTATTAGATGAATTCATTATATTATTCCTGTTATAGTTTTTCAACTCATAATTCTGGTTATGAAAACCCACAAAAGCTCCTTACTGCCCAAGATTTAGAGAGTTGTCTTTGTAGATCTGTTGTTTTCATACGAATTCTGCTTTTATCGAGCTTAAAAACTTCAGGTTTCTCGATTCACTGTTTAAATTTTGCGTACAGATAAAGTTTCTGTTAAGAAGAATTGGTTTCTTACAGCATCAATGGGATATTTCGATTTCCCTTTACGACAATTTTGTATAAACTGCTGTTTAGCTTCTGCTAACCAATGACACTTTCTTTTTATTAACCCTAACTGGCACTGTTACTGTTAACTCTGACAGGTAAAATCTTAACAGGTACCTTAACGGAACATTGCGAAACTGAACCCAATTTCTTACTGGCTTTATTCATACTCACTTGTTTCATTGCGTGACAATCGAACGATGTCGTTCGTTTGGCTAACGTCTCGTCGCAATCTCGTGGATTCCGCAAACTTTTCCAACTTATCGGATAAATCGTTGTTGTTGTGTAGCAACTTTTGTTGCTGCTGCATCGATTGCCCCGCAATGGCTGTGGCTGTGGCATGATTGGCCAGTAAACTGAGGCTTAATAATATCCAAATCAGACTTTGATTCCACGGATGGTAATTTGTGTGGTTTTTACAGTGTGGCTTTTCCGTTTGGTCTTCAACTTTTTGTTGAGTTTGATGTGGTTTCAGCTGATTATGTTGTTGTTGTTTGTTGTAATTGTTTCGGCTTAAACTCAGTCTTGTTGTTGTTGTTGCTGCTGCTGCTGCTGCTGCTGCCAGTGCGGTGTTTACCAGCAATAGGAATTTTGTATAATTTACATATTTATCTTGTTGATTTGTCGGCGTCCCTCCTGTGTGCTCTTGTCGCCGGCGTCGCTTGTTGAAAATGCCGCAATCTAACATCAACAACAACAGCGATTGCAGCGTTCGCAATATATTGTGACAATTGTTGTAGATATTAAAATAGTCGCGATGTCGACGATTGTTTTTCGCAGCGTCTTCATCGGCGTCATCGCTTGGTCGATGGCCGTTACTTCGCATTTGACTCGTTTTGCCGGTTATTGATTCCAATTTGGAGGTGTTTGTGTGTGGAAAAAGGGTCCAACGTTCACTGGAAAAAAATGTAAATTATATTACATTTTTTATTGTGTTTAATTTTATTAATTTTAGAAAAAATGGTGGAAATCTTCGCTAAACAAACCCGATTTCCGGTTTGAGTCATTGTTTGCACTGCTTGTGATAAAGCAGTTAGCAAGCATATCGAGATGTTGCTTACCTGTTAATACCAACTGCTTGCCGGCAGCAACATGTATCCAGCAACATATCTTGCCGGCACAACACGCAAATGTTGCTACCAGTCATTGATGTTGTTGTTGTTGATAATACATCACCAGCCATTGTTGTTGTCTCTGTCTCCAGCATTGTTGTGTTGTCGCGCTTCAATTTAGTTTTCATCGTTTGCCGTTTCATATTGAACATTTTCCGGTGTGTTTCACCTTTTTGTTAATTAGGTCATTTTTTTAGCAAAAAAAATAATAACAACACCTCAAGTAATCATCTTTCTTCCTGCTCTTTTGCAATCTTCTTGCGGAAAAACTTCAATTTTCACTTTTTATAGTCGTTTGGAATGATTTATTCTAGCTTTTTCTCCGCCTGTTCTCAATGCCACTTTTGCCACTGTAATGAAAAAATAGAGAGAGAGATAGCAGAATGTTAGTTCTCGAGTGAAACAATAGAAAATCTAAAAGGAAAACTTCGGAAAGCCGAAGTTTGTACATACTATTTAGGAATTATTAATAACAACTTCAAAATATGGATTTATTTATACAATATAAACTTGGATTATTAAATTAGACTATACATTTTTGTATTGGTAATTTGACAGATATAATTATGGATTATTTGTTTGCCCACCCCGTTCCGGTTTTTTAGAAGAAGAAATGAGACCACGTAAAAAGTTTCATCCAGGTAGCTGAATAACTAAACTATTTTACTTAGTTTCTAAATAGACACGGGTGATGATGCCGATTAAGCATCTTACTGGACTAGTTATACCTTTTACTGAGGGTATGGTAAAACTACAATAATTACAGCAGCGCACGTAATTTTATGCGAGAAAGGGCGCCAAGTTCTAGGCACACGTGTCGAACGGCTGCTATCGTCACCGGACGAAAGATCACTCAGTTTAATACACTTTTGACGCTCACTTCGTTTTCCTTAATTATTGCACTTTAAATATGGCTTACGTGGTGAGGCAAAGATAAATAGCTAAGAGGAGGGAGTGTGGAAAAGCTTTTTCGCTTAACCTTTTAATAGTACTATTGTAGTTGGTGGTATTTTTTGTGTCTAGAATGGCATTTAATTGGAATATTTAGCAGATTAATATTTAGAATGTATTAATGTATTCTTTTTTTTTATAAATTAATTTAAAATACATATTTATATGTATATTTATGTATTAAACCGATTAATCTTATTACAGAATCCCCTTAAACCGTATTAAAAGTATGCTATTAAATATTATAATCACATAATTTGTATTTATTTATATTAATTTTTTTTTTCTAAACATAAGAAATAATAAATAAAAAGAATTGCTTAAACTTATAACTTCATTAAGAGTCCTCCTTAATTTGCGTGTTTTGTGCAAAACTAAGTTCATTTGTTGATTTACTGCTAACAATATAAACAATATTATTTAATTATCTCTCAACTATGCGAAATACCACTATATTAACAATTCTCAATAACTTTTAAATTGGGCAAATACAAAAAACAAAGGCACCACAGCAATGAACAGCTGAGAGCCGGCTTGCTACAGTGGCATCTCGCTCTCGCTCGTTGAAGACCATGGGAGAGCGCAGCTTTGCTAAGTTAAGCAATAAAAAAAACAAAGCAAACAACAAAATAAATAATTTTATGCGCCAGACAGAAGAAGAATAGAATACCTAGAAAAACGGCTAGCATACGGAGAGTGATTGTATTTGTATGTAATGTTGTTGCTTTTGGCATTGACGTGTTTCTTTGATTTTCTTCCACAGTGCATACTCAGCGCTTGAGAACCATTTATACGAAATGCTTGTTTTTAAATAATTTATGATTTGGTCATTCCTTAAAGATTCCTCATGTATGTATTTTTTTTATCACAATAACTAATTAAAGAATGTGAATAATCTTTGCTTAATGATTCACCATATCGAGTGTGCACAGTATCCATATTTTCATGACGCGCAATGTTCGATTGACGTCGACAGCGCAGTCGCGTCATAGAGCGGAGTAAGTGGTAAGTAGTAAGTAGTAATTGTAGGTGTGCGTGTGCGATTTTTGAATTTACTACGCTTGTAATTCATCAAAAGTTGCTCCCGATTTTTACAGGGTGACCTGTGCGGCTGTTTGTAGTTTTCGGGGCGTAACATGGGAAAACGAAAATGCGACTGCGTGGCAAACAAAAGCAAAATAAAAACAGGAGGGATGAGAAAAGCGGCAAAACAGAGAGCGTAAAACGGAGGGAGTAATAAACACCACCCACTTTGGATTGCTGTTGTTGTTGTTGTTGTAAACATTTGCTGCTGCGTAGTTTTTGGAAACGTAGTAGACGTACAATACAAACAAACACACGCAATTTCTTCTGGTTTTGCACATTTTTTTCTAGCTTGCCAAAAAAAAGCGAATCCTCTCTCTCTCTCTTTGCTGTCTCTATTTCGCACGCACACACGCTGAGCTCTCACCAAAATGCTGCTTGTTTATTATGCTTGATTTGTTATTGTTGTTGTTGCTTTTATTGCGCAGTAAAAATGTCGCGCTATAAATACATTAAAATGAAAAAAAAAAACAACAATAATATAAATGTTCAACTAAAATTAAATGGTTATAAGTCATATAAAATAAAAAGCACCGGCAAATGCAAAACAATTCAAGTAAATAAAAATAAGCGGTGCCTTTTTGCTCTCTGTTGCTCTCTTGGAAATCTTTTTCTCAGCTATATTCCTCTCAAAGCGTGTCTCTTAAACGGTGACTCTCAAACTGTTTAACTCTTGTTTGTGTGTGTGTGTGACCCAGATTCCTTTAACTGTTTTAGGTTTTTTTTGTGCTGTTTTTTTTTATCATTCAACCGACTAAAAATAAGAAGACGACAATTCCGGTGAGCAACATTTCCGGACAAGACACAAGCACAGCACAACATCGCTGAAAGATCTAGCACTTGCAGATGGCCGATATGGCAATATGATAATGATAATTTTTAATGTTAATAACGATGCGCAGGTGTTTGCAAGTTTTAGGAAAACAAAAATGGTGCACTGAACAAAAATCATTTACATTTTTGCTTCTTTGTACCTAATTAAATATATATATTTGTTGGTTTTAAAATACTTTGTAGGAATAAAACCTACGAAATACTCAGCTTATTTTTTATAAGAGTATTTGTCAGGTAAATATATATCATGTAAATATAAATGAAATAAATATAAAAAAATTATTTATTTAAAAATATACAATGTACAATATACAATGTACATAATTGTAAACATTTATTAAAATATTATGCTATTCAGAATAAATGCACAACGTAAAAACGGATTAGGTAATTAAGAAGTATTCTGTGGGAAACTCATTTTTTAATCAAATTTTTAATGTTCTCCAAGTCATAATATTGTATAATACACATTTAACCAAATGAAACCACGGTTTTGCTATTTTTTTTAAATTTTTAATTAATAATAATTAATTATCAAATGGTTAATTCACATAATTTTGTTAATGTGAACTTTTAATAATTTAATAACAATAATATTTAAATACCAAGTTTATGGTAAAGCATATGCAATTGCCAACCAAATTAGGTCAGTCCGATTCAATCTAATAATTAATTATGCATGCACACATATTTATTTAAATTATTACTGAGAAATGTGGGAAATTGAATTATTTAAATTTTAATCTGCGTTACGAAATAATAAAGAAGAAAATGCCAACTGTGATTTTCCCAAAAAGTTTTTTGCTTTGCAAAATAATTGTTTTATATACTATACTATACTTTTTTTTTTAATACAAGTTTTCCACTCTAAAATTTTGTTAGATCTTAAAAATAAAGTCGGTACAGTGGCAAAACACAACGATGATGGCGACGACGATAAGGGCAAAGGAAAGGGGCCAGGCGAAACTACATAGCTTGGCTTATCAGCAGCACTCAATTTACACACATGGAAATTAACAACAGACGCTTCGCTCCGGTGTCCGGACGCTGGCGAGCGTTTTATTGTTTAATTTCGTTTAACGCGCCTTGGGCGCCACCGTGCACGCGCCTCGTAAAAAATAGGTGTAAAAGTGTAAAGGTGCAATTGGCACGCCTAACTGACATTTGTGCTTTTTTTGTTTTTACAAGTCATTGAATTTTTGCGTCTTTTGTTTTCCCTTTTTTAAGTGCAATGTCGATTAACAAAATATAACAACAAGACCATGAAAATAGCAAAACAACTTTAAGGGGTTTTTTCTAGTTTTGATTTGGGAAGTACCGCTATACTCGTTATTGCTTGGTATTATCAAAAATTATTACAGTATTGGATAAATTAAAATTTTCAAGTGCATTTTCTTGAAACTATTCTTAAAGTCCCAGATTTATATTTAACCAAAAAGTATTGATAAAAACCTATTGTAAGAACAAATCAGTTATTTTAGCACCTGTAATTTATCTGAACAAAAAATACTAACAGAGTGCTATTAAGACCTGAATTGTGTTAGAAAGCGCAAGCACAGGTGTTGCACTGATTTAGCAGTCCACTTAAACAGCTGTATTAAATTTGTTCTTTTTTATATACATATTTCTTACATCTATTTTCCTGTGGATTAAGGTAACTTTGACTCTTCCCTAAAAGAAACTCAAATCTTTTTAGCAGGGACTTTATCTGTCAGAGAAATTTTAACAGTGAGACGGGAAACCGGTCAAAAATGTTTACATATTTCTGATAAGTTTATAATGCTCAAAATAAAGGTTGTCAAATAGAAGTATTTAAATATAAGTACTTAACATTTTACACACCCAAGCAATATAAGAAATATTGCATTTTAAGTTTAACAGAAAAATGCGCTGCACTTTTTCATGGCTGTTTTTCCCCACACTTGCCCCACGAAGCTGACTCATTGACGTCAAAAAAAAAGGGGGGGGGGGGGGGGAAACAGACAGAAGTAGCAATAACAACAATAATAATAATAATAACAATACCTACAACAATAACGACGACATTGACGCAATAACGAGCAGCAAAAGGCCCACAGAAGACTGGTGTGTGTGTCTGAAGAGAGCGAAGAAATCACAGATTGCAGATCGGAGAATCAGAGACTCTGAGAGACCGAAGCCAGCCGCATTCCGATCCAAAACAAAGTTGACAGACCAGTTAAGAAGAACCACAAACAAAAACAACTGGCCTTAGGAGACGTCGGAGAAGGAGATGCAGAGAGGCCAGGCCAGGCCAGGCTAAGACCCAGAGTTCGCTTATTGAAATATTTCCTATGCTCCAAATCCAAAGTCTTTTGTTTTCCGACTTTCAAAGCAACCGAACCGAACCGAACCGAATCAACCCGAATGAACGGGAGGAAAACAATAAAATTATCGCATTATGATAAGCTCGGATAGAGATCAGGCCAGACTCACTGGGAGATATGACCAATCGAAAACCTGATTGAGAGCCAGTCCGTCAGCCAGCGAGTCAGCCGATCGAAATTCCAGCCCGATATTGATGGGCTTAATGATGGTGATCAGATCATCAGGTGCCACGGCATCTCCCCATTCATAATATCTCAATCTCTCGTCGATTTGTCACAACTTCTTCTCCCATATCCCCCCCTGTATCTCGTCGTTGTATAATTTTTTTTTGAAAAGCTTTGCTTAAGCGAGAGCATTTAAATTGTTAAATAAATAAGTTGGAAGATGATGAGACCATAAGTGGAACTGGGGGATGTACCGAACATTTTAAGTCAACCATAATTTATGAATTTAAATTATTTTAAAAGGTTTTTTTTAGAGAAATCTTAAGCAATAAATTTGTGATATTGAGTAATAATTTAACCCTTTTTAATATCATATATAATCTACATAATATATATTTATTGCAGAACCTTAAAACTCCTACAAAATCTTGCTAGAAAAATCTTTACAAATTCTGCTAAAAAATCTTTATAATGAAATTCTTTTAGAATCCTTTTGTTGCCAGTTTTATTTTGATAACTTGGCTAACAATGTTATCTGGTATCAGCAGGTCTTCGAAGTAGTTTAATTTCACCATGTCATTCAGATATTTCAGAATCTCGAAGCAATGTATCTGTATTTTCAAAGAAATTGATGTAATTTTTAGTAATATTTAATCCTATTTAATATCATATATGTATAATCTACATAGTATTTTATTTATTACGGAACCTTAAAACCTTAAAAAATCCTGCTAGAAAAATCTTTACAAATTCTGAAAAAAAACTTCATAATTTCAGATTCTTATCGGATCCTTTTGTTGCCAGATCTTTTTGAGAACTTGGCTAACCATGCTTTCTTTGAAGTAGTTTAATTTCATCATTTCTTTCACATATTTCAGAATCTCGAAGCAATGTATCTGTATATGAAAACTCCCGGGTGTGTGGCTCCTGCATCACCATGACTTACAACTAAAATGTCGGTCACATGTGGCACTGGCGCTGGCACTGGCCCTGGCACCCTCTCTAATCTTAAGATCTGCAAACTCATGCCCGGAATGTGGATCCACCAATTGGCTACGATCGACTGTCCCTCCGTTCATTTCTCGGCCCCGACTAAAGGTGACTGTAGTAACTCTCGTCGAGCACTTAAATAGTTATATTTTTTAGTTGTTGTCTTCGAATAAATATTTCGCCAGGCGGCATGTGTGGGCCCTGTTGTTTTGCTTGATATGGTCGGTCGTCGTCGTGGGCCATAGTAGTGTGCGAGGTGTGAGTTCCAGATAAGCAACGTGACGCCGCCTCACGCGAGATAAATAGTATCCAGAGCCGGTGGCCAGCGGCAGAGAGAGATGGACAGCGGGACAAGTGCGAACGGGATGGCGGGAAATTTTGTTAATAAAAAATATGACATTTAAATGCGACTAACTAAATGGGGGGGCAGGAAACACAATTATCCTGATAGATGTATGCCCATATATAGTATGTACAGCTGATAAGGCCGGTCACGGCAGCGGCCCAGCCCCCGAGAATGACAAGTAGAATGGGGGCTAGCAGGTGTTAATAGTACATTTTTTCAATGTCTGATGAAATAGCCATGTATTAAGTGAAGAATAAACTGCTTTTAAAAAGAAGTAACTCACTAGTTAAAGTGCTTTAAATACAATTGCGGTAATTAACACTGTAGAAATAATGAGAATAAGCTCCTATTATCTATGTCATAGAAACAATAGCATCAAAAAAAGCAACAAAGATGGGTTCAACGATCTTTCGAGATTTCAACAACAAATCATATGTGTTAACAGACGCACATGAAGATCGTTTGCTTGCTCCTTCTGTTTCTGCATCTTTTTTGGTTATTATAACCTTGCAGGGTATTTTAATTTTAGTCTGAAATTTGCAACATATTTCCATGTACTTTAAGATATGACCATTTTATATAAGTCTGGAATTTCTGATTTAGGTTTTTTTTGAAAGTCAGACTTTATTCTTAACTTTATTCCAACATATTATTAAGATTTTTCACAATCAGCCTGTCAACCTGCGTAGTTTGACAAGTCTAGATTTGAGTTTTCTTCGCCATCCTAAAATATACCAATTTTAAATTCCTTACTGCAAGGATATTTAAACTTCAGCTTCCCTTCTTGTTTTTTATCTCCTCAAAGTTTTTAATATACCATAAAGTATATATAAATCTCAATGATGATATATTCTATTCTGTTTTTGTGTACCTTTTAATAAATCTAAACATTCCCCAACTAATTATTGCATAGTCACACATCTTCCCATTCTATTCGAATTTAAGAACAAGAACTTTTGAATATTCATTCACTTTCTCTGGCTTTGCAAACCTTGTTAACAAGCTGGCAACACAACACAACCCACCAGTTCATTATGTGAAATCGGGTCTTAGTATGCATATGCCCCATTCTACTGACTTTACGACAAACGATTGCCCCGAAATAATGGCCGTTAATTTCAAATGAACTGAAGTCGTAAATGTGGCCTGTGGTATGGGTGGATTCTTTGGTGGTTCTATGCCAACATTGAGCATTCCACTTAACTCTCTACTTTGGAGCTGTGCCAGGCGGTGTCTGGTTTCCCCCGAGGGCTCTTTATCGGGGAAGTTTTCAGAAGCGGCTTGACTTGAAAGGGAAGAAAGGAAGGGTGAAAAAACTGCGGGTAGGGGGTTGCTAAGAAGTTATGGAAATGTTTTTTCGAAATTAAAATATGATATGTATGTACATAAAATACAATAAAAATAATGATGGTATAAGTAAAAATAATAGGGTTTGTTAGTACCTTGAATATAAGGTTGATAATATTTAAAAAACATTTAAAATTTGTAATAAATTTTATTATTTTTTTTTAATATTTAAACTTTTTAAACTGTATATATTCAAACTCAATTATATATAATAATCCTTTTTGTAGTCGCTTCAAAGTGGCACTGAAAGCTAACCGAACAGCCGAAAAACCACCCATCAAATCCCCCCTCCTCTTTGCACTCGTGGTAAATGTGTAGCGGGTTTTGTTTGTTTGTTTGTTTGCACGTTCATTCATAAACTCTTTAAAACTCGAAAACAAACAAAACCGCCAAACCGAAAAATTCCAATAAAGTTTTCATTAACACAAACACATTTCAGAGAGTGAAAAGAAGCCGAAAATACCACGAAATAGAAAACGTTTGGAGATCCGTTTCGAAAAGTGAACATAAAACGTAACGAAGCATACCCAAACAACAATCATAAAAAAAAATAAAGAAGAAATGGAAAAAACGATTCGAGGCCTAGCCCACAAGACCGACCGTCGAGCCCAATCGAAACCAAGTCGAGAAAAAAAAGAGACCATTACAACAGACACCTGCGAAAATGTTTAAATAATAATGAAATGCCAGTGCGCCGCGCCGCCCTACAAGAAATTAACTCCGATACGTGAGCAGTCAAAGTAAAACGGCTTTTATACGAGCTATGTACATATGTACATATGTATATGTATAAAAGCACACACATTCCACATTCCATGCTCACGCACACACACACAGCACGGAGAAACGGAGGCGGAGACGGAAATTCCACGATCATGACATACTCGTCTCTGGGCGATGACAAACTTTTATCGCCCCGAAAACGCGCTGATATAGCCGCCAACATAAATAATTTGTTTAACTTTAAGGAACGAGTCATTGCCACCGAGTAATGACTTCAAATGTGCGCCTAAAAAAGTGATGTTTAATATGATAAATCATAAATGGGATACGTTAAAGCAAGCTTTGTGTTATAATGGTTCATTTACAAAAGGAATTAGTGGGGTTATTTAGTAAGTGAAATGAGATAAATTGAGGGAGAAATGAGTACACATCCCACTTTTTATATATAGATCCTTAAATTATATAAGACTCGTTTAAATGGTTATTTGGGCATTTACTAAGTGAAATGACAAAAATTTAGTGATCAATTAATATAAACAGCTGACTTTCTTCTTGGATAAACCCTAAAACAAGCTTTTCTTACATTTCAGCCAACCAAAAAATATATACATTTCAATCGTTTTAAATCGGTATAAGCGTGTCAATAATAAATACGCATATCGCACCCAAAGCTTAGACCGATAACCAACACAACATATAGAATCCAACAAGTCACAAGCCAAGGCACAAACAACAAGAACACGTCAACTGATTAAAGGCAAAAATACCGATCTTAGTGCGTGAGCCAAGTCAGCGGCGACCAATCGGAGAGATGGCCAGCGATAACGATAACGATAGCAGCAAGGACTGTGATTTTATTCATGTTTTTAGCTACATAAATACACTCGATGTTGGAACTATAATCTAGTAAGTTTGTTCTAATTAAAACCAATCCTTAAAATATGTGCCCAATTTATAAGTTAAATGATTTGTTCGCTTTATAATTACTAACAGTCTATTACAGTTGCAATCTAGAGCCCCCTCCCCTTCCAGAAAATACTTTAATATTCCGGTGGCAAAAATCTCGTGACTTTCACTAGCAAATAGAGCCCAGACTTTGGCCATCAATCACATGGGTGTAGACCGGCTAAGTAGCTGGGGGCCTTGTGACAATCCCAATAAGCCGTCACGTTCGAATCAAAATACATTGTTTATTGCACATTTTCCGGGCTCTACTCATACACTTTTGTTTTTTATCGGAAACTTCACACACGTCATCGTCGTATCAAATGATGATTACAGGGCGATCCTTGACGTGATGTTGTTATTATTATTATTTTTATTATTTTTCCAGTTGCATTCACAGCCCAATTGTTAACTACTACTGCACACACTCGCGCCTCGCTCCGTGTGTGTGTGTGTATTTGTTCAATGAATTATTATTCAGGCATTGAATTTCACAATAACAATAACAAGATAAGGGCGAACATTACTACAGAGCGCGATTGTTCTACTAAAATTAATGATACGAACCAAAGTTCATACAAACAATTTAACGGTTAAAATTAGATTGTGAAATTTCTGGGAACTATCGATTGATCACTCAGAAAGCACACCTATCACTACTATCTTAATGGCCTAAAATTAATATTAAGATTATATTTTATAATTTAATTAAAGTATTATGGGATGTACCTTTTTAGTTGGAAACCTTTTACATAAGATTGTATTTTACCAACGATTTCTGAAATGAAAAAGGGAAATCTATTGTTAAGATATATTTTTGGACGAGTTTATGTTTTTGAAATATTATTAATAATTCATTAATAGAGCTACCAATTGCCTTAATTTTCGCCTTGGCAGATATTTACACTCATAATTCACCATTTCACCGATTCAACAGTCAGGTGAGCCACATGGCCTACAAGTGATATTTTCAACATTATTGCACAGTGTCAATAATAATAAGAAAAAAAGTGATTGAAAGAATCGACTTACAAACACCTGGTAGTCAATCATAATAGCTCATTTTTATTTAATATAAATTAAATTAAGACTCGAAATAATACATAATAGTTTGAAGCCCTAGGTCGCTCAGGTGTAGTTTATCGCAATAAGGAATTGTATGCTTTATTATAACAAAAATAAATAAATCAAATACTAAGTTAATAAGGTTAGGGCACCAAATATCATTATTTGAGCTTGATTTCAATAAAATAAACTCTATGGTCTCTGAAATGTTTGACTCCTTCTATTTAATGGTTTATAATGAAACTTGTAAACCCCTTCTCAGTACAACTTACTGGGTATAAAAAATAGAGTTAAATGAAAAGCATTCATAAACGAACCCTTTGTTATTCCTTACTTCCTTGTTTGTACAGATAGTGTTTGATAGTCCATAGTAAATATTGGCATAATACTATATCATATAGGGAATTTATACTTTACTTCCTGTTGACCTTATGTAATTATGATCAAAAGTTTGCACTGCAGCGAAGGAGTCATTTCCGTTTATAAACAAACTAGTCTATAAGTTTTTAAGCTACCTGGTCGAAATTGTAAGCTTCAGGTGATATATAAACATTGACTAGTATTTGAAAATACGACAATACAATGCTTTTCTTTGTGCTGAGAAAATGAGCAATCCCGAAATCGAAAGAGTCATTATTTACACTTTTTAAATAATAAATTTTTTTAAAGCTATTTATATTTATTATACTTCATACTTAGAAATTTATGGTGAAAGATATATAAATGTGTTAAAATATATATATAATAATCTGAATCTAAATCTGATAAATAATCTGAACATATAGACAACGAAAAAAAGAAGCATAGAAAAGGCTAGGGTAAAATATTGTCAAATATTCTAATTTTCTAAAGTTCATAATTTTGATCAGTATTTTTTCCAAAATTGTATTTTTTACTATTTCTCAACGGTCATGAAGCTGATATCCACACGACACGTCGACATTAATTAAGTTTAATTAAAATCCGTTAACGCTTGAAATGTTTAAACATGAAAACCGGTTTAAGACTTTCAATTGAAATCGTGCGAAAATATATCTCGTGTTTCATAATGTTTAGTAATTAAAGCTTGGGCAATACCCGGCGCTGTTCCAACTCCAATAATAATGATTCCATGATTAATTATTATAGCTGAAGCAATTGCCCGGTAACTCTGTGAAAACAAAGGCCTTGAGTTGGACAGTTCCGGTCAGATCAACCAGCCAGTCAGCCAGCCCCTTTTTTTTTGCCAGATCCTTTCTCTAGTCTGGTTTTTTGTTTTTCAATCTCCAGTATTGGCTTGCGGTTGACATGCCCAGAACAACACACAGCTTTAAATCCGCTTTGGTTTATACCACATTTTTGTGGTTTGGTTATTTATCGGCGTGTTAAATAAACAAAGAGATACATGGGAAGGCAAATAAAAATAGATTCGAATTGATAGGTAATGTTTATGTATTATACTTTATACTACGTACTATACTTTAATCGATATATATGTATTTTGTATTATTTTTTGTTTCATTTAATGCGAATATTTAAGTGCCAAGAAACGATTAGATATTTTTTACTTGAGACTGTTTAAGTTACTTAGCTCATATTGTATACATTTTTTTATACCTTTAAATGATATCAAAATATATTTAGTTTTAAAATATTAAAAAACAGCTCTGAAACCTTTTCAATCCCTTCCTAATTGTGTTTTTTGTGTTATTACATTAAATAGGTAAATAAATCAATTAGAGTATATTTATAATTGCTTGCAATTCCCATAAGACCTACACATATTTATGCTATATATATATATTAATTTAAATCATTAAGTAAAAAACTGTAAGCATTGCACCTAAGAACGTGTTGTTGAATTGTTGAATGGCTCATGAATGAAACCCAACAACCACTACTAAAGCAGTGCACAACGACAACACACTCGCACTGCTTTCCCGCTCTCTCGCATGAATGGAATGGAAAACGCAGGCAACGTAAGCGGCAAAAACAACAATGACAAGAAAAGTGAATGAAATTTGTAGCTCGCTCATTTCTTTTCTCTGCGTGTAATGACATTTTCAAGTGTTCGTTATTCCGGAGTGTGTGCCAGTGCCGAGTCTGTATGTGTGTGTGGAATGCAAGTGAGTAAACAACAATAATTGTCAGCCGCAATAACAGAAATAACATTTCATATAAATTCCGATTTGATAAGCTTTCATCTCTAATCTAGACAGGGACTTTCCCCTCTCTCCGCTCGTTAGTATAATACTGTTTGGTTTTTTTTATTTGTAGGTTGGCTAACACACGTTTCTTTGCTTACTTTTATTATTTATGATACGTTTCCCCTGCGTCGTTGCCCAATTTCTTTTGATGGAATGGAATGCATTGCACAAGGCATTTCTAAGTGTGTTGTGTGTGTGCGAGTTTGATTTGGCGTTTTAAAGTTATCAATGAATTATACACACACATTCACACACCGGACGGAAGCGTGAGTAGAGTAAATTTGTACTCGTATTATTGGATTTCATTCATAGCCCAGAGAGCCCACTTTTTCGGAGGGGGCTAACGATCCCCCTTCATATTTACAGTACGGACTCACAGTTGAAGTGTGGGGAAATGACAATATATAAATATTGTAAAAGTTACTATGTACTTTTTAAGTAACGGAAAACAATCAAATTAAATATATAGTAAATTTATCTCGTAGTTTAAAAATTGATTAAAATATATATATATATATATTTAACCAAAGACTGCTCTAAATTTTATAATTTTCTGATGTTTTTTTTTTAGATTTCCAAACTTTTAAGGAAAATTTTAATGTTTCTACTATGCCTGATAAATTTTCTTGCTAGTTTTTTAAGATATTTGTATAAAATTTTAGATCTGACCATTTGGTATTATTTTAGAATTTCGATTTTAATTTTATCAAAATCGGACAACTATATCATATAGCTGCCATAGGACCGATCGGAAAATTTTAAGAAAAAAAATCTAACTAAGCCAATTTTCCACATATTTTCATAAAATTTTAGACATGGCCATTTTGTATTATTCCAGAATTTCGGTTTTAATTTTATCAAAATCGGACTACTATATCATATAGCTGCCATAGAAATATATATATCTGTTTGGCTTTGTTGCTAGCAACATTATTCGCCAGCAACACTCTGGCAACATTTATTTTATGACAGTACCCGAGAAAGCGAAAAAGACAGAACATTTCTCTTCTTCTTCTTCTTCTAATTACTGCAAGGGTATTTAAACTTCGGCATGCCGAAGTTAGCTTCCTTTCTTGTTTTTATCTTTAAATATAAAAATATATTTAAATATATATATAATATATATAAATATATTTGATATTTAGCTTACGTTGAAAATATTCAAATATAATATTTTACCTAAACATTCGCTACAAGAATAATTTCCGATTTTAAATCGTGTTTAATGGTGTCTAAAAGTATGCTATATAAAGCCAAAACTTTAATTTCAAGCTGATTTAAAATCTTTATCGATTTTTAAAACCGCCTCTGTTATAAATAGGTAATCTAACAAATTTGACATCAGATATAACAACAATATTATATTAAAATAATAAGTAATCAAAAAAACGAATTTATAGGGATTTCCCAAAGCGGAAGTGTTACTGTGTTTACCTTCCGAGGGTTGAATCCGGGTTAGATATGTTTGGTTTATCAGTTTCCTTATCTTACCAGTTCCATCCATCGTGTGTTCCTCATTTTTTAATATTATTCTCCTTTTTTTGTGAATGAATATTTCCCCTTGAAGCATGGGAACCCACACACCAACAATAATCATAATACGACAACCGCCCCCAATCCAATCCAACTGCAATCCATTCCAATAACATTTGTGGTTCCACATTTTCAGTTCCATTCATTTATTTATTTCCCATCCGTCGATATCTTTCGGGCCAAATCACAACTTTGACGGGGCCAGTCACAAGTCAAGCTAATTAATAACAAGCTGTGGTCACAAAACAAAAACAAAAAAACGAGAAGAAAAATTCGACACCCCACCCTCTATGTGTATATGTTTTCCCCTATGTGTTATCAGTTGAGATTCCTGCTCGAGCGCCCCTCATCTTTTTTGCTTTTGTTTTCTCTCCGCTCTCCGCCTGTCAAATTTGACATTTGCTATTGAACCGTTCATAAAATAGGCGCCAGACTGATTGGGCAAGATGATTTTTGCTCGAGTTTTTCTCCTCGGGTTTTGTTTTCTTGTTATGATTTATTAAACATTTATTTGGCTTAATGAATTAATTTGATTTGATTTCGACAGCGTAACGGAAATGTGTCTGTGCCGTTGTGTGTGTGTCTGTGATCACACCGCCAAAAAGGCGCCATGCACGACGCAATTGTCAGAGTTCGGAGGAGAAATGCATTTCAAAATAAAATCAAGGGAAATCGCAAGGGAAAACCCCACAAAACATTATCTGCTGAATGAACAAATAGTATATTATAGTAATTAGCTTCGCCAAATTGAGATTAGATGAGTTTTAGCTTATTTTAAAAAGCTTTTATATGCTTTATGATGTTATAATCATTCTCTTGTTCTGCTTGTAATTGATTGTATTTAAATATGTATTTAAAATTATAAATTTATATTAACAATATTCCGATTAGATATCTAACAAGTTCATATTTTCAATGCACATTCAATGCATAACTTATTTTATGTTACTGCAGGCAGCCTTAGCTCTTAAGTGCACTGATTTAAGTACCGGATATCTCATTGTCGAGGCTATCGACTATAACTAAGCGATCTAGACCCGCTTCAGGAGATTAAACAAGAAAGGTTAAATCGAATTATACCACCTTTTTTTATTATAATTTATAAAAATTTGTTTAAAGAAAATATATTGATAAAGATCGAACTTCCAGCTATAGACAATCGACTGTTATTGGGAGTATAATTACAGGAGAAAGAACCTAATCATAAAATAAAACGCAATATATTTCTACAAGTCTTTGGAAAACATAAACAATACACGTAGACGACAGCAACAACATCATCATCATCATCATCATCAGCAAAGTTTAAATAGTTGTTAGGCTATTAAGTTCCGCTTAAATTGTTTTCGCATTTACCTTATGCCCGCTATATTGCTACAAATACAGTCGCAGTCGCAGCTACAGATACAGATACAGATGGAAATACATGCAGATACAGATACAGATACAGATACATCTACATAGAGCCCAAAAGCGCCAGAAGCGAAAAAACTCTACAACTACAACAGCAACAACAACAACTGGCATAAGAAGAACAAGAAAAGCAAAGTGCGAGGCACAAAAGAACCTAATCAAGAG
This sequence comes from Drosophila seguyi, assembly GCA_008042675.1. Taxonomy (NCBI): domain Eukaryota; kingdom Metazoa; phylum Arthropoda; class Insecta; order Diptera; family Drosophilidae; genus Drosophila; species Drosophila seguyi. The sequence continues at coordinate 115,033 of VNJU01003555.1, read as the reverse complement.
CAAAACGCCGCAAATAAAGCAATAAACAAGACACAATATTGTTTTCATTTTCCCCTCGTCTTTCTCTTCTCCTTCCTTTTTCTTCTTATTTACTTCGTGTCTTGCTCATGCCCAGGCAACAATAACACCAACAACTACAACAGCTACACCAACAACTACAACAACAACAATGAATAATAATGCCAACAACAAAAATGAAATGAGAGCGGTTTTCAAATAGCTACCCAAACAGTTCCAGTTTCCAAGTCTCTTCGAAACTCTCGAAGCTTGAATCTAGAAGCTCCAGTTCCATGCTTAATACAAAAAAAAACGACAAAAGCAAAACACCGGTGACGGCAACAACAACAACAACAAGACCCAAAGGTAAGCGAGTCGAGACGACAAACGCAGACAGAGCACCAGACAAACATAGCAAGTTGAATGAATATACGAGTATGTGTGCACACGGGGCCCTAGAATAACAACTATGACAACAATTACAAGGAAAGTGCAAAAGAAATCCTAAAATAACTTAACACATTTGAAGAGCACAACAGTAAATGCACAACAACATTGTATCCTAAAGATAAAGCTTGGTTGAAATAATCAGAACTAATTATATCCCTTTTTTCCATTTGCGTTATTTCAAATAGTTATCTCCAGTCTTTTAGGGGAACCATTTAAAAGTAGTTTGTATTTAAGGATGTTTTTTTAAATTTCTAAACTATGCAAATTAGCATTGACATTGTCTCGTCAACTTTTAATGGGGGGGAACTACCATATGCAAATGTCTGTGAAATGTCAAGGGGCTTTGTCAGTTTTGTAGAAATTTATTTAAAATACAAAAGAAGTGTACAGTTGTAAATATTGTATCTTTTCATACTTAATATTTATGAAATAAAGCTAAAACATGCTTATTAAACACAAATGCTTACCAAACACTGGTCTCAGCTAATACATATTGTAATAGTTTCAAGGACACAAATATAATTTTCAGATTTTCCACAGTTCACTTTAAACTTTAAACTTCTTTAAAATATTCTTCGAAATCTAAAGCTTCTGGGATTATACCCTTAAAGCCAGGTCTCTCACTCACACTTATTGAAACCGAGTGATGAAAAGAGAGTAAGCTGATTTATGCTTTCGGCTTTTTGGTGCCTTGGGACAGAGCTTGATCATCACTCTATTTGAATCCGAAGAGAATCGGGGTTTGTTTTTCGTTTGTTTGATTATTTTGAGCGCCTCTCTCGCATACACATTAAAAAATATATAGAGGATCAGCGTAATCTTTCTATTTTACGGTTGTTTTTGCTTGCCGTGAGTTACAACAATATTTGTTTTACAATTAATGCAATACAATTACAATGTGACATTTATGGTAATTTGTTTTTCAATCTGAGGACAACGACGTAGAAATAGAAATAAATTAGACAACAAATGGGCAGCGGTCAACGAAACAAAATAAAGAAAAATAAAATACAAACAAAAAAAAAATACACCAAAGACGCTTAAATGTAAAGTTTGTACGTAATAGAAAAAACAACTACAAATATGCTGTAACAGCGACGGAATTGAATAAACAAATAGGAACAACGAGAAAAGCGCGCGATCGACAACAATCGTAAAAATAGAATTATAAACGAGCACGAGACAAAAAGAAGCAGCTAGAAAAATAAACAACATAAGCAAAATAAAATACAATAAAGGAAAAATATGCAGAAGCATTTAGAACATTAATTTTAATACGAAAAGAAATCGATATAAAGAAACGATTGGCAGATAGCACCTCCTTCTGCTGGCAACTTTACCTTAAAGCAAAGTTCCAGCAATTTAGAGTTCTTCCTTTTAGAGTTCTAGTATCTTTGGTATATCTTTAGTATCCTTAATAAAGTTATAGTGTTTTAAGTAGTATTTAATAAAGTTGTAGAATACTTAATAGATTTAGTGTATTGAAGAGAGTTCTTGTATTTCAAAAAGAATTCCAGTATCTTTAAGAAAGTTCTAGTATTTTTAATAAATTTCTAGTATCCATAATAAAGTTCTAGTATCATGTATAGAGTTTTAGTATCGTTAATAGATTTTAAGTAACTTTAATACAGTTAAACTATTTTTAATAGAGTTTTTATTATTCTTAATACAGTTTGAGTATCTTTAATACAGTTCCAATTTCTTTAATACAGTTCTAGTATCTTTAATAGTTTTAGTTTCTTTATTAGAGTTTTAGTATCTCTAATTGAGATACCGTATCTCTAATAGTTTTTTTTCCCTTAATAGAGTTTTAGTATCTTTAAGGTCTTGTATCCATACCCTCTCTTTGAAATGCGAAAAGTATCTTTGGGGTTGTCCGGTGAACCTATCGATGACAAAGCCAAATCCGTAAAGTACCTCAATGCGTGACTTGGCACGCACAAAACCCAAAGAAAAACAAAGATGCGCACGGAAACATAAGCCAGCCGCAAGAATGGAAAGAATCAGCAATGAAAGGACGCAAAAAAAAGGGGGATAGGGTAGCGAGGGAAGAGTGTGTTCAAAGCCAGGGTTTACAGTTGTTCGATCCCACAAATCAGATTAAAATGAGAGGGTGCTTGGGGGTTGAACTGAGGTGTAGAGGAACGGCAGCTCGCTTTCCCCTTCGTACGTGGCGTGAAAATATAACCAAAAGATCAGCAAAAGAGGAAAAGCAGCATCGATCACGCTTTTTATGTCACATGAAGAGTCACAAGCAACGACAATAAGTACTACGGCGAAGAGCGCCAGAATGATTGCAGCGATGGCATTTTGGCGCAGACAGACGATTTCATGGCACACAAGACAGACAAAGAGTCGCAGTTAGAGACGGCGAGACCTCATCCAATTCTAGATATGGAGTCTTGACTAGAAGGGAAAAAAAACTACAATAAATATCTTTTGGAATGTTTGCAATCTTAAGTTTGAATTAAAAAGAATACTTTAAATGAACTCCTACTATTTCAGCTCAACTTGTTATTCAGTTAATAATTTATTTATAATATTTTCTAGTGCTACAAGGTTTCCATCAGTCGTATTTTTCGACTGTCAACTCTGTACCTCTTTGATCTTGCCAAGAAATAGACTTAAGACCTACCTCAAAATTTAAATTGGCAGCTAAATTCGTAGTTGGGAATTCTAGTGAAATTGCCTCACTTAAGTTACGAAGGTAATATTTCCTCCTTAGAGCCGGATTTTTCTATAATTGGTAAAGTTCCCATAAAGGTAAAGGTACAAAAAAGTACTTTAAACACCGAATTATGCTGCAAATAATCATCTGAGCCTGATCTGGGTTCCTGTTAAAGTTAGTTTTTACAGTACAAAAACATAATTTTCCTAACAGGAACTAAATCTGTTTGATAAATTTAAGCAGTGAGAAGATTAATCAGGCCATAAATTAGTTGTTTTTACTTTATAACGTGTGTTAATTAGAAAATTATTCCTATTTTTGTTAAGATTTAGATAAATTTTGAAAATTGTTATAAAATTAAAATATGATAATTGTGGACTATTATCTTCTTAAAACCCTAGATGCCAACTGAAAGAATCCTCCTTAAGTCTCATTATAAATCTAGTAATATATTTATTTTTGGTTTCAATATCATCTTCAACTATTGCCATATTTTAGGGCTATTATATGGGGTAAACAAAAATTTAATTTATTCTAAAAAATTCCCCTTATCGAGTGTGACCTGTATTTGTGCGACTGTGAAAATAGCAGGGCAGACTATCAGACACCAAGCAAGCCATCAACATCACGCCAGACTAGACCAGATCAGTCCCAGCCCAGAATCACATCGAATCACGCCGGCGAAACCAATACTGGGGCTGTGTGTGCGGACGAGGCCATTAGATGATCGGCGCGTCTAAATTTAAATGTCTGTGCGTTTAAGTTGCAAGGCAAAAATAAATCTACATAAAACGTAAACAACACACAAAGTTTCATCTTGTCTCGCTTTCGCCTCGTTTTGTGTTGCCTCGCTCGCCTGTAATGACAGATCACAAGATCTCTGTAGACGGGTGGGATTTGGGACTGTTTTGTAGGATCGGGTTGTTGCCAAGGGGTTGTCTTTTTGGGATCCGAAGGGTTGTGCTGCTTGTCGTTGTCTGTCTTTTCTCTCACATAAATAAATAAATGTAAAATGGATTTTAGCATGGCACCAAACTCGTTTATGCAAAGAAAAAAAGGAATTTACATTTTTACAGAGCCCAGTTTTTATTACAACGTTGTAAAAAGGGTTCGGGAAAATTTACGCCCAACAAATAGATCGGGGTTAAAACTTATTCTTGTCTGACAGCATATCCTTTTGTTAACGAAGGTTAAAAACATATCAAATTACTTTGATGTGTTGTACAAAATAACCTTTGTTAAAATTAAATATTGAATGACATGGTCAGAGTCGACAAAGGTTATGAAATATTTAAAATATCTATTTTCAATCTATGACCTATAATTACACAGAGAAACCCACAAAACATGTTTTTATTTCGGTTCTAATAACCTTTTCTGCATATTTAAGTTCTGTAAATTAATTTCAAGAATTCCAATAGTAGAAAAGTCTACAATTTTCAAAATTTCAAATACTCATTCCTTGAAAATGCCTTGTAAGTCCCTTCACCTTTGGCCCGGTTTTGCAACCCCTCACGAAATGAACCCGCATTTCGAAAATCTCCCTCTTTTATGACCAGGACCGGGCTCCCCCAAGGACTTTGGTCTTCCCCCCCAGCAAGCTAAAGATAATTTCAACTTTTCGTTTATTTTTAAAATGCATTCGTTTTTGGTCGAGGAGGCGGCGGCGGGTGGGGCTGACGTGGAAATGGGAGTGGAAATTAAAAATAGCAAAAAGCATTTCTATAAAATAAATAACACGAGACACACATCGAGGGGTGGCTTGGGCTGTGCTCTGCTGCAAAGGTGCACCTTTTGGTCCCTGCACGTCTGCATTTTCTTAATTTAATTTTCGTGTTGCAGTTCACGATCAATTTCATTCTAATGATTGTAATTAAAAACATTTTTCTATACTGCACAGAAAGAGAAGATCCGGCTGGCTAGACAGCGGATGGGAAGAAAGTGGGCGGTTTGCAGCCCACTCACGCGCCGGTGGATAGCGACGAAATTAACGCTCGGTTGAAGGCGAAATGGGGAACAAGGAGCTCCAAGGTGGTGGGGAAAAAAGTTACAATTCCGAATAGCACTTTCTTAAATTATTAATATTTATTTAGAAGAACATTTTGCATTCATTTTGAGATTCATTTAATAGCTGTAGTTGTTTAACTTCAAAATCAATGTGTGTAAATTAGTTCAATCCTGCCTAATCTTTTGTTATCAACTAATACAAAACGTTATCCCCTAAAATATGTTTTTTTATTCTAGTTAAATTTTTTTTAATTCAAATTTCTTGCTTCCACCTACCCATGAAAAAGTTAGGATCATATAGGGCTTGATTTTACACAGATTAATCCACAAAGATTGGCATAATTTACCTGGAAATATAAAAAAGAAATTGATATTTAGTATTCACACTCATAAAAATGTTTACCGTGTATTAAGAAATATTTATATATATTAATATATTAAACATATTTCAAACGATTTTTTTTAAATATTACAAATTGGCCTATAATTCCCAACTGGTTTTAACACTTAATTCATTTCAGGGATGTTAAAACCAGTTGAGAATTATATGAGCACACATTTTTAGGGCAATTCCCAATAGTTTCATAAAAAGTTGACCAGCAAAACAAGTGCACTTCGCATGCTTATAATGTTTCTTTCAAATAACACCTCCCATAGTCTACGTTAAACGTCACTTCATCCGGTCACAAACATTTTCACAAATTCAAACATACTCTTGCTGTGGTATATAAATTGCTAAAAGCAATAATATAATAGTGAGAACAACAGCAGCGACGTCAGCAATGAGACAATGAGGCGGAGCCCGAGCTAAGCTACATATATGTATGTGCCCCGTGTCTCGTGGATCGTCATCACGATTGGGATGTCGTCTCGACCTCTCCTCCTCCTCCTTCTCCTACTCCTCCTCCACCGCTCACCTGCTCAACCCGCCCCAACACACTACCGAATTTCGTCAGATGAAAAAGCCCAAAGAAAAAAAAATATTCTATTGGTTTAAATATAGCAGCTAGACGTCCTCGTCTCCACGACGCCGTCGTCATCTGTTGTGCATTTCAATTTGTAATTGTAATTGCATTTTATATGCACACGATGCTGGCAGTGTGAGTGTGAGTGCAGACTCAATGACGTTAGTGCAAGAATGTGTATTTTTATAAATTTTGTGTTTATTTTTGACCATAGGGTCGTTTGTGCCACGTTTTCTTTTGCGGTTGAAAGCCGACAAGTAAGTGAACTAAAGAGCTTAAGATCATACCGAAGATAATTTATAAAACAACATTCCAAACACATACCGGTCCATTAGATTCCTCTGCACACAGGCATCTTGGCAAACAGAATCAACATCATCATTATCATCATCATCATTTCCGTATGTTAAAGCCTGTAATGGCCATGGTAATCCCCGTCACATCATCATCACTGCCATGGATGGCTACTACTATTATCATCATCATTGTCGTCGTATCCCGGATGCGTGAAAATGCAAAATGCTGCAATGTCAAATCGAGAAACGGGCACAATGACTCAAAGCTCACTGCAGATTGGGGGGGGCTATAAAAAGCGGCCAACTGAGAGCAACTAAAACTTTCCAAATGCCAATACCCACACACTCTCGCAAGCCATAAAATCACAGTCATTATGCATAGTATGTGGTGTGCCTGATATTTATTTTTCAATGAGAGACGACGACGGCTCAGCGACATTTAGCTGAAAATGCAATAAACAACATTCCAATCTGAACTGAACTCCCAGGCACACACTAACCCCTTCGCCACACTTAACCCCTTTTGGCTCAAAGAGAGGGAAAAAAAACAGGAAAGTGTGCCATAGTTGAGAACGTAGACTGTGGGATACCGGGTACTTAACATTATTACATTATTTTGATTCATTTCTAACAAGTTAATAAATTGAAAACAAAAATTAAACATCTCATTCTTATAAAGAATAGTTTAAAAACTACTATAACCCTAGCTTAATTCATTTGTGGTTGAATGTGGTAGTACTTTCCTTCGAATGGACCAAAATCTAGTTATTCTCACATAGTTCAAACAAATAGGTTTTTGATAATATTTAAATCTATGCCCAATTATGTAGTATTAAACTAGTTTTCCCCCAGTTACATGTACATAACAACAAATCGAATATACTTTGGTTATCTACAAGTAAAGGGTATACTTAAGCAGCAACTTACTAGTAGTAAAAAGTGTCAGGTCATTATGCGCATGTGTTTCCCATTATAGTAAGCGCTATCCATTGCACTACTAAATGCTACTTTATGGATAAGTTGAAAAACAACGGAAATACTTCTAGAGAAATATACATTTTTGGAGCTTAAAAATGCTTAACAGAAATAGTTTAATAAGATTATTTTGACTTGGGAATAACTTCTAAACAAAATATAATTTAATAAGATGAATTAAAAAAAAATAAAGATTACAACTATTTTTCTTTCAGTTGAATACCTATGAGGGGCCATCTAACTGATTAGATGATCACAGTCCCATAAGGATTTCCCAAGAATTTATATATTTATAAAATTCCTTCAAATTATGCCCATGGTTTTATAGAATAATTTAAATGCTTACAAGATGTTAAATTAATCATGGGCTTAAGGATTTAATTTATAAAATAGTATCTTAAGTAACTTAAGATCAAGATCAGCATCTTATGATAATAGAGAAAATACAAGAATAAGAATTTTCTTCCAAATTATATGTAATATGATATTTTCAATTTGTAACACTTTTATTAAATTTACATTGTAGTGTCCCGATTAAAATTATCTACCTAAGAGGGTATTAACAGCTTCGCGTGAGTTATAACCCTCCTGCCCACCTTTCTGAACTTCCTCCCACACCCTCTGGTACCCAACTCGCCTCCGAATGACATTGTCAATGTCAATAGCAAGATCGTTTCTCTCCGTTTCCTCCACAAAACACATACTCTTGTGTATACCGAGTACGGCGGCTCGGGGGGAATATGCGCATATGTTAAGACCTCAAGAGGTAGACAGGCGGCGATCTTGTTGCATACGCTTAACGGTGTTCTGGCTTTACCTGGTGGCGTCTCTGCCATCGCAGCCTCCTGTAGTCCAAAGTGATTAATGGGCCCAAACGGACAACAGACCTTGCCATATACGGGTTACTTTTACGTTATATATGTACACTGAGACTAAAAACAATCAACAAAATCAATTGAATTGAATTTATTAAATATAATTTAGAGCATTGCTTTACAGAATAATAAAAAAAAATATTAATAATAAATTTAAACAATTTTTTGAAATCCCAAAAGTTATTCCTAAGAACTTGGCAGCGAGAATTCTGAAAACATGTTGTACACTTTTTTCCAAGTANAGAGCATTGCTTTACAGAATAATAAAAAAAAATATATTAATAATAAATTTAAACAATTTTTTGAAATCCCAAAAGTTATTTCTAAGAACTTGGCAGCGAGAATTTTTTTTTCCAAGTACATAACGGGGTGAGTTGTGAGAGGGGTAAAAACCCCGGAACTTTTGTCGACTTTTATGAGCAATTAAAAAACTATTACGGTGACGCCAAATGGCAAGCTGCATTGTTTGCTGTCGAGTTTTATGTGCAACGATGACGTTTTTATGGGCGCCACACGAGTGTGGGTCGAGGTCTTTTGGCTTCCACTCTCTCCCTCTCCCTCTCTCTTTCTCTGTCTCCATCTAACTCTCTCTACCTGTCTCTATCTGCGTAAATGTATGTCTCCATCTGTTTCTCTGCCTCCAGTCGCTGCGCATGCGCCCGCGTCTCTGTTTCGCTGCGGTGTCCCCAATTGTGGAATGCGGAACTGTTTTATATCCCATATATCTTTGCTTTTGTATTTTCTGTGGGTTTCCTTCATTTTTTCGGTGCATAACTCAAAATGCACCCTAATGACACACATAAAGTCGGACTTTGGTGCCGTTTCTTTCTCGCCTTTGTCTGGGCTGCTTGAGAATTAATTGATGGCCATTAAACTTGGTTTTATAATGAAAGAGAGTTGTTATGGGCCTGCAAAAGGCGGTAACAAATTGAAAGGGGTTGTGCTTGGGTCCCTGGCGATTATTCATATGAAAAGAGTAAATAAATTAAATGACAGCAGGAGTACGATTATTTATGACATTATTGGTAATTTATCACTATTTACTTTATATAAGGCAATATAGTGATGAAGGTTTTTTATATTGATTGCTAAGAACTGTTTTTTTTTAAATAATGATATAAAAGAAAAGGAGTAGTTTAAATTTATTTATTTAGAATCTTCTAGATCCTAGAACCTTGATGGGTACTTGGTGTCTGTTTTAGCTTCCTGTGCTATGGCAAAATGGCGCCTAACGCTTCCCACAAGGCCAAAGGAGTTTTACACTCTCTTAAGACATTTTTAACTACTTATTATTATTAGTCTCCAATACAAGAAGATACCCAGAGCTGTTCTTTTCTCTGCTCTACTTTCTTGTAAAGAAATAATTTACTAACAAAAATAAATGACTTTATGATAAATTTAAGAGCAAATTCCATGCAAATTGAACATCTATTTGCAAAGCTGTTCAATGATCTGCTATTCATCATTACTAAGCTAAAAACAAATTAACTAAGAACTAAAACAATTACCTTCCATTAACCTACAGCTTTAAAACTGATTGTTAGTATACAAATGACTTCTTTAATAAATTTAAGAAAAAATTCCATGCGAATTGAGTTAATTCTAGAAGCAAACCGCTCACATTCCGCGACCATTTCCTTTCTCTCTCACTCGACGATCAAGTCTGCATACTCAGCTTTTAAGCCATCTCTTTCTGTCTCAGCTCTCTCTTTCTCTGTCTGTCTGTCGTCTCTTTAGCGATTCGAACTCTGGACTTCGACTCATTCACGCGCCGTTCACATAACTCGAAACGTGATTTTTACATGGCGAGTCTCTCCGCGGATGAGATGATGCCACGATTAATGCTTCTTATGCGGCTGCTGCTGCTGCCGCTGCTTCCTCCTCCTCTTCTTCCCCTTTTCCCTTCCATCTTCGTTGTCTTCTTCATCTCCGGCATTCTTGACAACAACAAAAAAATAAGGCGAGCAGGAGGAGGAGAGGAGGTGGAGAGAAGCAGCTACAGACATTGGAATGTGGCAGCGCCACTTTACACCCTTCGCATTTCGATTGTCGTCTGCGGCTGCAGCTGTTGCTACTAGTTTATTGGATACAACAACTCAGAAGACTGAGGAGAAGTGCAAGGAAGAAAGGGAGAGAGAAAAGTCCAGGGGGGCAGGAAAAGCATCACCAAGAGGGAGGAAGTGAAAATGGTACCGGCATGTTAACTGTCTACGGGAAAACAGTTGGGATTCCAATGGAACTCACAAGAAATCCATTAAATTTTCATTCAAAAATACCACCGTCCCAAAGGCGATTTATTTTAAAATAATAAAACATTTGGATTTATATATTTTAAAGTCTATAAATATTATTATTATTGAATAGTAAAACGTTGAAAATCTGATTCGAACGGAACCTTCTAAATTTGCTCTGAAGACGGTACACAACTTTGGTCTAGTTCTAAAATAATTTTCGAAAAAAGGTCCCACTAAACATACAAAAATACCACATTTTTAGAATACTCCTAAAGCTAACATATTTTAAAATAATATAAATTAAGATTTAAATATATACATAAATCCCAAATATATTATTATAGTAACCAGTTAAAATTTATTAAAGACGTTTTTGTGAATAATTTTTAGAGAAAGGTACTACAAAACATTCTAAAAAGACCTTTTTTAGGATACATCTAAAACAGACATATTATAAAATAATGTAGATTTTGGGTTTATAAAAATTAATTCCAAAGATTAAAAAAAAAGTAAAAAGAATAATTACTTCTAAGCTAACTCTTTTCGGTTTTTTTCGTGAATTATTTTCGAGGTACGGTCCTACTAATACTTAACTCTGCCTTCTAAAAAAAATCAATTTCATAAAAATATATTATAGTTCATTTTATAAAATTCTTGAAGTAAGGAAATTTGTTTTATCTGTGTTGTTTAATTTAAAACCTATAAATTCTTTCGTAATTAATTTTTTATTTTCTGCCTGTGTGATGAAAGAACATAGATATTAATACGTAGATCATGTATTATTTATTTTTATGAATTTTTTAGTGCTCCCTGTTGATGTCAACATTTTTTCCCTCCCTATCTCTTTATTTCCCTTGTTCAGTTTTACTTTTGGTTACATCATTGCTTCACAGCAGCAGTCGTCAGCTATCAATCACACGCACAAAACGGAAATAAATATAGAAATAAGGCGGGAAGGCGACAGAGAGAAAGAGATAGAACGAGAAAAAGAGGGACAGCGAGAGGAAATGCAACGGAAGTGCGTCTAATTGAGCAACTGACAGAATATGCGCGTCTGTGTGGAAATGTGTATGAAGCAAGGGGCACGCCCCAAAAAACCAAGATGCTGCCGAGACACCGAGACGCCCCCTCATCGTGTCTTTCCCCAAACTTCTGGAACAAAGTCTCCTCCGTCTGCTATCTCAATCAACGTCTGAGTGACTGACTGACTCGCTGAATACACGAGTTGGATGACTGACAGGCAACACGTGCTCTCAACGCAACCAGTTGGCCATTAAAGCAAGAAAAACAAAAAACGAAAACAAAAAAAATGAACCCAGCTAAAAAGGCAACAAGACATTAAACTTTTTTTTTTCTGCGAGGAGGAGATGCTGGTGCCCTCCTTAAAGCATTTAAAGACTCTTCTCCTGAAAGGATAGCCTGGGAAAACATCAGTTGCCACACATAATTTCAGCTTAAATGAGGGAAGAGTCGACCCTTTAGTAATAAACTGCTAATAAACTGGCTACTAAAAAATAGGGAGTTATGGTTTAAATTTAAACATGAGGACGCAATAAAACTCTTTAAAAAAATCTAAGCAGTCTAAAATTAAAAGAATCTAAAAAGTAAAATTTATATTTGGTTTCTTTTTTTTTGTATATCAAACAAAAGTGTTTCAGTTTCTTAAAATATACAAGAAAGACCTTCTTTTCCATAAGTTCAATAAAAAATATGATCAGTCATATTATTACCACCTTTAAAGGACTTTAGGTACATATATTTCCTCAAATGAAATATACTCCACTCATATACAAAAATCCCCTAATAACTAATATTTTTAATCCCTTAAAATAATTTGTAAATATTTATTTCCATTCCATTTGGCACAAAATGAGTTCATTAGAGGTTGCTTTTCTTTTTTCCAACCGAATTCCCATGAATGGAAGCCACTTACGGGCTTTATCTGTGACTGGGGCAGCAGATCTTTCGGCTAGGCTGCCTTTCCAATTGAAACTATTTCCGGCCAGACTCGATTCGACGGCAACAACAACAGCAACTACAACATATAAGAGCAAATACAATGACAGCAACTTGCCAAGAGGCAGAAAGGGGGAAATACATTAGAGCAATACAACAACACATGTGTTGGTGCAATTGCAATAACATACCGCATGCCACATGGTGGCACACACTAAGACATTCCGCAACCCCTGCATCTTTTCAAGTCGTCGTCAACCGTCCCCCGACGGTTGTCTCAAGAGTGTGTTGTACGTTCTCTAAAACTGTGGAAATGCCCAGACGGTGAGTGTGCAATTGAGCGACTGCTAACCACCACTTCCATTTCTGCCACCTTTTTGACGTCTGGTCTGGATTCCAAATGACGAAGACATTAATTAAAAATAGAAAAAAATGCACCTAAAATTCACAAGTGCAAATTTTGGTGACTGAAGAGGCCATTTCTGATTTTCTGCTGATCTGCTTGTCTTTGAATTATTAACTGTATCTGTTATAGTTTAAAAGTGAAGACATAATTTATTTGTATTAAATCAAAAAACTAAACTTTAATAATATAAAACAACATCTTTAAAAAACTGAGCCCGTTTAATAGTTTAAAGTTCTTATGAAAGCATTAAATATTAAAGATGCTTTTTGAAAAAGCAAAAACCACAGGAAAATGTGTATTTTAACGTATTGTTTTATTCATATTAAAAGAAAACTTATTTATTCTTGGTTTTTAATAACTTTTATACATTGTTCTAGGGTATTTACAGAATCAAGGTGGTGCTTAGCTCAACTTTTCCCTGTTTTTGCGCCCCATTCGCTGCTGAAACTGCCGCCTGCTGCTAAGTTATTATTATTGCAGTTGTTGTTGCGACAGACGCGCCATTTGTTACACATTATTTAGGATCAGCCGCCATTTAACGCTTCCTCCTCTTCCAACCCCTCCCCCATTTTTCACACCATTTCCCCCCCCTCTTTGGACGGTTGTTGGACTCCATTCTGAATTTATCCCGATATTTATTGTTGGCGAGTTATTTAGAACTGGGCCATGCGGAAATAAATACCAAAGTAAATCTATGGGAGCTAAGGATGATGATATATCCGGAATTGGAAAAACTACATCCTCCTGGCTCCCCCACTTCCCACATTTTCTATAGATTTGTTGTTTGGGGTCAGACACAGTCGCCGTGCTTAGTTGCCATTGACACTTAAATCAGCATAAATTTTCATAGGAAAAATTCCAAAACGTTTCCGAGTTCTTCAGCCTCGGTGGAATGTGACACAAATTAAGCACAATATATAGATGGAGACAATGTGTGCTTTGGATATACATATATACGCACTGTGGAAGATCTTTAGGTGACAATAGATATATAAAAATTACCAAAATTAAAAAAAATCGTTCTTAAATGGGTACAGGATATAAATTATCTGAATTCTGAATTATATTGGAACAAGGTAAACTTCAATATAGTGATTCGATATAAGTTTAACATTTTAGAGTTCAATATATTTCAATGTAATTAAGAGACAAAAATTATAACTTTACCTTATTCTCATTATCTCGCTTTGTTTTATTTTTAATTACACGTTCCGAATTATGTTTCTATTTTGCTTTCGTTGCACTTTTTAGATTTTTTAAATATTTCGAAATACTCAATTTTTGGGGCAAATCGAATTAAAGAGAGATGGTATATTATTGGGGAAGAGAGAAGCTCACGAAATGCACTTGGATCACTTGTACACAACTTTATCCCCGCTCTCTTTCTCTCTCTGGTTTGGTTTGGTTTTTTTTTCCTTTTTTCTGACTAGCAATTTGATTTATTTAGGTTATCATTTTTCTTGGTTTCCTTGTTATAGCTGTCGCTGCTGTTGCTCTCTTGATCTTTTGTTGGCAAGTATTTGTGGTTGTGGTTGTGGCTGTGCCTGTTGTCACATAGCATTCCTCAATTTTTTTCTCACATTTTTCACATGATTTTTACTTTCACACCTTGGCGCGGCAGCACTCGATGATCATTTCACGTGATCTCAATAATGCATTTTGTCGTCGGCGATCTGAAATGGGAGCAATAGAGAAAGACAATGAGCAAGGAATTCCATGTATTCTGGAATGAATGGATCTAAATTGAATTGTTTATTGATAGGAATAACGTATTACTACCATAAATTAATTTATTTTTAGAATTTTCACATAGTACAGTTGGACTTCTTTAGCGCCAGCTTCCACCCTTTAAATGTTTAAAACTATCTTTATTTGACAATATAAATCTGACTGAAACTGACCGAATAGTACTAAAATAAAGGCTTTGATCTTGAAATTCCCAAGTCCGAATTCTGCTACATCAATGTCCTGTAAAACTAGTATTTTTCTCAACAAAAGAAGTATTTCTCATCAAGAAGTATTTTATTAAAAGAATTTGATTAAAAGTATTTTAGTTTAAGCAAAAGTATATATTGCAAGTTAATAGAAAATAGTTTAATTTTCATTTATAAAGTTTAAGTATATCTTTTTTTCCAACCCATTAACAGCTAACTTCAGCACAACCATTATCCAATTAACAAATTCCACAAAATCACTTAAACGCCAAAACTGAAATGGCATTCGTGCAACTTTTAATCCACCTGAAAAGCCATAATTTTATGCAGTATGGTTTTTTCCATTTGGCCCCACCCAGAAAAAAAAAAGAATGCAATCAAACGTTAAACTTTCGCGTCAATTAATAAAAAAAAACAACAGAAAAACTGCTCGGAACAACGAAAATAAAAAATAAATAATATAATATATAAAAAGGAAAAATAAATTTATCGGAAAATAAACAACAACTTATTACAGCATCAAAAGTGGAACGTTGTTTTGGCACTCACTGGGACCACGCCTTTTTCTCTAACAGCAACTACAGTATCTTTGTACATATAGAAAAAAAAGTGTAGCTAAAAAAACAAAGAATAAAGATTAACATTATCCGAAAAGAAAAAACAGCAGCGGCGAAGTCTGGCCTATTGATATCTGGATTACCTTTCTTGAAAAATAATAAGTATTTAAATGTACTTAGGGATCTATTACCCTGTTTTCTTAGGTATACAAACATTACTCGAACAACTTACTATATTTCTTGTGAAAATATTATTTAATTTATTGTATTTTAAATTTGTACCTTAAATTGTTTACCTAATATTTAGTAAGTTTGGATTTAGATCAGATAATACATGTACAATATGTTATTTCTTGTCCTCAAATTTAATTATTTTATAATATATTTTCAATATAGGATAAACCATGCAAATTAAAACTTTATTGCCATCTCTAACACATCAGATTATACTATGCAAATGTTAAAACAAAAATTAAATCTTTTAGCTATTATTATTTTGCTCCAAATATTCCCTAACATAACAAAACCTTACCAATATCTTAAGCTTAAAGGATTTATAGAAAAGTACAAATCGAAGACATCCTCTTTAAACTGAATTTAATAGGTAAAAAAACTGTCTGCGCCGCACAACAACATCTGCAAAAACAACGCTGGCAGGAAAAACAAGCGCAGTTCAAGCATCAAAAAGCTGCCGTCACGCCCCTCTTGAGTGCACTAACCGCCCATCGCCCCACCCCCTTTCCCATCTCCTTTCCAGCCCCCTTCCACCCCACACATTCATTCCAAAAAACGAGGCCAGACAGACAGCGTCTCTCTCGCTCTGCTGCTCTTGTTACCGCTCTCTTCCATTCCCGTAAGTCACGTGGGGTGTTGTGTGCGGCACGCGAAATGCAAGGAAAATATAAAGGAGAGGGGGAAAAGCGCTGAACTAAGGCGAAAATAAATAAATAAATTAGTTGGTTGTATGTATGTATGTAATTTAGTATTGTGCATTTTAATTGTAAGCAGTGAATAATGGGTTTAAATGCACATCAAATTGAAAAACAAATTAGAGAATAATTAATTTATATCTATTATTAGGTAAGAAAGAAATTTAAGTACGAACACACGATTTTAATTCAAAATAGTAAAATGATTAGCTTTCCAATTTAAATGCTAGCTTTTAGCCAAAAATTTATTTTGGCTAAGACAACAAATCACACACACACACATTCACACGAGCGCATACACAGCAAAATAAGAGGCGCGTCGCTGGCCTTAAAAAAAATTTGCTGCAGCAGCACGACAGAGAGAAAACTTGAGAGAACGCTTGCACACCGGAGAGAGATAAAACAAAATCGAAACGAACGAAAAATGCCAAGCGTGCAAGAAGCGCAACAGAGGCGTCGACAGCGACGCCGGCTGAAGCAGCAGCGGCGGCGAGCCGGCAACCCTCGAGATGACGTTGACCCCGAAAAATGACGCGAAGCGCAATTTGTGAAAACGAATGCGAATGGGAACGAAAACAAACTGAAATCTAATAACGGCCCGCCGGGAGTGCGAGCGAGAGGCGAACAGTGTCGGCGTCTGCATGCGAAGCTCTCTCCCTCCCACTTCTCTCTCGCTTTGTTGTTTTGCGGATAGACGTGCTAAAGCGCAGTGCGTATAAAAACATACAGGACGAAAAGTCGAATAACAACAACATAGAGTAGAAGCGCAGTTAGGCGGCGGCCAGACAGAAAGAGATGGAAAATGGCAGACAGTGAGTAAAAAGCGCGTGGAAACGGAGCAGAGAACCGAGAGAGCGTGTGAGCGTAAACAGAGCGCATGTCTGCGATAACAAACAGGAGGACGAGTATAGGAAGGAAGGAGCGGAAGATCCAGAGGAGAAGGAATGCGTTTATGCGGGGCGAACAAATTTTAAGCATTTAAGCAATGCATTTCTGTTAGCCAAACTTAATTAAAAAATAACAATTTGCAGAGCATAAAATCAATGTGTGCGTGTAACTCTCTGTCTCTTTCTACTGCAATCCCAACAAAAACAAAACAAGACAGCAGAAAGGAGCAACTTTTACCCCGCGCGTGCATAAATAGCAGAAATTTGTTCGCACAGGCGAAGGCCTCCAAATGTGCACATGTACATGTTTATATATTTGTATACAAATTTATTTATATGTATGTATGTTTTTTTTGCACTTTTACGAAGCGCCAGCAGAGAAACAACAACAAAATGCAGTCGCTTATGAATGGAAAAGAAGGCGCACCACTGTCTCGCTCTTCTACACAAGCATGCGTCTGCCAGCGTGTGTGAGTGTGTATGAGTGAGGGAGAGAGTTTTGCATGTTCCAGGAGAGCGAGGAGTGCAGAAAACGTTGTCGGTGTCGTTGGCCCTTCTTGTCTGGTGTTTTCTTGCTTCTCTTCCTTATTGTTGTTGCGCCGCAATGTGGTACAGTGACTACCAAAAAATACTAGCAGCACACTGCTCGTAAAAACAGGGCTCAAAGGGGAAGAGGAGGAAGCAGAGGAAGCAACGGAAGCAGCGACGCCGCCTAAATGGGCTGCAATAAAAAATTACATATGCGGTAGTAAAGTTGTAAAACTGCGGTTGTACGTCAGTAGTTCCAGTTGTAGTTTTCGAGTACGTAGTGGTTGTAATATAGTATTTTACAGCCCTAGTACTAGACCTCTAAATTAATCTACCTTTTCCACAACACAGGAGTAAATGTAAGTAATATTTTGGTTTTTCTATTGCGTTCTTATTAAAACCTACTAAAAAACTAATTATTTATTATTATTATTTTCGAAACGAAAATGATAAAAACTATAAGTCATACCATCGTCTGTAATTGATTTTCTACATATTGAAAAATTGTTTTTGGACAATATTTTAACTATAATAAGGTATACAGTTTTTTCGGCCATAATTATCGATATTCAACATTTTAATATTCAGTTTCATTTTCTCTTAGGCCTGTCATTATTTCTGTTCGAATAAATTCCCATAAGGTTGCAATTAACAGTATAATTAAATAGGTATAGACTTTTTAAGTAATTCTGTAAACATATTTAATGATTACATATTTTTGTAAATAGATCGTTGTATTGGTAACACATTGCCGCTAATGAGAAAGAAAGGGGTTATTTGGGGTAGGAAAAGGAAAACGTACATCAAATGGCGCCGCCTAATTAAAAAACCATTAAAATTTAAAGCCACCGCCTATGCATGGGGGCTAATAAATACATAAATTTTGCAGCAACGGCATCAGTCTAAAAAAAAGCCAAAACAAAAAGAAAACGCTTAAATTAATTACCTCACGAAACAAATAAAACAGCGGCAGTAGCAAAGATAAAAAAGCCAGAAAAAGGGGGATAAAATGCAGTCAAAGCACATTGGTTGAAAATTCTTTGAAATCGAGGTAAAAGTGCAATTTGATACAAAAACATTAAGAAAATTTATAACTAATTACTAAATTGTAACATTAAATTCAGATCAAAAATAAAAAGAATAATAAATAAATACAAAATTTTCCAAAATGGTATATTTTACTATTGATTCCAAATTCTTGTTAATACCTTAACCAAACGCAATAAAAAAAAAACAAACAAACGTACTTATTTTAATAGCCAAATAAAAAATGTTGTCAATCTTATATCATTCTAAAGCTGTACGAAACTGGTTCGGCATCTAATTATAGACATTTTTAAAGCCAATTAGAAGCAGTCTTAATTAAAGACGAAAAAAGGAAGGACTAAAACACAATAATCAAAGTGAAGTAATTTGGATACGTCTGGCTTTTAGGGATATATTTCTGCGGATTGCGAAGACTGCAAGGCAGGGGATTTTTGACCAATCCCCCCATGTCCAGTGCCCAACACTCAATGGCCAATGTGCAGCGTCAGCTTGGTAGGCGGACGAAAAAAAAAAAGTGGAACATCATGGAATTGTGTCTAAAAATAAACTTGTGCAACAATGTTGCAAAAGCAAACATCAGCAGACAGCCAGTGACACAAAGTGGATGCAGCAGGGACCGGTGCAGGGGGAGCTCCAGACACGAGTGGAGCTCTCTTGGCCAGACGGCGGCCTTTCTTCTGGCCGTCCGCCCGTCCACGCGACCCTAGCTCCTCCTCAAGTTCCTCCTGTTGGCCATTTCGCTCTCGATCTGTTTGTCTGCCGAGTGCCGCCGTCTCATTGTTTGTGGAACGGTTGAGAGGGGAACAAGGGCCCTGCAGCAGCGACAATGGTTAAAAGGAACAGCGCCGCAACAGCAGTTATACACCGAAACTTTAATACCCTTGATTATATTAATTCTAAACTAGGCTGAAGACTAACTAAATTGGTAAAATGGTTTTTAAATTTGAAAATGCTATTCTTAAATCATTGTGAGAACATAGGGAAAAGTTAAACAACATTAGTACTAGTTCTCCAAGGATGTTTAACAAATTGAAGGCAATTTTTGGCTAGATTCTCTTAAAGCTTAACAATAATTTATTGATTCATTTGGTCTCGCTAAGAACAGAAGTTGTGTCACTTTCATTCCAGGAGATATGATTAATCAAACTAAATAACGCCATAACGATTTAAAATGGGATAGAATAGCAATGAATTTTGTTTAATTCAAATTTTATAAATACAAGTCCATAGTTAGATTTGAAAAAGATTTCTACTATATTTTTGGATAAATTTACATCAAAATGTTGCAAATACTCTGCGCTTTAAATGGACTTCTCTATGAAGGGTACAGATAATACAAAGAATGGTATATGGAGTGGCGCATTGGGCGCGTTAAGCACGCGAAAAGCGACTTGAGTGGCATACATACATACTATGTATAAACATACATATGAACACATGCATGTATGTACAGATGAGAAGGAGGACACGGATGAGCGGATAAAGAAAAGGTAACCCAGAATGTGAAGGAGGAGGGAGACGAAGGGAGTGGTTAACCAGTGGCCACAAAAGAAGCGCGCGAAAGCGCCAAGAAGAGGAATGGTCACTGAAGAGAGGTGCGCGTCCACTAATCGCTAAATTTACGAGTACAGTTAAAATAAAATCATAAAAATGTCTTCTTCATCGCTTAACTTGTTATTGTTGTTGTTTTGCGGCTTGCTTTGCTCTTGTTGAGGCAGGCAAACAACAAAAGAGACACAGACAGAGAGAGCCAGAGAGAGAGAGAAAGAGAAAGAGGTAGAGAGTTGGGTTTCGAGTTCAGCTTACAATTTACATGATGATGAAGTAGTTCAAGACAATGTTTTGGCCTGGAATTTCCACGAAAACACTTGGGAACAACTTCCCGCACACACAAACACACACACACACATGTCATTTTGAGAAGCAGACAGGACAGCAGCAGCAGCAACACCAGAAGAAGTATCTTGAATCCCGAGTTTATAGTGTAAAATTTAATGAGCAACACTCCTCAACGAACGAACGCCAAGAAGAAGATCAACATTAGCGAAAAAGGTTTTATTTCAGGTTTCTCGTTCGTGTTCCCCTCACTCACTTTTCCACTTCAATGGAAATGAGAAAAACAACAACGACAACAACCATAAATAAAGGTGACAACGTGTGAGGTTAAACCGCAGTGACGGGCAATATGTAGCTGCTGAGCAGCACAAGTATTTCATGAATAAAGATTTAAATATAAATCCTGATAATCCTTTCATCCGCACTATCCCAAATGCAATATAAAAAGGGACTTATATGAATTAAACATTTAAAAGATCTCGCGGATTTATTAACGACTGTAAAACTGGAGTCTTATACAGATTTATCGTTAATTTTATAATTTTATCAACATCTTGGGAATAAATACTATATTAAGGCGATTTGTCGTCAAGTGTTGCCCACAAATCGGACTCTCGCACATTAAAATTTATCTGCTCAGGTTAATATTTTAACCGCAGCGAAATATTTATTATTTATTATTAAAATGGATTTATATAAGTATGTGTTTTTTATTTGTATTTTCTCTATAGTTATATTATGTTAACATCCTTATGCTGGGAACCTAGATACATATTTTTACCCATTATTGTGCTCGTTTCGCAATCTTCAGATCAACGATCATGAAACAAACAAATATAACGGGACAGCCGAAGGTCATTCACGGGCGAAAGAACGCACCAAAGAAAGAGGCAGCGAATAACTCGCAACATTGTTGACGCCCCCGGCGATTAGAAAAGAATGCTACAGAAAATATGATTCAAAAAAGAAACAACAACAAGAATAGCATAAGCATTGGCATTAAGATATGTAAACAATGCAAAAGAAAATTAAAAACATTTTTAATTTTGTGTGAATGCAGTTAAAAACGTGACAAAACACTGCTTTGAAGCCGCAGCCTGCGAGCGGAGAGAATGCACTCATCACGCCAAAACACTTTGGCTTACCTTTTGGCGATCTTCGTGCACCAAACCGTGTGAGAAAGCGCCCCTTGGTGCTTTGTGCGGTCAGCTCTGCATTAGATCTACAAAGAGTATTAAGCACAAAACAATACAGCTTCGGGGCCTACGAAAAGTGAGCGGGCGTAAGGCTTATCGTAATGTTTATGAAAATGACTATAAATACTATAAAGAGGCAGTGGAAAAAGCGCAGCCGACCGCCCACCCAGCAGCGACGTCGGCGGCACCATGCTCCACAAGCGCCACACACAAACACAATGCCAGACACACTAACACATGGGCCGGCATCACATCACCATAAAAAGACAAACAGCAGCACGCACTTTATCAAAAACAAAATAGAATAGCTCTCTCTATTACTCTCTCTCTCTCTCGCGTTGCCTTTCTCCCTCATGCCCGTAGCGCGTGGGTGTTGGAGAGAGATAGCATTTATAGAAATGCAACCACGTGTGTTGTTTATTACACCAATACGCTCACACAAACTGCCAACGGAAAATAATAAACGAATGTCAATACGAAAACGGAATCTTTAAAAACAAGAAAAACAAATAACTGCGCAAAGCGAAATGCTGAAAAACCAAAAACAATAAGCAGAGCGAGCAAGACGCAGATAGGACAGAGAATGAGCGAATGTTAAAATTGTCAAAGAGAATGAGCAATAATAACAAGAAAGGAGCAGGCATTTGTTTCTTAATTTTTTTTTATGTTGGTGGAGTTAAATAATTTGTAGCGGAACTGCGGTTAAAGGATATGAAAAATCTTAAAATTAAAATAATAATTTTCCACGATTTAAGCAATAAAACAAAAATAAATATTTTACAAACACATTAATGTCAGCCTGTTAAGCTCTTGAAATTAATCATAAATGTTGTTCATATATTTTTTCTTGTATTATTTTTTGTTAGTACCTTGAAATGTTGGGTTTCTTCCGGTTTCTTTCTAGTTTAAATGAGTATTTGTGGGATTTTAATATTATCTCCCACACAAAAATAAAACGCGATCGTAAAAGATAAAACCCAAATAAGACATTAGTGTCAAAATGATTTAAATTAACACAACTAAACATTAAGACTAATCACACACGTATTAACTATGTTATATCTAAAAATCTGCACTGTGTTATTAAGACCGAAACCTTAAATAAATAATTCCAAAGATTAAAACATGAAAACAATTATTACTAATAATATTGCCTGGTTTAAATATGTACAACACTTGCTGCTCAAGGGTCTTGATAGGCTACTAATCCTTAGTCACTATCCGGAGAGATTGCCCATAATCTGGAATCAAAACATCAAAACAAACAACTTGCCATTGGCCAATTGTTGATTCATGTGGGTGTGTACATATGTATAATACGGTTGAGAGTGTGTCGCCAAGTGAAATACCGAATAAACACCACACTGCCACGAGAAGCGATCACAAGATCCCCCGTATCCATCCCGTCATATAAACACCACGTCATCGCCTATCTACCACCCTCCCATCCGTCACCCCCTTAAATACCAATCAGCTTTAGTTTGCCATTTTCACCCGCGGCTTATTGTTGTTGCCATTATACTTTACTTTTCCTAATATTATTTCTGTTATTGCTGTTCTTCAAATCACATAGTGAAATCCATAATTCTACGTAAAGAAATGCCTGGGCACAGCTGTGGTCAAAAATCTAGTACTAATGATTCATGATAAACATTGCAAAATGAGTGTATATTAGTTCTCATTAATAGTCCTCATTATTTTATCCTTAATAAATGTATTTTTATATATATTTACGTTTGTTAAATACACGTGTAATATAAGTTAAATTAAAAATAAATACGTAAAAAAATATTTCAAGTTAAAGACACTTTCAAGACACATGTTATAATTTTTCATTAAATATTTACATACACTATTATATACTATAAACTTCGCATTTGTTATTTAAAGTTTATATTGTGTATATTATTCAAAAGCATAATTTGAATGCCATACATCGCAATAATTTTCCTTTCTTTCCAATGTGCTCCTACAGATGAATATAATCTATTCATTTGGCTACAACTGTCTCATATGTGGTGTGTTTATGCGTAGGCGACTGCAGACTTTGGTGGTGGCGTAGTCAAGTGGGTGGTGTGGGCGGTGTGGGAGGTCTGTGGGAGAGTTGGCACCCTCGTCATACGACCAACTGAAGAACGTCGACTATGTCATGTGTTGTGCTGTGCGTAAGTGTGCGTATTCTTGCTAATATTGTTATTGCTGTCGCTAGTGCCGGGTACTGGGTATTATTTACGTGGACCTTAGACTCCCCGCTCCCGATAAGATTCGGAAACAACAGCAACGTATGAGGATGGGTTGGGCGACGGATGATGGGGATGATGATGGTGGCGCTGGGGTTCACTGGCTGCTGATGCCGCTGCGGCAGTGTGTTGGACGCGGATGCGCCTGTGAATCATACATAGCTCTTGTTGTTGTTGCCTTCGCCAACAGTTCTTGGAACATCGAGTTCCGATTCATTCGATTTTCCACGAGGCGAATGCAAATAAAAAAATACAACAAAAAAATACAATTAAAAGCGGCTCGACGAAAACAAGTTGAGTCATACCGCAAATAAATAAATACATTGCATTGCGAAACAAAAAATAAATGGCAACAACAACAACGATTGCGTAATTGCTACCAATTTGGGCTTGTGATCCGAAATGTGGTGAGCTTCCTCCCCACCTCCAGTAGCCATAATAGAAAAATATCAAAGAATAACAACAAGAATTTCCAAAAAGTTATAGATGTCTCTTAAGGAAAACTAAATAAAAAAGTAATGTTTTCATTTTGAAACAGCTGTCTTCATATCCAAGAATATGGTTTGTTTTTGACAAGATCTTTGTGTTTTTTGTCCAGCTATGATATATTTTATTAAATAATCTGGTTTGACCGGGAATCTCCTAGAACTTCTGAATTATTTATTTAGTGTTAACTACTAAAAATTGTCTCCTTGCAAGGTGACATTTATTATTGATTTATTTTAGGTTTCAGCCACGAAAAAATCATACTTTTGTTTTCCAATAACTTTAAACCATACATATATATTTTATATATGTATTATTAATATACATTTCCGTATTTGTTTTATGTTTCAATGCAAAATACTTTTTGATTAAAATTCTTGACCATAAATAGCGATAAATCTCCATAAAGGGGCGCAAGGAAAACAAAAACAAAAACAACAATTGTAATCAACGGAGCAATAAACTTGCTATGCGTGCATGCATGTGTGGGGAAGGCAGAGGCAGAGAAAGGGGAGCGAAGAGATGGAGCGAGAAGCGATTAGAAGACGCGCGTCTAAGTTCAAGGCCAAGCAGTTCACAGCATAAGCAGCAAGAGCACAAAAAAAACAATAACAAGAAACGTTCGAAGCCGGTAGAGGGAAAGAGAAGGAGAGCAGCAAACGCAGCTGAAAAAAGTGCACACAAAATGGTTCGGGTGTATGTGTATTAATGTGTGTGGGTTGTTGTTTTTTTGTGCCATCACAGCGAAAAAGGTCAATGACACCTGTCTGTTTGTCTCGCTCGGCTCGGCTCACTCACTCACACAAATTCACACACACGCACACATGCATACATACAAACACACACGTAGGAGCTTATCACCGGCCACTCTCTTTCAGCAGTCGTTCCCTCTCATTCTAGCATGCGCACATGTGGTCAAAGCTTTTTCTCGAATTTTCGGTTTAATTTATTGTATTTTTATACCCTTTTCGGAGAGGGGTTTCGTCATCTCAGTTTACACCAAGTTCAACTGAATGTAATTTTACTCATATTTGGATTAGTGAGTTCTTTTTTTACTTATTTATTCGCTTTAAATAGCTTGCTTTAATGTTTATTTAATTTGACAATAACAATAAATATTTTTAGGTAATTTTATATATTATTTTTTATTTTAAATTGTTTTGTTTAATTTCAACAATAACATTAAGGGTATAAAAAAATCGTATTTTTCCGAAATTTTGTATATCAAATGTTGTTTTTTTATCCTCTGTTTCGGTGTGTTTTGTTTTTCGTTTCGTTTCGCCGCTGTTAATTAGTGTGGCCGAATTATGCGCCAAATATTCCCAATGAGTAGAGGGGATGGTCATACGTCATCAACAATAGCCGGACAAACAATTTCCGGTTTTTGTCTCACGCACCATAAAAAAAAATCAAATATCAAAAATAACACACAGAAAAGAACAGAAAAACAACAATACTAGCAAATACAGCAAGAATCATAAAAATACATAAGAAAAACAACAAACTTGGCCCGGGTTCCGTCATTGCCTCATCCTCTCTATAGATCTGTTGCCCGTTCTGCTTTATTTTGGTTTTATTTCAACAATTTGTTTTTGCCGCGACTTATTTTTGTCACAAATACAGGCGGACACACACACACTGGCACTTATGGTTACACACACAGAAGTGTATACGCAGGCAAACTCGATTTAAAAATAAATAAATTACGCACAAATACAAATACATACATTGGCCAACATTCCGCTGGCCTCGTCAAAAATATAGCATGATTAATACAAAAAAATGCGCAATTTTCGGATAGTTTTTTTTTTGTTCCTCTCATTTTTGTTTTGTTTTTGCGGTGCTATTTTTGTTGTAGTTCTACCGCTACTAACCCCACCTCCCAATGTTTTTTTATGGCATTTTTCTCTTATTATACAATAATAACGCGAATATAATAAGAGCACAGCAAGTGGGCAGGCCCACCAGAAGAAGCACAACAACAAGCGCAGCGGCATGCCAATTAGTGCTTATGCTTTTTAATTAGCAGACAGACCCATCCCCCATCAGCACCTCCCAATTCCACTTCCACCTTCCCCAAAAACTATCTCCTAACCAACTGTATATGTTTCCCCCCAATGCTAGTTATTAGTGTTTTCCTATTTCCCGCTAAGTGTGGTTTCAGTACAGTTTCCTTGTTCGGCAATGTCTCATAATATACAAATAAGAAAATACCCATTTGAGTTTCAAGATAAAAGCTTTTTTAAGGCCTCCAATCAAAACTGGATTTTTCGTCCCAAATTCCCGCTAAGGCAAGAAGTATTGGAACAAAGGTGTGTATGTAAGTACTCAGCCTTACTTATCAAGCTAGTTTTAGATCAGGAACACCTCATTTTAACTTTATCATTTCATTAAAAACGGTTAAAATAATTAACGAAATAATAAGGACTTAGTTTACCACAAGCATCTTCAAATATTTGATAGATACAAAAGCCATTACACAATTATTCGCAAAAACATATTTCATTTAATGGGTATTCTGAAATCCGACAGTTGGTCACACTAATAAAGAAAGCAATCCCAAAAACAGAACAGAAAATGCACTGTCATGGCATTTTGACAGCCAACAAAATTATGTGCTGACCAGCTTTGTAGTTAATTAAACACATTAAAATCAGCGTAAACAACATTATAGCCAACAAGAAAATTCAAAATAATTTTAAAACCTTGTCAAATCAACAGGTGACGGAAAAAAAACATAGATGAGAAAAATTATTACAAATACATGCAAACAAATTGCATTAAATTACAGACCGGGAAGGTAATAATAAATATGACATACATACAAACAAATAAATAAAAAAGATAATAATCTTAAATATTTATTTTTCTTAGTGAAAAGGATGTAAAAGCCCAGACTTAACGAGTATTATTAAAATCTAACGAATTAAATATTTAATTTACTGCAAAAATTCGTCTGCTTCAAGATTTCTTTATTGGTTTTTAGTATGAAAACACAATCTTGTATTTGAAAACATATTTTTAAGACCCAATAACATTAGCCTAATGCGGGATTTATTTAATTGGTGATTTATCTGAACCGCAAAATGCGTGCAAAAATGAAAACAACAACAAAGCAAAACGAAAAAAACCGGCAGCAATCGACATTCTTATATATATATTTTTTTTGGCTCTTTTTCGCTCTTCTCACGCAGGCGCAAGCATTGCTCTCCGCCCGCGACAGAGGAAGAGAGAGAGAGCCGAATGCGAGAGGGAGTAAGAGCAACCGGGTGCGACCAAGAGGGTGAGTGCGAGCGAGAGCCAGAGAATAATGCTGGCTGCGCTGCTCATTCACAAAACGTAAAGCGGTGCAAAGAAGAAGAGGTGGAAACAACAACGGGCCCAAGATATGATAGATATGGAACAACAACAAACGGAACAAGAACAAGAGAGACAGGGCGCGTAAAAGGGGGAGGAGGGAAGGAGACGAGAGCAAAAACAACTTGGCATAAATTGCTGCTGCGTAGTAATTTCTGTTGAGTATTTTCTAGTTACGTTTTCACTACTATTTGTCGATTTTTATGTTTCTATTTATTTTGCTTAATTCATGCTGACTTACCTCTTTGCATCGTGATTGTTGTTGAACATTGTTGTTTTTGTTGTTCCTCGTCCTCGTCGTCCACTTATTTTTTTCACTTTATTTTGGTATCGATTTCAAAATAGAACGACGCACTTTCCCAGACGCAGGCGTAATTAAAATTTTCTTATGTTTTATTCGCGTGCTTTCTTTTTGCGCCGCAATTTCACAACATGATCTGTATGTGTGTGTAAATATATATATTTATGTGTGCCTGTGTACACAATTTTATTTATTTATTTGCCGTAGATCTCGCACACACACACACAATCTCTCGCACCCCTCGCACACACACACTGATACACCGGGCACTGGCACGAGAAAACGCCCGCACTTGTATTCCGTAGAATTTCATATATTCCACCCGGTTTTCACAAACACATCTCCTGGTATTTTGATAGCTCACTTTTCATTCATTAAAGTGCACTAATAACCGCATCCATTGGTTTACACACTGTCACCTTCGGCGTTTGTTTGTTGTATTTTGTTTCATACAAAACGCTTATATTCCGCAGCGACCGTGGCGTCCGCACACGTTCGTTTGAAAGAAAAACACCGCTTTTCCCGTCAAATCTGGGGGATATCAGGGTTTTTTATTTAATTTTCCGCCTTCCGGCGAGCGGTACGCGACGCTGCTTTTGCTAAATAATTTTACCGTTTTTTCACGACACGAAGCGATACTTCAGTTATTTTTCACACGCCAGTATTTTTAATATGTAGTTCGAATAGTTCGCATTTACGGTCTCAAAAAATAATATTCCGCGCGCACAACCGCCTTCGTTGCTTTTATTTTACCGTTAAAACGTTTGTTTAAAACGACGAGGCGAAAACGAATGAGAGGCGAAAACGAGTGAGAGCCGAGCGAATGAGAGCGACAACGAATGAGGGAGCGAGTCAAGGCTGCCACTTTAGCTCTTTTCCCGTCAATTTTGGCTTTTTTGGAAGATTGAATGCGGGCAAAATTTGAGAATTGCAGAAAGCGGGAATTCTGGATTTTTTTAAAATATGTATTTGGCTTTTTAAATTTTTTTTTTATGTTGCCATCATTGAAAGAAAAATGTAGCGGTATCTAAATACATGTATCGAGATTTGTATCTATATTTTCGAACTATAATCACCAAGAGCCGAAAAATTGCCTACATCTTTAATTAAAAGACTATTTAATTTAAAATGAATAAATCAAGAATTATACCTTACATAGTTTCGATAAAAATGTTTCATTAAAACAAGTTTATCAATCTTTATAAGAAGCATTAATTGATACTTAAATTCCCAGGTCTACACCTGCAAAATTATTTCTTGAGTTCTTTTTTTTTCTGATTGATCGAATTTGTTGTTTGTTTTTTTTTTTTATTATTATTATTCAATAACTTCTAAAATTATGTTACGATTTCACCTACCAAATTCTGTTACTCTCATTTCTCATATAAGGTGAATTCCCGATTCCGAGAGAACGAATGAGAGCGTTAAATAAAAGAAGTACGCTCAGCGAGAGCGAGAGCGGGCCGAGCGCCCAAGAGTGTGGTAGTTGTGGCCTCGGTCACAGTTCATATCCAGTACTACTAAAATAGCCTAAAACAGCTAAAATAAAAAAATGGAGTCGCTACTAAAAAAAGCGAAGTCATGAGGAATGGGACGAACTGGTAAAATTCTTTTGAAAAGTTCATAACAGAAAAATATATTAAAACCGTTATTTTCCAATTCTTTGTGTATATTCTTAGCTTTTTTATTTCTATACAGGCAAAAACAGCTTTATTTTGTTCAAAAAGTCGCAGCACTGATGACGGGAGAGTCCCAGTGATTCTCCACTTTTTGCTCTCCCACCGCGTTCTCATTCATGAGCTCTTATTCAACAGCTCTCTCTTTATCATTCTCTTAATTTATTTTTATTTTTATTTAAGTAAAATGGGTTCAAAATCCGAATCGGTAAACAGAATGAGAGGATGCCGATACCCGAAAAAGAAGTTTCTAAAGTTCGAACGAAATTTCTGGCAACGCTGTTTGCCATAGCTGCCAGACTTTTCGTTCATGGGCATCCGGTGCTGCCACACTTTTGAGTCTCTAGGTTTGGTTGCGCCATTGGCCCGACCAGATGGCGCTGCGCAGGAACAAAACGATAGGGGGCGCTGCTTTGGGTCAAGATTTAAAATTAAGTTCATAAAAATCGCCCTTCGCTGGTTTTTAAAAATTGGGACTATTGCAATTAAGTTTGCTTTTTAAATAATATAAAAATCATAATATTACCTTAAATCAATCTTGGCGTTAAATGCTAACCAACATATATGAGTTTTACTTGTTTGTCAAAATAAAATAATGTCTTGGGACAATTCCTCACTTTTGAACGCAAACGAAATTACAAATGTTGCTTTCGGCATTAAATAATTAACACATTAAACAAAATATATTTTTTGGTTTTAAAACTTTTTCTTTTATTTTAAAGTTTGTTTTTCGTTTTGTTTCTTCTAATATTTATTTTCTTTTTTTCTCGAGTTTTTGTTTTTGGAAAGAAAGAAAGAGTACCTAACAAAATTGTTGTTTTCTCTTACAAAAATTAAACGTACAATTAATAGGGGGTTTCAGTTTTTAGTGTGGTTTCTCTTTTTCATTTATTTGTTTTTTTTTTTGTTTTTTACATTGTATGATTTGTTTGTTGCTGTGGTTGTTGCATTTATCGTTTGTTTGTTTATTTAAATATATAACTTCTAGGCGAGAGTTTTAAATAATTATTTATGTACTTTGTAGTTGACTCTGTTAAGTGGTTGCTTGTTTGTTTTTTTTTTTTGTGGGATGATTTGGCTTCCATGAATTTAAACTGCTATTGGGCCCATGTGTGTGAGTGTTTATAGTTGTACATTTTATAACAATAACAAATTATTATACATAGTTATATAGCTTTAATAATATTAATAATTAAAAATCAATCAATCCAAGCGAATGAAACAAATTGCAGAAGAGAGACAACGGTGAGAAATGATGTTCTTGCATGCGTAACTAAAAAGAGTAGATAAAGGGGAGGAAGAAAGGAAGTGGGTGGGGTTTTTGTCGATTTTTTTTAGGACAATTTGGGGGGCCCAAGTTGTGTCTTCTCCTTGTTCCTTTTGCTGAAGCAAACATACGTCTTCCATTTTTTTTTTACAATTTGAAATTGATTTGGTTTTTTATTTCTTGCTTATAATTTTGTATATTATTGATTGGCTTTATAACTATTTTGTTTTCTATTTAAAAATTGTGTATGTGTGTGGTTTTTATTTTTACTAATTTACAGACAGTTTTTAAGCCCACAAAAAAGGATTGGATTGATGAATATGAAAAGGGATGTATTCGCTCTTTGCGGGGTTTTTTGGGTTACTTTCCTGATTCTTATCCCTTTTTCTTGATTTATTTTTTAGGCTAAAATGTAATTTGCTTATAAAATGTTGCTCTCCTGCTTCCATCTTCGTTTTTCCTTGTGAGGCTGAGTTTTTTTTTCGTAAAGTAGATTTTGTGTTTCGCTTAAATTAGTTTTGGGTTATAAATTTAAATGTATGTATAATATTTTTACGCTTAAAACTTGTACACACAACTTAGTTTCATTAAGTTTTGTAGCTGATTTTTGTTTTTTTGTTTGTTTTCTTTTTGGATTTTTAGTTTGTTTGTTGTTTGTTTTTGCAATTTATATAATTTAATAATAAATTTGTAATTTGCTGGTTTGTTTTTTGTTTTCTATTTTTCCATTTCGTATATAATTTAAAATTATAAACATCCCCCTCCCAGAAGAATCCCAATTTTTGTAGATACATTTGCTGTGTGCTAGTGTGTGTGTATGCATGTTGTTGTGTGTGGTGGACGTCTCTTTTTAGGGTCCATAGGCATCCGAACCAAAGTCAAACAGCCGATCGATGCCCTCGTGTGCGTTTAGCGCATACGGATAATCATTATCGTCCGGCGGATTGATGGACACGAAGGCAATATCGTTGCTGAAGTCTGTAAATGTAAAATACGAAATATTTAATATTTACTTCAAACATTCGGGCGATGAATGGCATTTGATGATGGCCGAGTTGGGGAGATACAAAATGTTGTTGATTATTTCTTTGGCCGAGCTTACATATATGTATATGTTTTATGCAGAGCAGAGAGTAGAGGAGAGCTGAATAGAGCGAGAGATGTTGGTTTGGTGGATGCATGTTTTGAAATTCACGCCAGAGCTGAATCTCATGGTGCTACAAAATTTCAATCTCAAATATGAACAATTGGCCCCCGGAAGCGGTCAGTGTTGTTGCAGTTGCAGACCCACGAGAATTCAGTTCCAAAATGAATTTGACACGAGAGGACGAACGAATTTGCTGACGAGGCGTCGGGTTATGTCGATACATAATATATATATACATATACACACATTTATGCTTAGTTGTTATTTGTTTTGTTGTATTTCTTTGTTTGTTATTAGTAAAATGGTTAGCAGCAGTATGTTGATGTGAGCAGCAGGTGTGTGCATGGGAAATTTGGTTAATAAAACACATGTTAAAAAATCATTTTAAAACACTTACAAATCTAGTTACAAATTGTTAAGTTAGGGGTAAGTTTGAATTTGGATTAGTAATCATATTTCGCTGAGCATTTTATATAGGTATTCGAATGTTACATTTCTTGAATTGTTATAGTTACATTTAGTTACTTTACTTAGCGAAATATGTTGTTAGTAAATAAAAAAACACATAAAACAAAAAATTATAGCTACATATTACAAAAAAAGGTTAAACATAAATCAAATTTTCAATTTTGAACTGATTCTCGTTGGCCGAAATGTTTGCAAAACAAAATATAATATTTATCTCTTTAAATACTGTACACTTTTTCCAGTTGGATTTTATATTTTCACTTTCATTCATGTTGCTTTGAGGTTTCAATTTCACGCTCAGCAAGAACTCAGACTGTGATGCGGCTTTGAAATACACGCAGGTCACAGAATAAGTTCTTGACAAGTGCGCCTCTACGGGTTTTTGGATTCGGTTAAATCCGCCATATATGTAGCTGTTATTTATACAAAGATTATGTTTTTTTTACTTTGATATTATTTACATGGCGACGATACAAAAATTCAGGCGGATGCATAAATGATCATGGATGAGTGTACGGCGCTTGCAAAAGCACGATCGATCGATCATCAGGTGTGTAATATTTACAATTACAGTCAAAATAATAGTTTTCTAAACTTTAACCTTAGAATTTACTTTATGTGTAACGCAAGTCTTTTCATATAAAACGAAAACCTTAAATATTTATAGTAAAATATTCAAAATAAAATTCAAAAATGTATACAAACAAATTATGAAACCGAAATGTATTCTTTTCTATCACATATACTGAAAATTATATATTCTTCTACATATTCTGTAAAAATACATCTTTAAACAATCACAACAAACTATTATTTTGACCGCTTGACTGGGACAGATAAAATTTAAGTCGACTTCAAAATACTTACAGTCCGAGCCAATGTCATTAAAGAGCGCATCGAGGCCCTGGAGCGTGACATTGCTGCTGTTGCTGTTGGCATCGCAGTCGGGCGGCAGGAAGGGCTGATGGGTATCATCAGTTTTGGCGCCAGCGCCAGCGATGCTGCCATAGCCGCCATCGCCGCCGTTACTGCTGCTATCCGCCACCGCAGCGAATTGCATTTGCAGCGAGCCTATCGCCGAGGATGTGGCTCCATCTCCTCTCGATGATGTCGCTGCTGCTCCTGCTGCTGCTGCTGCTGCCACAGAATTTGTGGTTGCATCTTCCATTGCACAATTATACATGGGCACATCGCTGCGTCGCTGACTGTTGCCGCTGTAGCTTATTGTTGGGTTCTGGGAGTTGCTGCTATGGTTGTTGTTATGACTATTAAGCGTAGTGGTTGCTGTTGTTGTTGTTGTTGTTGTTGTTGCGCTGCCAGCTGACATTGCTGCTGCAGTGGCTGCTGCTGCTGTCCGACGTCGCTTGGTGGGCGTTGGAGGCGAGGATTCTGTTAAGCTGCTAAACAGCTCCTGGATGGTGCTCTGGTGTTGCTGATGTCGCTGTTGCTGTTGCTGTTGATGTTGCTGCTGCTGCTGGAGGAACTGATTGTGGTTGTGTCGCAACACCACCGGATTTGTTAGCGTCGGCACCAACTGACTCAGCTCGGCATCGACATCATCCTCCTCCGTTGGCTCCTGCTGCTGGGACAACTGCTGCTGGTTGAGATGATGATGATGTTGTTGATGATGATGAGGATGCTGGGCCGTCATCGGAATATCACAAATGTTATTATATTCAGGCTGGGAGGATTGATGCTTGCCAGCATCCTCGATCGATTTGCTGAGGTTGCGGGCCGAGCGGTATGGTGCGGTACCTATTAATACCATAATTTACAAAACAATTAATTTTTCCGTTTAAGGCAGTTTTAACTCACCTAATCCCTTCGTGCTCATGGCATCGATATTGTTGAATAGCGGATCTTTTAGCCGCTGATTGGTCAGCGGATGCAGTCGTGTGGAGGTGGCCGTTCGTACGCCACTGCCTCCGGCACTGGCTCCGGCTGCCGATCTGACGTAGCCATCGCCTGACGCAATTGGCGAATTCTCCGGCGATTGGTCATGGCAGAGGAAGACATTGATCTCCCCACTATTCTCCGCTTTAACGTAGATCTCGCGCGGCAACTTTGTGTTGGGCAACTGCAAAAGCAAACCGATGATTATTAATCCGAAATTCCACAAAAATACAAATAAGTAAAAAATAAAAAAGCACAAAAACACCGATAAAGTCAAGAACGGGAAACCAAAACTAACTTTTGGGGAGCTGTAGAAATTTTTAAGCGGTCGCCGACCGCTTCGCAGCAAGAGAGAAACACAAATGAAGCGGCGGGACTGAGAATGAGCAGAGATTTTTTTTGCCGCTCGCTTATTTTTAGAAATGATATTTTGCTTTGCCGCCCCCCGTCAGCTTGTTCGTATCTTTTCTTTTACTTTATTTTACTTCTGGCCTCTCTTCTTCGTGTCAAGTGTTGTTGTTAGCAGCGTTGCCAGAGGGTTTTCATATGTATTTATCATAACTGTAACTTGGCAAATCTTGATTTCTGGCCCAAACTCTCCAGTGAACAATTCTCCCTCCGCATATTTATATTTGAATTTTTTTAAAAAGAGAGTGAGAGGGTTCATTAAACAGTTCAAGGCAAGCGGAAACATTAAGCGCTCGCCTCTGTATATATTTCTTTATAAATAGTGCGGCATCCACTAAGAAGATTGAACAGCAACAGCAGCATTGGAGAAAACTTTGTTGGACGACGTCTACGACGAGGCCAGAGAGAGATTTACTTGATATCAAAAAGGAAGAAAGATGGCCATGAGAAGGAGGGGGCGCGCGCACAGATGGGAGGGATTCCAATTTCGCCTGTCGTCGTGTCTGCCGCGTCTATAAATAATCGCCACGTTTAATGGCATGTAGACGCTAAGAAGAAGCAGCGACGTTGAATAGAAAAAGAATAGAAAAAAGAAAAGCAGGAAAAGCTCTGACGTCGACATAGTGTACGTGGGCATATAGCCGCAAAGATATGAGCTGTTGGTACCGAAATAAAGGTATGGCATGATATCTATCGTGAGAGAAATCAATCAAACATGATTTATTTCCTCTCAAATCCATTTTCCCTCCAAAAAGAACAGCTCTACTCACCACAAGCTTGGCCTCTGGTGGCGCCTTGATCACTATGACAATCTGATCTTTGAACAGATCCACATTGAGCAGGTCATTCTGCGTGACATAGGCCATGCCACCGGCATTCTCCACCTCCTGCGAGATCTCGGCGAGATTACCTCGCATCTGATCAATGGCCATATTCAGCTCGTTCTCCAGCTGCTCCAGCCGCTCCGATTCGGCCTCGATGCGTCGCGATCGCTCCTGGCTGACCATCGACTGACCTCCTCGCCACTGGATATTGTTCTTTGATTTCTTCTCCAGTATATTGATGCCCTCGAGGACATTGGTGATGTCGTAGATGCGACGCTTCTGCACGTGCAGACGATTGGAGGCCTCGTTCAGATCCACAACACCGTCGGGCGATTCCTGGAGCAGGTCCACGAACTTTTTGGTCAAAATGCCCAGCGAGGTGTCCGCCCGATTGCGATCGCCGCTCGAGGAACTAGCCACCGAAGCGGCCAATTGCTGCTGCGGCGTCGACAGGGAGAAGGAGTGCAACGATGACGATGCTACCTTGGCACCGCGCTCCACCACCACATCCTCGTCCAGCTCGGCGGTATCCACGTCATGGTGGCTGCTATGTCGCAATTGCTGGGGCGTGCTGCTGGCCACATGCTTCTGGTACACCACCGTTTGGTGGTGGGCGCTCTGCTTGGCCTGCTTCTTGGGGTGGATCTCGTCGGTGACGGCATGAGGCCGGCGTTTGACCTGGTTAAAGCAAAGAAATATAATAATGTTTTATATAAACTTTTTAAATAATTTACTATCGCAACTTACCTTGTAATAATTTGTGATATCATTGGACTTGCCGCCGGTCGCCTTCCACTGCTGCTGATGTTGCGTCGTCTGTCCCGCCGCCGCAGTCGCTGCTGCTGTCCCCGTTGCCACTGCCCCCGTGTAGACATGATCCCGCAGATGCGCTGCCACACCGCTGTTGCTGTTGCTATTGCTATTACTGTTGCTAGTGCTGTTGCTGTTGCTGTGACTGTGGCTGTTGTTGCTGTTACTGTTGCTGTCGCTGCTGATCAGACCGTGATCGTAATCCAGATCGAGGGCCTCGTTCTTGATCACAATGTTGTTGTTGTTGTTGGTCTGGCCGCCGAGCAGATCGTAATTGAGTTTACGTGCAACCAGCGGATGGTGGCCAGTGGCCCCGCTTCCGGTTCCGCTGCTGGCATAATGCTGCTGCTGCTGGTGGTGGTGTCGCTGGTTGTGTGAGTTGCTGCCGGTATTGCTGTTGTTGCTGTTGTTGTTGGGCGCAACAGTCAGAAAGAATTTAGACATTTCGCTGCAGTTCTCTCTCTCTCTCTCGTTTACTCTCTCCCTCTCTCCGTATCACTCTGACTCCGCTCTCTCTCTCTCGTTGTGTGTTTTTGTATGTGTGTGGGTTATGCTGTAGGTGCTGCTACGTTCGCCTCATTTTATTGTAGCATACTTTTGAGCACTGCCTGCGAAGGGTTGCCACCCAGTTGGAAATTTCAGCTCACTTATTGTTGTACTGCCTGTGTATCGCTCTCTCCCGCTCTCTCTCTCTCTCTCGGTCTCTCTCGTTCACTTTGCGCTTATCAACTAAATTAGCACCTAGGGATTCTTCACATCTGCAAAAAACAAGAACAAACAAAATACACAGAGGTTAAATATAATATAATATAAGTGTGTGCGTTTTTTATTGGCGATTATTTATAGCTAGTTTGACCCGATTTTGTCCAATATCTTATGCATTTGGCACATTAAACTTTTGATCTGTTTTCTGTTGTTTGTTTCCAGTTTAAAATGCGCACCGAGCAGCGATCGGAGCCGCAAACGAATGTGTGGTGTATGTGGAAATGCAAATAAATGCGAAATGAATGGCAATGGGGAAAGAAAACAATTTCACGACTATAACAACAAATGAGTACTAAAAAAGAGCCGGGTAAAAACTGGTAAATAAACGAGTATTTACTCGTCTTTTTTTGCTAACTAGATCAGCGTAACTATGATACTGTTATCATAGTTACGCTGATCTAGTTTGGCAAAAAAAAGACGAGTAAATACTCGTTTATTTTGCAACTGTCTCTTTCACTGATAAACTTATGGCTCTGCATATAGATTTAGGTAATAACTGAAAGCTACCACCGATATTATAAGTCATTAAAAATTTTTATATATGTATTGTCAGGATAATAAATAAATCAAATAAAATCAAAATTATGTAATGCTATTTTATAAAGATTTTGTTAACATCGTAGCATACTTTTTGACAACATAGTTAATTGATTTAAATTATATAAATATTAGAAAAGTTATTAAATCTATTAATTTTGTATCAGATAATTATTTTAAAAAACATATAAAATTTTACATATTT
This sequence comes from Drosophila seguyi, assembly GCA_008042675.1. Classification (NCBI taxonomy): domain Eukaryota; kingdom Metazoa; phylum Arthropoda; class Insecta; order Diptera; family Drosophilidae; genus Drosophila; species Drosophila seguyi. The sequence goes on along the minus strand of VNJU01003555.1, from coordinate 76,906 downwards.
ATAAGAAATATTATATTTCTTCTTTACTTTGAGAGTCATTATCAAGATCAAATATCTAACGTTAAGACCATTTCCGAAACAGTTTCATTGCATTTTATAAACTAAAAGTACCCAATCTCAAGGCAAGGAATGTCTCATATATATTTAAAATACTTGAAAAAAATATATAAAAACTGATATAATGCCTGAGGTGTTCAACAACCGAACCGGATAGATATTTTGGGCAACGACGAGGGGCAGCAATAGGGAAGGGAAAAAAGCGGCTCTGAAGCATGCCGAAACTATTTCTGAATCCAAGAGGAGACGCGCGCTTAAAAGTTCGCCAACGAAATGTCAATAAACTCGGCATAAAATATTAAACAATCAATATGTCCGTCTCAGCGTGAAAGAGGAAGAATCAGAAGGCAAAAGCGACAAACGCAAAAGAGAAGGCAGGCAAGCAAGCAGCAAACAGAAGGCAAGCCAGGCATTGGCAAAAGGTAGAAACAGGAAAAACCATCAGGTAAAAAGAAGAAAATAACGTTACTACTGCTCAACGGCCGGCTACAACCGCTTTTGGCAAAAATGCGAGCGGCGGTCACAGCTTAAAAAAACATACACTGGAAAAGAAATCATAAATAGCAAATAAAATAAAAACAAATCAGACATATGTTATATAATCACATAACTGAATTTATGACCTAATTATATTTACACGCAGTTCTTTTCATTCAAAAGAATTTGATAATATTCTTTTCACGCATTAAATTCAATAAAATGTACATCATAAGAACCGGTTTTTCTCACTGTGTATACCTGTCACCTCTTGTTCCACAAGCCCGGCTTTAAGTTCATTAGAGGAATGTTGGCCCCATTCGCGGCTAAAGTGAGCATGAATGGAAAGAAGACGACAACAACAAATTAAAATGCTCAAATGAGCGTAAAAAATAAGAATAACGAATAATAACAGCAACAGCCACGACAACAATAACAACAACTGGCAGGGAAGGGCAGGTAAAAATGGCAATTAGCGCCCTGCATGCAATGTTAATTTGCATAACAGAAACTGTTAACCAAACAGCTGGCTGTTATGAGTTATGCAAAGAAACTAAAATAATAAAACCCAAGGAATAGCAACCGCAAAACTATGCGGTTTCCTCTTCTACTCCACTAGCTGACTAGCTGATAATTGTTCTACATGTTGGCACAAAAAAAAAAAACATAAAAAATAAATAAAAAGCAAGTGTAGAAAAGATTGTGCAAAAGTAAAATGAACCAGCAAAGGCCCACTTAAATGTCGTATGGAATTTGCTGAAAATTGCAAGAAATTGGAATGGCAAACGCGCCAGGTAAAATATACCCAATGGAAATTGTCATTGCACATTGGCACTCACATGAAAAAACTCCCTTGGGAAAGTTCACTTATCTCAAGGTCAACTAATTAGGGAAAATTATATACTTTTTCTTAAGATACAAACGATTTTTTCATAAAACATAAAAGTATGTTGAAGTTCTTACTTAACCTCAAGTTTATAAAAAAGAATGCCATCAAAATGTCGGAGTGAGAGAGGCGAAAAATGTGGTTCCAAGCTGCAATCTTGAGTTTATAACAACAAATCACGTGTTTTCCGACGCACATGAAGATCGTTTGCCCATGATCCGTTATTTTTAATAGCTATCAGCTACCCTTTAATTGGTTTTGATATCAAATATTAAACCACTGTGCCATTGCCAGACGTCTCCAACTCACCTGACGGCGTTGGCGGCAACTCGATTCCCCTTAGCCTTTTCTACATTAGCCAAAAGCTTTGCAGTGATTTTTCAAGCGTGTGTTAATGTGTTTGTGTGTGCTTGAGTTGAAAAAAAAACGGTATCTGCTTACAGACGAATAAGCTCAGGTAATTCAAGTCCTATACATGGAAGTCGTACATTTCTCTCTCCCTCTCTCTTTCACCCCTTTTATTAGTCCCTCTCCCGAAGCACCGCCAAAAGAAATGCTTAAATATATTCGTCGGCAGTGCAAAATGATGTGGGCCAGACAAAAGGCAAACCGAAAAAGACAGCGACGAGAAAGGGCAAAGGAGAAAAAAACACAAAATTAAAACCAGGTAGGTCTCTGCGTCGATTGAAATGCGAACAAGTAGCTGGAAATATTATCGGAGATTTTGCATCTAAAATTACAGTGACAGGTATAAAATTACCAGAATACAGTTTAGCAGGAAAAGTAAATCACGCATGCAAGCCCAGATTTTATTTAAAATTATGAACCAGAATTCAAGCTTAGTCTTGCCATGTTAGGGGTTCTTTTAAACAAATAACACCGATGCAGGTTTTTTTTACTTATACTGAAATAATCATAATTGTCTTTTAATTTCTTGCTTGTATCTGCAAACAATTCCAATTACAAATAGTTGGTTGGTTTGGTATCTGGAGGGCAATGTATCTGTATCTTTACTTAAAAAATAACTTCTGAGTGCACTTGTCAGTTATCTCTGCACACACACACACCCACAGAGAAAAATAAAGTTTAACAACCAAAAGCGAAGCAGCCCACAAGGCTAAGCAAACATCGGCAACAACATTATGCAAACAGGGAAATGAACATGAAAAACACCCAATGTGACGAATGAAAAATCGTTGAATATGTGATGTGGCCTACACGGCAAATAAATAAATAACAACTTGTTGTTTTTAGTTGTTTGTTATATTCCATTTTTCATTGTATCTCTCTATATTTCTCCTTCTCTCTTTGCAATCAACACTGACGCAACAGAGCGCAGCAACAATAAGTAGAATAGCTTTTCTGTGATATTCCTTGCCTTGTTTTTTTTTCTTCTTTCTTACCTCTCAGAGAGTGACTGATAAAGGAAAAGGCTAGAAATATAGCGTACACATTATGTAGAGGCCAAGTAAATAAGTGGGGAGCGTGTTTGGGGGTGGTGTGCGAGTGGGAGAGAAGTCAGCCAAGCGACTCAAGGCACGCAATGCGGCTAGGCTGCTTTTGATAGCGGGCGCCCTCTCTTGCACACACCTTGGCCGTGCTAATTTCAAATTAGTTAAGGTAAATAAATAAAAATAAAGAGCTCACAGAGTAGCACATTTTTTAAATATACATGCACATATTTTTTTAGAAAGTTTTTCGGGTTAAATAACTATATTAATCTTAGTAAAATATAAGTTCAATTCTTGAAATTACGAATAAATTAAAAAAATTGTTATTAAAATTTTTACTTGTTTTATTTATCATTCTTGATAACACCATTGCCAGCCCAAATTAATTTATTTATTTTTATTTCAGCAGTGTTACCTTTTAAAAAAGTTTAAAAAAAATGTGAGCACTGTTAAATGAATATAAAGTCTCTGATATCAATAGTAACCGGAAGCATTAACAAATTGCCTATTCTTCTTTGGTTCCCCCAATCGAAAGCTTTTAATTGCTTTTATTAAATTTGCAGCATATTACATGCCATTTTACCGTTATTAATTAATTATGATGCCCATATGCATTTACATGCTTATTAATTATGCATTTATTATTTGTGCAGCCCCCCAATCGCATACGCAGACACACACACACACACACAAAAGAAGCAACACCCACACAAAGCTGAAATGCTAAAAAGTTTCGCTTTCTTTTTGCACATTATTTTGCATGCGCAGTAGAAAAGCAGGGACAAGTGAAATAAATACCAATAAATAAAGTACGACGGTTGTGTGTATGTGTGTTATACTACAAGGTGTTAAGCAACAACAATTGCAATTGAGTAAAAAAAAAAAACACGAATTTTGTGTATTAAGCAGCCGTTGAGAAACAGAGAGAGAGGCAGAGCCAGAGCGAGAGAGATGGGACGGATGTGTATGTGTGTGGGATGCTGCAGAGCGACCAAAAAGACAGAGAGAAGGCAAAAGAGAGCCAAGCCGGAGAGCAAAAGCCGGCCTGAAAATCGAAATAACAGCTGTTACACACCGACGCAATCCACATGGAAATTCTCACTTCTCTCTCTCTCTCTCCCTTGTTTTTGTTGCCGGCTGGGGGAAAAAAGTCCACATGGTAATTTTTTTTCTAGCCGGTTTTCAGTTTTATTTTCAGCATTATCTATTATCTTTAAATTAAGCCAATTACTTTTAGCCCAATGCTCTTTCAAAGCTTAACCCAGAAATGTCAATCGAGAGGCGATATCGAATTTGCAAAAGCCAAAAAAGAAAGGAGACTTACAATAAAGAAAAGGGGGAATGAAATTCGTAGAAAAAATGGCCACTTAACATTCCCTTGTTAAAAAGTAGATGTTGCCACAAAATATAGAGGTTCGAAACGATATCAACTATCAAAAGGCTTATCGATCCTAATCGAAAGTAGCTGAAAACGGCTGGGAAAGGTCTTTCTAGAGCTTAAAGCTTTAAATTTAATTATTAACTACTAATTATTAAATATTCTTAATTACTGAAGCCAGTGCTCAAGGGATTTTAAAATAATAAAACTCCGGAATTTGCATACAATCGATAAATTTAGCTAATAACAGGCACTTGTTATAGGCCTCGCCTCGGGTTTTCAGCTGTTTCATTTTTTTTTTTTTTCATTTCATTTCTGTTTGAGAAAGCCCAAAAATAATTGCCAACTGGCTGGAGAAAACGAGTAAGAGGCGGAGAAAAACCGAACTGGAGAGAAAGAGAAGGGGAGCTTTATCCAGGGAGAGGCGACGCGCACAAAATGCGTCGCAAAATATTTCACAAGCCAAAAAAAGAAAACACGGTGCGGCGCGGAGCAGCGAAAACGGGAAATCTTTTCACGTGGGTGTGGAAGGAAATTCAATGCCGGCTGTTTGGAGAATTTTCGGGGAAGTCCCCACTGTGCATTTATCGGCCATTTACATTCCGCACTGTGTACATAATGTGCAAGGGAACGAACTTCGTTGGCTTGGACACTCCAACGATGACGCATTAGATTCAATCGAATATTGTGTACTGAAAAAGCCTGATAACGCAGGGGCCATATATGTACATATTTGTACATATGTATGATGTACACATAAGTACATTATAGTGAGCGAACTCATATGTACATATGTGATATATGTACACGCGATTAAGTTGTGGGCACAGATTAAACGCGGAAAACTGTTGATAGAATACCAGTACCAAAAGTGTGTGAATGGAGTCCAATTAAACATTAACTTGACATTCGTCAGAGAAAAAACATAAATACCACAGAGATATAATTATAAATTTCCTCGGAATTCAGAGATCATACATTATTTCATATTTCAAGTAGCATAACATTGAAACTTTTGGAAAATACACTTTTTTTTGCAAATTCGTCCCGTCAGCAGGTTAAACACACCTGCCAAAAAATCACGGCTAAAAACTATAAAGCTTTATATTTGAATACTTTGACTGCAATATTACGAAATTCAGAATTAAGGTCATTGTAGATCGATAGAAAATGTATTTTTAAAGAAAGAAAGAAATATAAAATGTTACGAGAGCCAATAAAGAAAACGCCGCCGACTTTCGGTAAACAAAAGTTAAGAACACGATGAAAATCGAAATTATTATCTCTTTTCTCCCCCTTTTGGTACACGGTAAAAATGGGGGCATTGCGGGATTGAATGCATGAATGAGTGGTAAAATTTACCCTATCAGTTTTGGAGGTTATTAGCGGGATTTAAGAGAACCCAAGAAAATGATTAATTGATTGTAGGCAAAGGAAATTTCATAATTTTGAAATTAATTTTAAAAATTAAACTAAATATAATTTATTGCTCATTATATACCACAAATTATGATTTTACTTCGAAATAAATAGAATTAGTATATTAGAACGCACCTAAGAATTGGAATTTCTGACTTTTGTCGTTTCTTTTTTTGTCGCCTTTTTACTGCTTATATATCACACGCTCTGCTTGTTCTTCTTCTTCCGCTCCTCCTCCTCCACGGCCGCAGCCTGCTTCCTCTTGCTCTTTGAATATCACACACGTTTCATTTTTGCAAATTTTTCTTTTGCGGGTGTTTCTTTTCTTTTACTTTTTCGATTCCACGTATTATATACTGCTGTCGCTGCTTCTTCCTCTACTCTTTTATTCAGTCTCCGCGAGTGTGTGTGTGGGAACTTTTAGCTTTACTACGCGGTTTTTTTTTATTTCTTTTTACATTCTATATTCTACTGTGCGTGACGTCAGCAGTTCGTTCGAGCATTTGTTGTTGTAGATATCACATAATTGTTACACGCGCGCACTTTGTTGCTGTTTTATTTTGGAGTTTTGCAGTTGCAGTCTTTTGGGTTTTCCTCTTTTCAGTTCTCTAGTTACTTAGTTTTCCATTTTCCCCCACACACTGGTTTTCACATTTTTGAGGAGTGACGACGAAAGAGAGAAATTCATGGGCCACAACGAATCGGCTATTAGAAAAACTTTTAGCTTGACACAGCATCCTCAATAATCTATGCTGATAGAACAGCCATTTTTCTAGTTTACTTTTACATTACATTTAGACCGACGCGGCAGATAGTTTTCTTCTTAATTCACGAAGTTATGACTTTTTCCGCGGCACAACCGCCTTCAAGTGAATGAATTCGAACGCGCGCTTGAATTCTGACCCACAATGTCCACAATCCACAAAATAAAAAAGTAAGTGTGTGCCGCCGTGTGTCTTTTTTCTGGAGTTGGACCAACGAAATCCACGCGGAGAAGCGCGAGAGATTCTCTGCGAGAGACGGGAGAGAGAGAGAGAGAGAGAGCGAGAGCGAGACACGGGAGAGAGAATACGAAAGAGAACAACGAAAACGTTACAATTTCCCTTGCTTCCCTAGTTCCGTAACAAATCGTAGTTTATCAGTCCTTGGCTCTGTTCAGTTGGTTAGGTTTTTAGCTTGTGCAAATTATTGTCCCGGTTTTCCCACAGATTTCCACGTTTTCTCCCCAAACGGCGGCAGCAACAACAACGAGAACGACCGGCGGTGAACAAAAAACTGATTCGCCGCAATCGCCACGGAGCTCCAAAGACCCTCACGTCTCGCGAAGCGGCGAATTGACAGCGAGTTCGCTGAGAGCGCGAAAGTGCGGGCGAGCGAGCGAGCGAATGTGGAACGCAAATGTGTCTCTCAGCTGCCGGCTAAAAGCCGCTCACGCTCCCATGGACAACGCGGCGACGTCGCTGTTACCGCACCCACAACGGCAGCGACGCCGGCAGAGGCAGAGGCGGGAGCACCGCACCCCCCTTGTTGCCTTCGCCTCCCCCACTTAATTCCTCCTGCATCTGCATCTTTATCAGTTGTGTGCCAAGTGTTGCAATGTATTGCAGTGACGACATTGTTGCACCGCCGCCACAATGGCAATTTTCCGGAAGAAAGGTTTTTGTTTTACCCTTGAAGGTTGTAATTAAATTAAATTATTAATATACAATTAACTTTAGATTTATTGACTAAATTTGGGCTTCTTTTTACATATATTGGAACACAAATTTAGTATTCATACAAAATATTTATCTTTGAAGTTTTCAAAATTAATAATACAATTATGGAATTATGTAACTTTTAATATATATATTTTAATTTTTATTTTATATTTGCAATACTGTTTTGGATCTGATTTTATTATCGTCTTAAAACTCATAACTTTTAAACAGAACTTTCATAACAATTGTGGTATCTGTGAACAAAAATATGTTTATTTGCTTATTTATTGTTTTAAACTTGAATCACATTTTTTAGACAATAAAATATTGTTTAATTCGCATTTGACCCGATTGGATTAAATAGGAGCAAAACCTGTATAAATATTTGGGCATGCTTTTTTTATACCCTGCCCAGGGTATTTTAGTTTCCATCAGAGGCTTGCAAGAGCAGATAAGGTGAGAGATATGGTTATAGATACATTTCCTATAAGAATTATCCGACGAAACGACCAAGCCATCGTTTGTCTATCTGATTTTAAGCAACGTTTTTTTTTCTTTTGAAGATAGGATTAAAGTGGAAGCCACAGCTCTAGTTTTAATTGTCATTTTCATAAATATTTAATAGTTTTGTATTCAAATTCTAAAGAAGTTAGTAGTTCCCAAGTTCCTAGTTAGAATCATATTCTTTGAATATGAACCTACCAGACTCGATTTAATTGATATTTCCAATTTTATATCTTAAAAAAAAATCTCCTGACAACTTGTCAGGCGATCTTTGCTTAAAAAAAAAGCCCTACCCTAGACATGAGGTTCCCATCAGAACCCAAAATGTAATCTCCATTCCAGTTTTCATTTTCTATTAATTTTTTTTTTGTTTTTTTTTTCTTCTTTTTTTTTGTTCATTGTATCTTGAGGAGTGCAAGCTGTGTTATCCTTTTGGGGAGTTTTTTTTTCTTTGAGTAACAGACACTCACAGATCGGTGAGTGTGATTTTTTTCGCCTTTCCCACAAACCAGTCGAGACAACCAGAAGAAGCCGAGCTGGAGGGAGGGAAGGAGAATCACCCCTCACAGCCGCAGGAGAAGAACTTTGGCCTGTGCCCCCTCCTTCGTATTTTTTTTTGTGCATATGCAATTAGAGTATCTCTATGCTTGATTTTTTTTCCTACCGCTCTTCTTTTTTTTCTTTTTGCAAGATTTTTATGTCGGGAGGGCGAAGAAAGAGGGAACTTCCCACGATCCTTGGGTGGACTTTTGTACTTTGGAAGACACATTTTATGTGCGCAGTGTCATAAATACTTTTAATTAACTGGAAATGCGTGCGTGTGCGAGTGCCTGCGTTATTTTCTCTTTTTTTTTTCGTTATATACATGTGTGCCGAGTATCTGTGTCTGTCTGTGTGTATCCGTTTTCTGCCCATTCCGAAACCCAGAAGCGGGGCGTGAGTTTTCAGAGGCGTATTTACCATAATTTGCTTGATTTTTTCCCGTATGTCATATCATAAACTTTTACGGGCAGGCAAAGGGAAAACAGCGGAGGGGAGGACACAAAGCATAGATACGATTAACACAACGATACAACCTCGTATTTGAGCAGATGTTTCTTCTATGGTCTTTGGTCTAAGATCAATGAACCCATTGCCCAAAAAATTTGGCTTAGACACTTGCGACATTTTTGCGAATGAATTTGGTAGGGTATAACACAAGTGGACTTGGATTTTTTGTAGATTTCGTTGCATTAATTACTTTATAGCTTATTATTTAATTTTATTATTTACTTTTTTTAGATCAGCTTGAAATTATTTACTTTACTTTTGTATTTATTTATTTACTGGCAATAATATTTGATATTGAAACATTGACAATAACAGCGACTTTAACCAGTGGTTAGGGGCTTGAAAGTCAGTAAAATTATGCCCAAGATCCCTTTAATATCATTTGATATTGTTATTATTTCCCTAACTATTAATAACACTTTAATTAATTAATGTTAAAATCAGCTAAACTTCAGTTAAAGTGACCTGCCCGTAAATGCAATTATTTCCCCTGAAACTTCCTAATAAAACCGAAGCTTAAATGAAAACTTAGACTTCTGAAAATTTTCTATCTTAACTGACAGTAAAGATTTAACACTCGGTTTAAGTCCTGAGAAATGCAATATTTACACTTTTTCTACCAGTTAAGTAATAAAAACTATTTCAAAACATTCTAAATGAAATTAGATCTAGTTCATTACATAATAATCAGTCTTAGGACCTGCCCTCCGCGACCCTAACTTCTGGTTAATTTTCAAGCCAGACGCATTTAGCCGGCAGCTTTTCAAGTCTGGAGAGCCCAAAGGAATTGCGTCAAGCATTCATCTCGCAGCTCCTCGTCAACCTCGTCATCGTACTTCATCGTCATCCTGGTCCTCATACCCATCCGCATCCTCCCTCTGCGTCTGCATCCTACTCCTCCTCCTCCTCCTTCGTCTCCCTGCAAGTCCTTCTCGTCAACGTCAGGGCAGCCAGCAACCCCTTTGGCTTTCAGTGGGGTGCAAAAATCGTGTATATATATATATATATATCGTATATAGCACAGCCTCCCGTGAGTGCCAGACATATGGGAAATGAAAGAGAGCCTCGAGGGGCTGAGGGGCTGAGGGGCTGAGGGGCAGAGGGAGCAGGAAAAGGAAACCACGACGCCGGCATGGAATGCAATCAGCAAGAAAACTACTTGAGAATCCCAAGCCATGGCGCGATATTCAAATTTGAAAATAAAAGTGAAACAAAAGGGGGCAGCAAGGCGGTGAGGAATCGGAGCGAGGGGCGACGCCGGCAGCGGCCGAGACAGAGACGACGACTGTTGACGTTGACGTCGACGTCGCCGCCTGTTTGACAGAATGTCAGTCAGTATTTTTCGAGTCACGGGGTGGGGAGTTTTTCACACAGAGTCAGTTTTTTGAAGTGCAGAGAGATAAACTATATGGAATAAAACATAAATATTAATATGAAAATAATGATCATCCTGTGTTTTGAGATGCTTTTTAAAATTTTCAGAGCTAAGAAACTGTGCTATAAAATAATTACACTCTTTGCTTTAAGATGTTTACCTGGTTCAAATTCTATAACTCTTATTAGAGCTTAAAAAAACATTAACAATCACTTTAAAAATTTATATTTATTACTAAGATGTTTATTTATTAACTTTTCAAGTTCAAATTTTATTTATATTATTTTATAATAAATTTCTTGTTTCAATTAAATATATAAATAAACAAATCTATTTCATGTATTCTCTTTTTAGCTGATAATAAAAAATAATATAATATATTTTTACCTCCTAAAATCAATATATATATATATATATATAATTTATTTAAAAAAAAAGACAATTAATTTTAAGTCCCACATAAATATGAAAGTTTTTCCTCGGTGTATTCACATCCTTTAATGCTCCTTTGCTGCTGTCTGACTATCAAATCTTCTACTCTTTCCCTTATTATTCTCAAACTCTTCTTATTTTGCAGCATGACTGCAGGAAACACTTATTGAACATCTTGTGGCATGTCCTAGCTTTTTCTTGAAATTGATTGTGACATGGAAGAGGGGAGTTTTCATCTCCACTCCTTGAATTTTCATAAGCACCACCTTACTTGCACCTTTTTCTAACCCGGTCGAGATTTCCCCCATAACAAATTAATTTGATTTGAATATTAATTATTATTACAGACATTGCATTGAAGTGGAAAGTGCTCGGTTAATGCGGTAATGAGACAGTGGAAATTCACTGGGCATAAACTTCAAGCATTTGGAATTAATAAAAATATATTCAAGCAAACATAAAACTTTACTTTAAGAACTGGAATCGATTTACTTGAAAACCAGTTTATGGAAACAATAAAATAATATAATAATAACCTTCAATTACCAAGTAAGCAAATGTAAATAAATATTCTCATTTTCCATTAAATACCTGTATCAGTTGACTTTATTGTTGGGAAAAAGAGGTAAAGGCAATGACTACGAATTACGAATCACATTGCTTAACGATCGACATTGAGACGTACGTGCGACCCCACCACGCCACAACACCACCGTCGAACCCCATTTAAGCCCCACCACACCACCACCACCACCACCACCGTATGTGCGTGTGCAGTGGGAAAGAGAGAAATACCTAAAGTGGACTACCTGTCCGCCCTAACTGTGAGTGCCAGATTGCTCAACAAACCCACAGAGATACTCTAACAAAACTCACACTCTGACAATTACACTTATGTACCTACATATATGGCTAGACATTCTCGGTTTTTGGTTTTTAGTTTTCGGTTTTTGGTTTTGAGTTTGGCTTCGGTTTCGGTCTCGACCGTAGCACGTTCAATGAACTTTCCTCTATCATATATATGTACATATATATCTTCCTCTCTTTGGGCCATAAGATGGACAAACCTATAAATGTCTAATTATTCAGTTAGATGTAAGTGTAAGAACCAACAGAAGACGCCAAAAATTAATATAAAAAACGAGTGATGGTCGAAAAATACCATAAGAGTTAGTCACCCTTATGTAAGTCTTTTAATTTATAAAAATAATTCCCTTACTTCTTAAATACTTACACATTTAACGCCTTGATTGAGCAATTTTGAAACGTAATCCTAAGTGTCTTTTTGGCGGCAGCAATTTTGTATTAATTTTATAATAACTTGAGTTTTTTTGTGTTTATATATATATATAGTTATTAGAATAAAAACTTAATTCCAATTAAATACTAATTTTTATAATAAATAAATAAGCGTTAGTTTGCTTTAAACGAATTTGGCTTTTGCAAGTAAAATTTAGAAATTTTATGGCAATAACTTTTAGAACGATTTGAAAGTAACTTTTAGCATAGAAACACTTAGAGAGTAATGAGATTTTGAAGAGACAACTTGTTTAACACGTAAAATACGTTAATAATAAATAACAAATAAAAACATGATAGATAAATTTTGAAAACAAAATTAAGTAGATAATTTTTTTTTTGAATTTTTTTTGGGGCTCTTATACTATTTTTTCATAATTTATAGATTTTGGTTTATATCCTTGTTGGAGTCCAAAAAGTGGCTGGTGGTTGCATTGGTAGTGTGTGGCGGCTTGTGTGTTTTTTAGTGGGTTATAACATTGTTTAAACATAACACGATTATCTTCAGTATCTTGCAGATACGTTCAATAAAACATTTTAGGTATTCTTGAAATTTTGCATTGTGCTTCACTGGCGTGTATTTTTTTGTAATTTGCAATATAATTTAATAACAAGAAAACGCGCGATTATTAACGATTAACGATTTGCGATCTGAAAGATCCGAGAGATCCGCTGATCACTTCCACTTTCTGCTGCGTTCGATTCGTAAATGTTGCGTACTTCTTTTCTCGCCACAACAAATGCCAGGGCATAGCCAGGGAGAAAACGAAGAAGAAGAGGTGCTCGAGAGAAATAGAGAGAAGAGAGAAAGAGAGAGTGGTGACACGAGTGCAGAACAGGAATGCAGTTGGTTCAATTGCAGGGCTCGGGGATCTTGTGAGAGAGCGACCACGAAAGGGAATGCACTAGGGCAGTAACTATATCCATAGGGGAGGATAATGCATCGGGATAATGTTGAGAGAGAGGGGGGTGTAGAGAGCCAGCGAGAGTCGAATTCCCGGAGAGCTTTTCTCCAAGGTGCGCACACACCGAGACTCGAGACACTCAAACAATAGGCGTCTGGGCAGGGGGGTCCGAAATCCTTGCGCCTATTGTTCCAAAATCCTTGATTGACTAAATGACCCGACTACCGGAACCAGCCACCAAGGCAAGAAATAGGGGGAGACACTCGGAGAAATAATATTTTTCAAACTTTACAATATATAACAGAGTTGATAGTTACAAGGGAAGAAAGTAACTTTGATAAGCAGAAGTTTAGAACCTTAGAGAAGTAATTTTTTTAAAACTTTACAGTATAAAATAAAGTTAAAGGCTTAAAAGTAAGTAATAAGTAAACAATTTTGCTAAGCAGAAGCTCGTAAATTCTTGCCTAGCTTTATTAAAATACGTTCGACATGCCTAGACCGACTCGACTGGTGGTGTTTCTTTTTAAACATTGCAAGATTCTAATCAAAATTCTAATGATTTTCAAGTTTATAAGAGGAAACATTTTTAGATCTTCCAAATAAGCATATACTTTATTTTATTATTTATTATTATTTATTTTATTATTAAAGAGAGAAATATAGGACCAAACCATTCTGATCGGAATACTTTCCCATAAACCCCCTCCTAACCATATAACTCGTTCAAATACCCTTATAACTGAAACTTTGTATACCCCAAAGAAGCCATCTCCATGTGAGAGACAATTTTAGTTCGACTAAATAATTGTGCATGGTAACCAGCAGAAGTTGCCTGACCTGAAAGAGGTCTCTCTTACGGATGCATCACTACTACAGCGATGATCATCATAATTACGCTGGCAGGTGTTAATTGCTTACCTAGGCCTAGGTCCATTGAACTCTAGAAGCGGAGAAGTTAACATCAACTACAAGTATTTTGTTTTTTTTTTTTGTTTTTTTTTTTACAAAGGAATAATGCTTTTATGGTCATGCAAAATAATACAACAAAAGAAGTCTTAAATCAACCGGAAATCAGCGATGAAGAACAAAAATCGCCCGAAATCTCACGAGTGGTACTTAATGACAGGGAGAGAACAGGACACATCCACATTTTGATTGCCTTAAAAGATATATATGAAGGTATATGCAGATGCAGACTGCTATATAAATAAATATTTGGGATTCTTAAAATACAATTCTTGCTTTAAAATTTCAATAAGGCAGAGGGGGAGTCTATAATGGAGTAAAAATAAACAAAAATTCACTCTTATTCTATATATTTAACGACTTGAACAAGTCAACAAATTAAAGAAGCTCATAAAATAAGCCCTAAGAAAGGCTTCTCTTAGCCAAGGAAAGAACGGAAGCAATTTTAAAATATATAATCACTTTATGGCTGATTTGATTAGGAAAGGAGTCTGCGAAAGTAACCGCCGACGCCGACGGATATGAAACAGGAGATTGACTTGTAGCCGTCGTCGTCCTTTCCTCCTTTCGTCACTTCCAACCAAAAAAAACTGCCTCTTACTCCTTTTTTTTGTAAACCCCATCGACTATGTAAAAGTTACAACGCTGCAAAGCCTGTGTACTGTACATTTCACAACTTTCGTGTCCTGCAGGATGGATTTTGATGAGCACTACAACGGAGAGCCAAGTAATGAGAGCTCAACTGAGAGCAGAGAGCACCGTGTTGCATTCGGGGTTCGATGAGGTTTGACAGAGGGGCCCCGACTGACGTATTGCTGTGTCGTACATATCAAGGAAGGAAGAGGAAAATAGTTTGCAGCTGTCGCTTACGGCTTTGACTACACACAAACACACAAACACATATACATTTATATATGTATATATATATACGAATGCAAACAAACCTTCTTAGCGCATGCCACAAACAAGAAAAGGGGAGTTGGCATTGTAGGAAAAAAAATAAACGCAGCCAAGGATCTTACAGACATTCCTACAGATGGCACAAGGCAAGAACAGGGGTCAGAGCGTTGTCCTTACAGGACGGGGTTCCCGAGCCAAGATCGTATAAGAACTGTACTCAGGGAAAGAAAAAGGGTTCCGAGTTGGAATAACGAAGGAAAGTCTAGGTAAAAACCATTAAGCAATTGGTGGCACTTGTGGAAATGTGTAATATTTTCAGAATTGTATTAAGTAGTAGGAAAGTAAGGGGATAAATTGCAACCTGGCACCTGGTCTGGGTCGAGAATTCTAAAAACAAAAATTGATATTATCTATGATTGAGCAACTCAAACATCTGTTGAAGGGGTTCTTTAGACACTACAGGAAATGCATAAAGGTTGCCAAAGATTTATTCTTATAACTTATAACATGAAAAATGCACTGCATTAAGCTCTTACGATGAGTAGTGAATTGATTTTGATTTTGAATGGGAATAAACTAAGGAAAACTAGCATAGCTACGATTTTTTAAATGAAGTTTTCGAACCATAAGTATGATTGTTTTTTTTTTTAATAATTTAATAACAGATATATAATATCTAACACAGGATGATGGGTCAACAAATAATTCCTTAAATAACAGACTTTTAACCTAGTAAATAACATATTCCTGATTGATCTAGGAATTGATCTAGGCAATGTCCGCCTATCCTAAAGTTGTCCCCTTGCTAAAATTGTCCCCTTACCGATTCTAACAATTTAACTTTAATTTTTTCATTACTTTTTTTTATGAATAAACACTGATTATGCTCGATAATTAAGCATTAGAGAGGCACAAGAAAGTACCCAGAGAGATCTCTAGGTGGGCTACCTGGGTCGATCTCGATCTGAAATAATTTTCTGGATCTGGACATAAAACCTGAGGCGCTCGACTGAGGTTGGCTCAGGCTACACCGGTTTTCAAATTTGGGATATATGCTCGCCTCACGTTTTCCTCTTCATTTCGTTCATTTCAGCTATTTTAAGTAACAATAACGAGCGGAGACGCCGGCCAGGGAGTGCGAGGGAGACGGGGGGAAGCGGGACTAAAGGGCATCAAGAGCGGCGGTGAGAGGGATGGCAACAAAAGCTGCCTTTGCCTGTTCCGAAACCTTCGGGCCAAGTACCAAGTACATTCATAAGCAGAAAGAAGCGGCGGGCCTCAAATGCCCCAAGTTGAGATTCAGGTTCAGGTTGACTACACTGATAGAAATAACTACATGAAATTGTAAATAAGTATGGAAAAGAAAATGTAAAAAACTAATTAAATACAGAGTCCTTGAGAGCCAAAGAAAAGCATGAAATTCGAGAATTTCTGTTAGGGAACTTATTTTGTTAAATTATATTTTTTTTAACTCCATTTTTCACAGTGCAGGTGAGACATAGGTAGACGTTCTCGTCCTCTCTCTGTCCCGCTCTCTGTATGCCGCGCTGCGCTTTTGTTTTTCCCATTCACGGAATTCCTGGAAATTTTTCGATCAGTAAATCTCTTGCGCCTTTTGTTGCTGCGTTTCCTATGAAGCAAAGCAACTGAAAACAGGGACAGGATCGGAATCAAGCAAAGGACACTAACCGAATGCGAGGCAAAGCGATTGCAATTAGCCCAGGGGGAGGAGGAGGAGAAGGAGGAGGAGGAGGAGGTGGAGGAGGAGGGCCTGGCTAAGCTCCAAGTGGATCCCAGGCGTGGGAGCTTCCTTTTTCAAAACCAAAACGGAAGTTGAAACACAAATATGTACGAAGAAATGAAATCAAACGGTGGCAGATGTCCCACAAAAAAAGCAAAAACAAAAATACAATAAAAGAAAAATAGTGAGTGGAAGGAAATGAAGAACTAAGAAGACCAGGAAGAAGAGGACCACGAAGAAGCAGAGCAAGAGGAAAAAGTAGAAATAGAAGCAAAAGGTAGCACAGCGCACACGCACTTTTACACCTGGTTCGGTGTTTTCTTGCGCAAAACGGAGGTGTAGCAGAGGGAAAGAGATGGCCTGAAGAAGCACCCCTTAAAGGGAAAAAAGTGAAAAACAAAAAATAATAGTAGTAAGTAGTGCCAAGCAGAGCAGCACCCCTTCTTCGTAATAAGCAACACCCTTGCACGGAACAGCAGAGCGGCGCTTTTCGTCCTTTGAGATAGGGGGTCCTGTAAGGCAATTACCGCCAAGTTTCAAGCAGCCAAGGCTAAGCTCGCAAGAAGGACATCTTTTAGGTGCAACATATGGTGTGTTGCCCCCAAAAAGGATAGATTAATGCCAACGCGATCGCCAATAAATTGAAGAGACATTGTCAACAAGGAAACGGAAAGCAGGCTTAAGTAAAGTTTCTCGACTATGGGTTACCCCTTGGCTAAATAGTATCTTTACTAAATAGTATCTTTCCAAAACTAAAATTCTCAACTAAATTTAATTTAAATCATACTTAATACAACATACTGATTTAACAGTCGACTTTTAATAATAACCCTCCAGGGTAATTAGCTTTTCGATCCTTTAGGAAAGGGAAGTCTACCATTTCTGTAATTTACTAATCTCCATGTTGACATTATAAACCTCGTACTCTTCGTTTGAACTCTGTAATTGTTGCTGCCGAAAATGCAACAGAAGTCCTCAAGGTTCTTAGTATTAGAATTGGGCGACTGTTCGTGTTTATTCTGTTTTAAAGAGTTTCCTGCTATTCCAACAGGAAGCGGAAAGTGGTGGCTGCTGTTGCTATTGCAATTTCAGAAATACAATGGGGAATGCAACACAGAGCACTAGCATCGTGGCACAGTGGAGAGTTTCAATTTGATAAAATATAAATATATAGTGACGAACTTAATTATTGGCACAGTTGGCTTGTCCAACTTTCGGAGTGTTTTGCTCCATGATGATATTTAAATAAAACAAAATTTGTTTGTATATATGATCAACGTACTACAAAAGCAACTTAATTTTATTTTTGTATATCATTCCATTAAATACGAAAAATTAAAGATATAAAATGACATATAAATTTCCATGAACAAAATTATTGGTAATCGTGAAATATTCTCCTAAAATTTTATATATTTTGCTATTTTTCATTTTGAAAAGCCTTGGTATTTAATTTCGTATAGTCAAGCTTAAAAGCTTACCAAAATGACCAGGAAGAAAAAAGATCCATAGAATCTTAGCGGAAAATAATTTTATACATATTTGTATAATCCGGGCAAACCGCTTACTAAGATTGGGGAAATTATATAAATTATATATTTATTTTTTGAAGTCAAATTTTTTTTAAAATTCTTAATTTCAAGCTGTTAATTTTGCATTTAAAAACAAATTTTTAAGCTTATTTCTAGTTCAAATTAAATTTCTTAACATTATTTTCTACTTCCAGTTGAACATTTCTTAATAAAATACTACTTTCTGATATATTTTAGCCAGAAAATCCAATGCTTAACCCACTGTGCTGCAAAAGGGCAGAAACCTCCGAGGGAAGGTGGCTCTAGAGCCCAAAGTCCACTGCCAGGCAATGACATGTGCCGGAAAGTCGACGACGGGGTGACCACCGCCGACCAACCAAGCAACCAACCATCAGCGACCAAGTCGAGGGCTGCTCCGTTCACGGCACCGAGCCAATAATTAAACTAAACTAAAGCAACAGAGACCCCGATATAAAGAAGGGGAAGCAACCCTTAAGCGGGGGACTGCTGGCTGTGAGCCCTCCATACAGTAGGGTGAACCAATTTCCATTCCACTTTTCACTGTGCAAAAAAAGTGAGTGAAATCCAAATAGGTGAAGGAACGCAGCTGGCGAACCGAATGGCAAACACACTGTTTGAATAAAGCTTAAAAAACCTCAAATGTATACTGATATGGACGGCATCTAGTTGCTTTAATGGAATATTTTTAAAATTTTGGATAATATATAAGCCTTTATTTTAAAAACAAAGATTAGTTTGTTATCAAAGCCTAGAATATTTATTGAAGGTAGAACGTGTCAATTTTGTGGAAGCTGCAGGGCAATATAAATAAAAAGGTTTTGTAAATTAGAGTAAAGCCTGGGGTTCGATTGAGGGGCAGAGGGTCTCTCCCTTACATCTAATAAGTTCCTCCTGTGCAGGCGGAATGTTGCGCAGACGCTGTAACAGCTGTCACTATTACAACAACGTTTTCTTTTGTATAATATATTTTTATTTCCTGGTCTTGTTTTCCTTCTAGGTTGGCTTAGGGCTGCCCGGGGGCACAAATTGAGGAAGCAATCTAGTGTCGCGCGTGTCAGGAAAATCTTGAAAAATCTTCCCGTAAGCATCCTGAAACTGTGCGAAATCAATACAGATTATTTACGAGACCGGGATGAGGCGGAAACAACAAAAATATGGGCAGAGATCCCGCCCTTCGTCTCGGTGCCGAGATGCAATATGCAATTACATGCATGGGATTCGAGAATTTGGAAATCAGAGCAGAGGGTTAAAGGGTAAGGTTTAAGGATTAAGGATTCAGGACAGACCAGGTAGCCAGCCAGCCTGTGTGTGAAAATCATCGAAGCGGAATTAAAACTCGCCCTAGAGCCGTGGGATTAATTAGCATTTGGTTTCGGGACAACACACATTCATTCCCATTACCTTATAGTTCTTTTTAATTTATGCATTTGGCGGACAGCAACGTGTCAAGTGAATGTCAAACAAATCTGTGAAAACAGTTTTGTGGAATGGACGATGATGATGATCCAGCCACCCAACCAGTTACGGAAAATTCAAATTGATTTGTAAGCTTCGAGTGAACAAGATAACCAGTTTCTACTCCTGTGAACCGTGTGACGTTTGACGGGGTACAGAAATACGTATATGATAATACACAGAAAGAACAATAATAAAAAAAAAAACTGTCCGCCGATCCTTGTCCATTGGCGGACTTACACAAACACATACAAGTTTTCTCTTTTGATGTTTGTCCGCGACTGTCCGACAGTTCATTTCGCCTTATTTCGTTTCGGGGTTAACTTGTTTCATCGTTTTGTTTGCCCTGCTGTTTGTGGTCTTTCGAAAGCTGTTAGGCCGTCGACTTGTCCACGGTTCAGCGGACTCGGCTTTTTCTTGCTAGACGAACTGAACCCTTTACGGCGGGGTTCACCATGGGTTAAGTGCATGCATATCGAAAGTGAGGCAATTGTATTTGCATATAATTTAGCTTCAATAATTTGTTTACACATACGATTTGTCCGAATTCGAGATAATCCCTATCGCTGTTAGGTCATCACTGAGAAGGGTATTCTTACGGGGAAAACAAAGCTTATGGGGGGGTGTCACAGAAATTGCAAAGAACTTTGAAATCAATGGAAATGTGTGCATGAATTTAAAATTTTAAACATCCTTAAAAATTGATTTTAAATCTACAGAAATGTTTGTGACAGTCTGGCTTTTATTTCAAATATTTGTTAAGTAACTGTAATTATAAAATATTAAAGTACGCTTTGAGAGTTTCTGCTTCTTAGTACGGAGTATGCTTTTTAAATGAATTAACCAAATTTTTTTATGTTTTTTATATATTTTAGCATAACCTCTTTTTATTACTTTTGTGTCGCAAAATTTATTGTTTAAATTTTTCGACTAATTTTCTGTTTAACTTTTACGATACATTTAAGCGACTTACCCAAGAGTTTAACTAGTAAAAGCAACAATCTGTAAGAAAATCAAAATACATGTAAAATAATTTCAAATTTAAATATAATGAAAAGCTTAAAGATTAACCGAATAAGTTTATTTATTCCTGATCTAAAATATTTAATAATAGAGAATGCAAAGTAATTTCAGGCTGAAGAATATAATTGAAGTTAATTTATTTTATATATAAAAAGAGAATTCTATTAGCAAAATAAGTTCAACGCCTCTCTTGCAACGTCTTCTTCTAAATATATATTGGATAGGCATTTTATTTGGATATTTGTTTCTCATCAATTTCTTTTCATTGGGAATGTAAAAAGCCGGCTCGGCCCGCCTTTTACCAAGGTTCCCTAACCTAAATCAACAATTCGGCCCAAAGCTGCTTCGATTTAGAGCAGAAAACTTGGAGTGGTTCGCAGGCAAACGACAAACAGAAAATGAGCAAACAACAAACAGGGAATGCCAACAAAGTTGTCAAATCAAATATAAAACTGGAGGGCCAGGAATGAGAATGAGAGATCCCGACCCCATCCCAGGGCATACCAGGGATCGGCTTGGATCTCTTTGGGTTTTGGTGTTCAAAAAATATGAGAAGCATTTATAACTTTTTCGCTAGAGATTTTTTCTTCTTTCAGCCCGGCCTCGGTCAGGCATTTAAGGAACTTTAGCGATGTGTATGCGCGTCTGTCAGTCGGAGTCAGGCGAAACCTGATTTGCTGCTGACGACCGGCAACGAGGACTAAACAGCCAACGAGAACCCAGGCCAAGTCGCAAGAGTTTAAAGGGAAACCGAGTGGTAGTAGTAGTAGTAGTAGTAGTGTAGGTAGGAAATAAAACCAGACCCGAGGTCCAAGAAGGAGCCGTCGGGGCAGTGACTATACGCAATAGACGGGCAAAGGGAGGAGACTCCAGACTCCATCCAAAACGGGGGAAACTGGGAGAGATTCCCGGACTGCCTCGCCTGCATTCCGCTGGCAACTTTGACTTTCAACTTGCAGCGATCCAGCGCGATTCAGTGATCCAGCGATTCGGCCACATGTTGCACACACTGTGAGAATGAATTTAATTAAAGCAAATCCATCCTACAACGTCCCAAGGACCAATGGAGCGCCACTCAGCTTTGGCCAGACAGCTGCCAGACCCGATTCTCGGCTTCAACTAAGTTTTGCAACTAGTCCAAAGTCTAGACCTTGGGCTAACCGTGGGACAGACTTATCAAGAAGGTGTATAGTTTATTAATTTAAATATACTTCATAGGTTTTTTCTTGATTTTACAACGATTTCAATAGCTTTGACTGTATTGATCTCATCAAAAAATAGCTTAAAAGATAGTTAGTAAAAAAGAAAGTCAGTGCCAATGTTAATATCATGAAAGTGTTATTTTATACATCAACAATAACACCTTAAAAGCCATCGAGTTCATTGAGGAAGTACGAAATTACAGGGTTCCACGAGTGAACACAAATTGGAAGCAGTGTGCAGCGGTAGTTGGTCCACAACAATGCCAATTAAATCGCATTTCAGTGGCATTAAAATGCAATAAAATATATATATATTTTTTTTTTCTGCGCAAGGCTTTTGCTCTTTGAAGCGTTAAAAATATTTTATGCCCAGCAGTACACACAGCCTCAGTTTCATGGCTCCAGGCTTTCTGAACAAGCACCAAAAAATATATAAAAAAAAAACCTGAAAAATAACTGAAAAAACGCGTAGAGATGCTCCTGATCCCGATAAGCTCATACACACATAAACAATGGGTCTGGCGATTTAGAGTTGAACTAATTATAAAGCCTTGAAAATAACGAAATTCGCCGCCGCATATTTAGCTCGCATTTCAGCATAATTTGATGTAATTTCAATGGTGTGTGCCGAACGAATAAACCTCCTTCCTACCTTCCATTGCCGAGAGCCACAATCGTGGTTTTCGAACTGACCACGAAAATTATATTGCGGAATATTGATCAGTCTCGATTCCAAGGTTATTCTCCTGCCTTCCCATCTGCTCGAATCGGTTGGATCGTGTCCGTGTGGCCAGCGCCTTTAACAACCGAAACGCTTTTGTTATTTAATTCTGGCACAAAAACAATGATTATATGTGTTCAGCTTAAACAATTTTTGTACGAAGGAAAAGTTGTTTTCATAACTTAGACTGGATAATCGGTTTTTGATAATGCATATTGTTTTCGTATTGGTAAAACTTGATAACTTTCAGAGATGTTAAAAAATAGGCTAGGGAAAAATATTGTAGCTAGTTTTGATTGTAAAACTATTACTTTTGAACTGTAAAATTTAAAAAAATAAGCTCTTTTATGATTAAAATGCCTTAAAAAGCAGAAGTTTTTTACTGTTTTTAAATATTATATATTTAAATAAATAGAACAATAAAATTAAAGTCTCAATTTAGTAGTTAAAATATACTTGAAACTACATTACAATGAAATATATGATATTACCTAATATATCATAAATAATTAAATATTAAATATTAAATACAAATATTTAAAAATATACTTTTATTGCCTAAAAACCCTTAGTTATACTACGTTTGTTCGCATTCTGCCATAATTATAACTATAATTATAAATAACTATAATAATAAATATTATTTCAAGCTCTTTTAAAAAGTAGGAAACAAATATATTTTACAAAGTTATTTCCCCTTAGTTAAGTTATGGCCAGGATTATGTCCGATTCCCGACATTCTGCCAAGAATCCTTATATATGTAGGGAATGTAAGGAATCTGCATAAGCACTGCAAAGCTCTCACCCCTCTCCCCGGCTACAGGGCGAAGAGTGTCAGTTTGTCAGGCTTAGCTGGCCAAGAAACTCAGGCGATTAACTGTGGCTCGCGACTTGGCCAAAAGGGTGCTGCTGCTGCTGCTGCCCCGATCCTCCTGCTCTGCTCCCCTCAAATCCGCATTCACAAACCGCAAAAGTGAAATATTTCGCTTGTTTGCATTATCTTAACCCGTTCGTGGCCAACAACAGCCAACCAACCCCATGTGGGCTGCGCAATGCAATGAAATAAATGAAGTTAAGCCAATTTGAGGTTAAGGCCCAAAGAAGGAATTCATTATTTTTGTTGCAGTTTTCGTTTCTTCTTCCTTTTTTTTCTTTGTGGCTTGCACTCGAAACGCGTGTCCTGCCAGGAGAAAAGGAATTTGCCAAATAAGAAGGGAAGTCTGACTGCTGGGGAGAAAAGAAGATTGAAATACCCTGGGAAAATAACGCATATCACTCATACGCAGTGTGGTCAAGTATACGAATAATTTGGTTTTTTTAACCCAATTTTGAGGATAGATAAATTAATTAATGATTTATAGAATTAAAAATGATTCAAATCTATTAAAAAAAAGTATTTAAAATTATGCAATAATACCTAAAATTTATGGTTAATATATAATTTCTTTATAGATTAACAATTTGTAGCATACTTATGAGCGCCAGTTGAGTAGTTTTAAGATCCACAACCATTTCTGAACAATTTTTGTTTGGCTAATCGACTTTACAAGGTACTAGTGTGTACGCCAAAAACCTGATTGTATTAATTGTGCAATTCTTAAAAGAGGGCATCAAAAGCAGACAAAAAACCACAAAAATGCGACAAATGCAACAATAGCTGTAAAAAAAAAAAAAAAAATATTTAAGGAAGAGAAACTGTAAAAAAGAAACCGAAATAAACTTGAACGAAACCCAAGTTTAATGATACAAAGATAAGCGGACAGGGAAAGAAGTGCAAGCCTTGGTTTAGGTTAGGACTAAAGGAATATCCTTATTCAAACCCCGAAACAGTACGTTTTGACTAAATATATTTTACACAACCGATAAATGGCTTTATAATGGGAAGTAACCAATCGCGTAACCAGTTTGTCCGATAACATTCAACACATTGTGTTGTTATGGCTAAGGTTGTATTTTTCGCTCCAAAAGGGCATCACAAAAACGTAAACAACACCACCCAACAATAAACAACAACAACAACTGCATCAGCAGGAGCAATCTACAAAAACAACAATCGAGGCAAGATTGTGAAAGAGAGAGAGAGAAAGAAGAATTTTCAGCAAGAACAAGGAAAGGGAAAGGGGACCACCGCCAACGGCGGCTGCATTCAAGACAAAACAGTAAGAGAATAAAAGCCAAGAAAAATAAGAAATTAAGTTATTTGGAAGATGTAGTCGAGACTTTGATACCCTTTTTGAAGAACAAAAAACCAAGTTTAAAACAGTGTAGATTTATATTCAATTTAAGAAGGAGGGCAATACATAATAGCCATTTGTTTTTTTTTTTCAACAACAATTTTTCAACAAATTTTTGAGCTCCGCCATTTTGTAAAATACCATCATCGATATCCTTTTTAACTATCTCTAAAGTGTCTCTATGATTGCTTATCATCTCAAAAGTTTCTTGATGATTGCTTATTATTTTCTGGAAAAATATATTTTTTTTTAATTTCCAAATAATAATGTAAATTTACTCTATTGTTGCATCCTAAAGTATATTATTGCATACTTTCATACGCATTTTCCAGTGTTTTCAATACAATAACTATACAAAAACCTTTTAAATACGATTAATTTTTTTTAGCAAAGTAGGCAGTATCTAAACTTAAATTTAATGGAAACATCCAATGGGTGTCATTTTAGAAACAGTTAAACGTTTTTAAACGGAGGAAAATTGTAAGCCCCTTCTACTCCAATCGGTTTCATGAATAATATTAAAATGTAAAATTTTCAATAAACTTTTTTTAATGCTTGCAAATATATCTACGTATATTCTCAAATCGTTCAAACTATTTTAATCTTTCATTTATATTAATGTATTCCGCGGTAAGCCAACAGTCGTTCACAAAATCCATATAGCCCTTGCCCGAAAAAGCTTCCACAAATTATGCGCCGCCTTGCAGGAGGTTGTCTCATAAAGTTGTTGTTATTGGAGCTGCTGATATTGTTGTTGCTGCTGGTTGTGTAAAGGAAAGTGCCAGCATACAGTGAAAATAATAAATTATGTCTGTGTTAAAATATAAAACAGATGTGTCTAGTTTATATTTTTACGGGGTTTTAATGAAACGAAAATTTGTATTCTACCATTAGCAATAGCAATGAAATTTCTACTATTATATGAAAAATTATTGTCACATATTTCTAAATCCGATTTTAAAATGGATGAATTCAAATTAAATCCATTTTAGGAATATGTTTTAATATTTAAAATAACAGTGCTGTTCTCCAGATAAACACAATTTATGTAATAATATATTGGATAATAATAAGAGGTATAATGCTTGAAATTTTTTTATTTTTAAAATTTTTTGTTAAAAAAAGCACTTATAATATACAAGTTACCCACAAATAAGCAATTTCTCTTACAATTAAAATATTTCTCTGTGTACGAACGCTAGGCTGAGAAGAGGATGCGTGTCTGGATCTCCAGACATTCATCTGCCACAGCTCTCCGCCCCTACGCCATCGTTGGCTCCTTCGTTTGCACTCACATTGAGAATTCCATTGAAATCGTTTGAAAATTGAGCCCAATGCAGGACCAGCTCCTTCGTTCGCGGTGCATGATGGGGTGGGGGTCAAAGGAGGGTAGACACGTCTGCCGTCGCTCTCGTAATAAATAAACGCCGGCAAGGCAGCGACAACGACAATAACAATAAGAAATGAAGCAACTGATGACGTTGCATCCTTTTGCACACAGAGAAATTATGTTGCTCTTTTGAGAAATAAAAAAATCTATAAAGATTACAAATTTTTATTTTAAAACTCCTTTAAAGATATTTTGTGTATCAGATACTTCTGAAAGCTAATATAAAAAACTCCTTTGCCACAATTCCTAAACTGAAATGGAGCTTTTTCTTAAGAAAATATCAAATCAGGACACGAATTACAATTGTTTTAGGTGGGGCTTGGCTACGACTACTCCTGCTGATTCTTCTTAAACATACAAAAAATACAATTGCCACAACATGTAGGAAAGCTACGCTGTGAGATACCCGGTACTCAAAGCATTGTAGGTGAAATTGGAAGAAATATGGAGACCTGCCAAATTATGCCTAAATAAAAGAGTTTTTAAAATTGGTACAACAAATTTCAAGAGCTACAAAACAACAACAGAAAATCCGATAATCCCAAAAATAAATCATACAGATATCAAAAATCTGTAATGTCCACAAAATGGCGACCACTAAGAGATGGAGAAATTAGGAGGAATATGTATCCCTCTGTTGAATTATGCCAATATTTTTGAAAAACCTTTACCGACTCGGTATTCCGAGTCCTGATTCCTTCCTTCCCTATTTCTTCCTTCTGTGCCATACATTCCCATTTAGCACTAAGCTATAATACCCTTGTACCTAATGGGTACCGGGTTATAAAAATGTGTAAAAATAACAAAGCATATGAGTTGCATTTTCAACGGGCCAAAGAAAACGGATGAACATTACGAGCTTCGGCAAAAAATAAGGAAAACTGAGTATAAAACAGGGCGGCACCAGGAGGAAGTAAGAGGAATTCTGAGGGAGTGCTGCTGCATCACCCGCATAATAAACCAGAGCGCATAAAAATGTGTGTGTGTGTTAAGTTGCAACCGCAACGTATTTCGCTTGTAATTGCCCAGACATACGACAAAAAGGCGTTAAGCAGGCGAAGGGGGGGGAGGGGTTGCATGTGGGGCAAATGGGGGGGAGAAGCAGGCAAAAGCAGGCAGGAGGTGGCGACAACAAAGTTGCACTCACGCAGCTCCAGCAGACCCAGAATCGGAATCAGAAGAATCAGACGCAGTGTTCCACAGACCCCACCAGACGAACTGGAGTGAGTGGAGTGTGTCTGTTTGGGGGGCGACAGGGAGAGCACGGAGAGCAGGAGGAGGCGGAGGAGACGGAGGAGTGGGTTGCACAGCAAGAAGTAAGCCGGCAGATGAAACGGTCAGACACTAAGCCCGCAAGCCAACAAAAACCATAATAATAACAACAAGAACAACAACGCCAGTTGCAACAACAAAACATCCGGCGAGAGCGACAAAAAAAAAAGAAGCAAAAACAGCGACTGAAAATGCAACACCAAGGAATTCTAGACTAGACAAAAGGATACCCTGTACAACCTAAAAAAGGGGGGAAGGTTAATTATGTAGTGTGCGCTTGTGCTCTCTTTTACTATGTATGATGTATTAAAGGCTGTGCCGAAAGTTTTAACCAAAACAAAAACTGAGAAACTTGTTGGCATTATAATATCTACAATTGTTTGAATATATCTTTAGTTATTCCTACACAATTTAAATTTGTCTTTGCACACACCTATATTGTAAACATTGTGTGGCGTTGGCAATGGTATTTGGCGCAGTACAAAAATGCAGTCAAACACTTGGAACAACTAATCTAGATATTGATAATAATTATAAAATGATCATAATCTAGATAATATATGAAATAATTTATAAATTTGAGAGTATTAAAAACTAATAAATAATAATAACTAATAACTAATTAATAATAATAATAAGAATAAAAAAATCCAACGTCTTATTAAATATGAAGCTTAAGGGTAGCTCTCAGAATCTCTTGATTCAGGATATAATACATTTTTTCGCACATTATACCTCCTTATAATACAAAATTATACATTTTTATGTAAAAAGAAAATTAAATTTCCCAAATAAATATACAAAAGCAACTTTAATCCACCTTATCAAGGAACATACGAAACTAGAAATGCAAAATTTTGTGCAAGTTAAGGATTTATGCTGTATGTAATTTAGTGTAATTTCCTCTAATTGATATACCCACAGATACCCCCACAACTATACAGCATAGCACAAGTGCCAGAGCAGAGCGAGCGCCACACGCAGACATGTACCCGCGCCCTCACACGAACACAAAAGGAGGGCCCAAAGGGAGGCAATGAGCAGGACAGCGAGATGGTGGAGCTCAGCGGAGAGAAGTTGCGCAGCTTTCAATCTGCATCTTTATTCTCTCTCGCTCTTACTGCCGTGTGCGTGTGTGTCTGTGTGTCGACGTAGCAAAATTTCATGAATGGAATTTGTAAATTTTATTTTCATTTGGAACGATTCGTTTTTCTTCCTTCTCTCTCGTGATCCGTTGTTGTTGTAGCGCTAATCATGTGGGGCAGGCAAGGGAGAGGGATATGGGATGTGGGAAATATATGGAGGGGAGGGGAGAGAGAGTACGAGGCATTGAGAGGCCCCAAGCAAGTGGGGCAGACAACAACAATGATGTGGCATGTTGTTCAACCTCTTGCACACTCTGGTCCCTACACCCTACACTATATCTTTATCTGTCTGCGTGTGAAACGAGTTTTGTGGTCGCTGAAAATTTTTGCATATTTGCGGCAAGCTGTGCTCCTCTTCTTTCCCTTTCCCTGCAATCTCTAATACACCAAAACAGTGTTTTTCTTGGGTCTCTAATCAGCAAAGGAAACAGCATAAAGAATGGACGATGAGGGCGAGAAAAAAGAATAGGGAATAGGGAACTAATGCGATTTTAATTGTTGTTACTGCGTGCAATGGGCCGACGACTCTCTACAAAAAGTCCACAAATTCACTTTAACCCCTATAGTTTTTTATTATTTTTTTGGGCCTCCTTCTAATTACACGACCACCAAAAGTGATTTAGAACGAAAGTTACAGGGGGAAAGTGAAAAGAGATATATAAATAACATACACTTAAAGCAGGAATTTAAAATATTATATGTTATGTAACTCAAGATATGACGGATAGGTAAACTGACAGCTACAAAAATTTGAGTTTGAATGGTTAATGTGCCCAGGTTATGACATTTTCAGCTTAGCAAAATAATGGTTGAGAAGAAGAGGGTGCTTAAACTTAAGTTAACGGGTCGTTACTTTGGACTTACCATGAAGTAACTTGCACTTAATTTAAATATTGATAAAACAGCCTTAACAGAGGAAAAATATGGAGCTTTCTTTCTCTTTCGAAATAAGTGTGACCTTTGATTTATAGGTACAGAATATAAGTGAATGCTGTTTTGGGAACAATTTTGTAGCAACATGCATTTGTGGGTGTAAAGGGATCATACCATTTTAAGGATTAGATTCCAGAAAAACTCTTCGATTACTTTTAGCTTCCCTTTTCTGCAAAAATGATTAAACAAAAAATAATTTAATTATATTAAACAATGTAAACAAAATCCCTTTTAGCTTATGTGGATGCGAAAAGAAGAAACGAAATTCCATTATACAAAAATGCGGCGAGACCGCAATTACAGAGCAAAGTAGATAAACGATAAACGACAAACGACAGCGACAAAGAGTGGAGCTGGGCAAGTATGTACGTAGATGAGGAAGCACCAGGAGAAGAGAGCCAACGGCTCTCTGGCAAATTAAATACATAAAGCGCAGCAAATGAACGGAGCAGTCCAGTGTGGAGAGTGTGCAAAAAACATAAACAACAACTAAAACGGGAATACAACAATATTGCGGCGAACTTTTGACATACTCTATATAACAATTTTTAAATTAAGAAAAGAAGAGTATAATAGGCGAGCAAATGGAGAAAAAATAACCGAATTCGTATTGTATTAACAATCTTATTTAATTCCGATGATGTAATCTAAATTGTTAAAAAATTGGTCTGTTGTACTATGAGTTTTTGTATTTAAATTAAATTTTTTTTTAGCTTTTTTTGGAAGAAAATAACTTAGAAGAACTTGTAAATGCTCGTAAAAATTAGATCAAGGATCAGACTTAGCTGAAAGGCTAGGCTACTGTCAGCCCTGTTTAGGTACTCAATTATATAATTCTTATTTAATTATTTAATTTGCCTATATTATTTTATTACTTTATACGACATATTAACTGAATCTATGACTTTAAATCACTTTTATGGGTATTGAAAACCTTTGTCCAATCCATAGACTATTAATTTAATGGTATTAAACAGTATTGTTCCTTTATGCTGGATTTATTGGGCTCCAAAATAAATCGTTATTCCTCTGATAATTAAAATCAAGAACTGAACTTGATTGAAGTTTTTAATTTAACCCTGTCATTCAAGGATATTACCCATATTCAAGGATATATCCAATAACAGATTCATCTCATGCACGCATTCCCTACACTCCCGAGAAAGAGTATCAAACGAGATCCTCAGAGACAGAGCAGAACGGAACTGGCAAAATAAGAAAAACACTAAAACAACAGCCAAGCAGCAGTAAAAATAGCCATTTGACTTTGAACTTTGCGGCTTCTGACTGCAGAGGTGCGGGAAAGGATATGGCCGATGATGTGGATGAGGCATATACCTACATACGTACATACATATATATATATATATACCAGTCGATGCCGCGACCAGTGCGTGCGACTGCCCATGGATTTGGCATTCCTCTGTGCGTGAGTGTGGAATATGCAGACCTGGGTACAATCTGGGTGTGGATAATACCAACCCATATAATCTAATCGAGGCAACGTGTGTCGATTTAAACTCGAGGAAATAAACATGCAGAAACAAGGAAATATAAATTAACAAGAAATGAGCGAGAGATTATAAAAATATTGCCAGAATGTTGCAGTTCAATTTTACGAATACAATTCAGAGATGTGAAATTATCCTTTAGCTTGTGAATTTACAAGACAATTTAAAGATATATAAAATTATCCTTTAACTTGTGAATTTACAAGACACAAAACGCTCTAAGTATGAACTGTACTGCAAACCACCTGTTAAGCCACACAAAAGAAACCAAATTAACAGAAGGCATCGTAGACAAGGACGACCACGAGGAGTTTGAAGGCGGCGCTTAATTATAAAACAACAAATCGAACAAATTCAAACAACGCAGCTGTCGTGAAGGAGGAAAATGCACAGGAGACCGGGCAGGTGTGTATCTGTGTCTGCCATAGGCCGAGGAGTGCCCATTGAGGCTGATGCCCAAGCATAAATTATGAGCACGTACACCAAGATCTCGGGATGGCGGGGATTATAAAAGATCATCCCACAGGCAAACGGAAAAGAAGAAGGAGGTGGAGGCTGAGGCTGAGGCAGAAGACGAAAGAAGCATGTCCGCTTGCCTATTCATTCAGGATATGATGCAAAATGTCCTCAGATTTTGCCTTGTCCTTTGTCTTCGGCAGCTGCCATTCTGCGTTTTTCCCGTTCGGCAGAAGAAAGTGAACCACTCACAACTACTACTTCTACTACTACTACTCCCAGCGACTTTCGCAATTGTCTCAATGGCCGTTGAGGTCCTTCACTCACACTTCCATTGTCCTGGGTGGATGCAGCTGTGTCTCGAGAATCGCCCCGTGTCCCATAAATTGCATTCGTTATCGATTTTCACCAAAAGTTTTTCTTTCTTTCATTCTGGGTCCCAGGTTCTTATTTGTTCCTTCTACCCGATTCCTTTTAGGGTGAAATGCTTTTACCGTTCGCATAATTCCATTTGCATTAGGCAATTAGAGCAGGAA
This sequence comes from Drosophila seguyi, assembly GCA_008042675.1. Classification (NCBI taxonomy): domain Eukaryota; kingdom Metazoa; phylum Arthropoda; class Insecta; order Diptera; family Drosophilidae; genus Drosophila; species Drosophila seguyi. The sequence goes on along the minus strand of VNJU01003555.1, from coordinate 44,935 downwards.
ATTTCGAGGGGCAGCTGCGCGATCGCTCTCCTTTATGGCATAATCAAATCAAATCAATTTCATGTAATTATCTAGGGTTGCATTTTTTTTCTCGTGTCATATAAATATTGGGCAGGAGTTATGATTAGGGTGAGCCCTTTTTTCTCGCAAGTCTGGGATAGAAGCAGGGCTTGGGAATTTTCCTTTTTTGGGTGATCAAGGATAAGTCTTTGGGTGACGCCGTCTGCATAAATCTTTACAAATGATTCTAAAAACCAAATGGGACTGAGACTCTTAGTCTAGCGATTTATTTTTTTGCTATTATGGTAATAAAAGGATTATAAATTTGCTTAAATGAATTTATAAAACATTTCGTTATGTTATATTATTCTTATACGTTAAGCTTTAATAATATATGCATAGGTAATATGAATTCATAAAGGTGCCAAGTAATTGGTAAATATATTTTATTTAAGTTGTATAATGTTAATTGAAATCCTTTTTTAATTTGATAATTAACTTTGAGTTCCTATTATTATATACTTGTTCTATTTTTCTGGAGTCTTCACATACAAAACTTTATTCAGCGAACTATTCAGACACCAATCTGACCCCTGCTGAACCCAACAATTTGTTATCAAATTCGCATTAGACCCCCAAAACATAATATGCTGTCTGCTTATAAATCGCTTAAACATCCGCTTTTACGCGTCACCGTCTAGCAGACACACACTCACAATGAGGATTGTATACACAGAAAAAAATAATTTGTCCTAAGCTTATTTATTTAATACACATAAATCAAGTTTAATACTTTAAATATATTTTTAAGATCTTATAAGTTTAATACACTATACGAAAAAAAAGTTTACAAGTTAATCAAAAATACCCTATAAAGCTAATTTGTTACAGTGTCCTCTGCATTTTCTTACCCTTTCATACGCACACCCGCACATTAGTCATAACGATTAATCATTTTATCAATGAAGTGCAAAACTTACTTTGCGACGTAAAAAACCGTAGTAGAGGGGAAAGAGAAAAAAAAATACGAATGAAATTGGCGAAAAGGGAGTGAAAAAAAGACGAATTGTGGAGCAGGAGGAATGAGTGGGTGCCACAGCCAGAAGAGACTGCCGTGACGCCAATGTGACCTAATTGGTTCCGGAGATGAGAATGGGAACGGAGTATTTCAATCCTGTTGACGCTATTCGTGGCTGTCATCACCGATGGCGATGTCACCCACAAGCCAGTCAGGGAGAGAGGAGCAACTGCAAATGAGTTGTCATACGCGGACACAGACAACTCTCACCCTTCCTCCTGCTACTCCGTCTGAAGCAGCATTCGTGCTGAAAATGCAGCAGGAAATCGGTGACGCTAAAGCAGACACAGGCAGCGGGAGGCTGTGACAAAAACAGAGAAGAGAAGGTACGCAGTTAAAATTGCAAAAATATTGATTTTGTTGCAACACCCCCTAGTGTTAATGTAATTTTAACCAGGAAAATCGAATGTCTGATTCCAGTTGCCTGATATTTTGTATTGTTCTTAGTTATAAAGATTTAGAAAATATATTTTGTTTAAAGAATGCTACAAAAATAGCTGAAGATTTAAAATCAATTAAAAATAATAAAGAAACTAAAGAAAATAATTAAAATGATGTTAAATAAATATATATTTTTGACACGCCTATGCAAAAATACGATATGCCTTGAGAACCAATTAAAAAAAAAGGAATGATAAAATAATTAAAATATTTCGTTGCATACTTTTCAACGCACTTTTAATGGTTTTCAAAATAAAACCGATTTATGTGGCCCAACGACATAATTTAAATTATATAAATTCTTATTAAACATTTTAAATCTTATTCTCAATGAATCGCAGAAATGTTTCATAATTTATAAGAATAATAATAATCATACTTAGATATTTTCTTGAGAAAAAGTTGGAAAAAGATCCTTTTAACCAGTGATTTGGAGTTATCAAAAGTTCTTAGTATCATTTGATACTTTATCAAATAAATATTCATGACGTTATAATTTAATTCTTGATTTTTTTTACCCATCAGCATCCTTTCTCTTCTCTTTTCTCCTCATTTTGCACCAATTTGCACGCACAAAGAGCCATACAAAAACGCGAGACTAGGTTTGTGTGTAAACGTGTGGGTCTCGCAGAGAAATTCCATATTCCACATTTTTTTATACGGCCAACGCAGCAGCAACAGCAAAAAAAAGGGGGAAAAAAAACAAATATAATAAAAAAACATCGAAAGCAGCAGCAACAATTGCCGATGCCACTGCGTCGACTTTGCTTTGCCTCGTCTTTTCTTTTGGCTTCTCTCTTGAAATTTACTTTTTTGTGTTGCTTTCGCACAAAAATTTTAAAAATAGCCAGGCAAAGCAACAGAAACCAGCCAACAGCACTGGCAAAAAAGCAGAAACAACAACAATATAAGATAGAATAAAAAAAGTATTTAGCCATTGGGCAATGTCAGCAGAAGCGAATCTTAATACACTTTTTTGCGAAGGGCTATTAAATGATAAGTATTTTTTTATTTAAAGATTGTCGAGATAAGAAATAGTAATATAAATTAGAGAATGATATTTTGATATTTTGATATTTTTCCTTGAGGGATAAATGGTTTCCTTTATATTTAGTAACTTATCTAAGGTAAATACTTGAACTTCCATGACTAAACAGAGTCTAGATATAATTTCCGCACGTACCAAAAAATCCTAAGTCACCTTTTTGAAGGCCATCCTTCTGGTTCCCAGAAAACCCAATAAATATCGAAATAGACTTATTAGGCAACTTGTATTGTTACAAAAAAATGTTTAGCAATTCCGTAATGATCCCTGTAAAACGTGCTTATATCTTTCAAAATCTATCGGACTTTTTTCACTATTAAAACAAGACCTCGAAATACCTCGCACAATTTCTCACTCCACTTACAGCAAAGGGTATCAAAAGGCAAGGGCAGAGCAACGATCTGCGATCAAAGAAAAATAAAACAGCGGTCAGAGCAGAGGCCAACACACTAACAACACATCAAGTCGTGGAGAATCAGCAACAAAAACATATTAATGAAATCGCTTTTAACTCGTTTCGCTTAAGTATTTTATGCCAGCGAGTGTGTGTGTGCCTGGCCTGGAGACATGCCTCCTCATATAGCCTCCCCCCTTATGGTCTGTTATAAAAGTGCAACAACAACTTAATATACACACACATACACACTCGCTTAAAAAAAAAAGTATAAAAAAAGGCAGCACATGATAAAAACAAACACGATACGATCGGGGCCAGCGATGACCCAAAGTGGCCATTCCACAATACTAAATTAAATTCAAGTATAAAATATATTATGAAAAGTATTAGCCTGTCCAAAAAAAAAGGTTGTACTTTTGTTTATTGCTTGGAGCAAGTGCGCCAGTTTTATTCAATGTTTATATATATTTATTTTGTTAATGATTGTGTAAAGTCACTTGCTGAGCTTTAATGCTGAAGAGTTGCCAGACGACCCAAAATAGGGCCGTGATTTATTTACAGATTTTAGAAATGTGATATATGTATTAAGAAACAGCCTTAAGAAAGAATGATGTCTTTAAAGTTTTATACTTTTAAGAGAGGTTAAAAGAGTCGTCAAAGTGTTAAAGTGCAAATTTTAGTCAGTGGTTTCTCGTTGTTTCATTAACTTTGAGGTTTTTTAATATTATGTTGACCCAATATCAGCAGTTTTTCTACAAAGTTTACAAAGAAATTTTTTTAAGAACTGATATGTGATTAAATCTTTAATCATTTCGCTGTTAATAAACTCATTTACTCAAAATTCTTGCTTACTCAATTCCAAGCCACTATTTAATCTTGAGAGCACAATGAAATTTATTAAAAGCTTAGAATTAAAAAAAAAAACCAAAACTTTTAATACCGTAAAATTTGGTCATCATATCAGTGTTCCATTTAAAATTTTAAGCTAACTAAAAATGACCCCAATACCTCAATAAAAATAAGGCCTTATCACCCCAACAGCAACAGATAAAAGTGAACCAAAAACAAAAGAAAAACTATCGCTGTCATTGCATTTATGGCACTGAGTAACCAATAGATTGGATTTTTCTTTGTCGACATCGGGGGAAATCAAAAGCGTGGTGTACAAATCACTGCTTCCGTAAAGAAACACACACACACATATCGAATTTGGTGCAAACCGTGGCAGCACAAAATGATGTGTATACACGGGCGAACAGGTAACAGAGGCGCTTAGAGCAACTGGTTCACAAAAGACCCCGACAGACCCACCGACCGACCAAGAGACCAAGACTCTGCGCCCGAAGGCCAGGCGAAATCAAAGTAACCAAATACAAAAACAAAAAAAAAAAAAAAAAAAGTGGAAAAGAAAAAAATATAAAAACTGCAGACTCGAGAAATAACGTCGCCCAGTACGTATGGAGATGGAATAAACTCCATGAGACGGCAGCAGCGTCGTCTTCGATGGCCGCCATTGTCTCTTTTGGAGCATGTGTATACAGACATGCATAATTGCTCGAGTATTTGTGGCCATTTTTGGATGCGAGTGTGTTTGTGGAGGAGGTCATCAAACTATGACGTCGCCGAAAAAGCTGACCCAAGTTTGCATATTCTATAATGCCCTCGCAATGTTTTCTTCTTGGCAAAAAAAAGTTAGGAAACTCTTTGGCTCTCTTATCGTCGGGAACACACAATTTCCGTGTTCTCTCCCTCATATCTGGGGTAATTGATACAGCTGATAAGGCTGTGCAGTCATCATGCGCCTGGTTTAGAGTGATAATTGTCCAACAACTATGGCAAAAAATAAAGCCACACCCCATACAGTCAGCCAAGATCGCGTGTAAAAGTCACAGCATCCCTTTGTGGACAATCTGGCAACCTGCGTTGGAGCTTTTGTGGTCCCAATTAAAACCTAATCAAAGATTTCAAATCTCTGAGGGCCCAACATCAATTGCTGCCCTCGCACACGCAACTAAATATATTCATATATATGTACCTAAAATAAATAAATACTGTGGTCACTTGGTATCAAAAACAGAGCAATATTCCAGTTTGAAATTCTAAAACTGATAAGTACAATACCACACATTTTTTTGGTTGTTTGGCAAGCCTCAAGACATTTTTCTTTTGAAACAAACATAACTGAAAAAGGGATTATTACTTAATATTGATTTTTATTCTAGCTTTAAGTTAGGTTTAAGCAGAGTTCAAGACATTATTATTAAGAGTAACAAATTATTTAATATTAATTTGAAAAAAATGCAGTAAAAACTGACATTTAGGGACACATTCTTAGTATCCGCTTAAGGATAACGTTTTATTTTATTTTTTTTTAAGAAAGTTGATTGCCAATCGAAAACTGGGAGAAATTTTTAATATTCTGACAGTTAGGCACACATTCTTAATATCCGGTTAGGGATAATGCTAAATTTTCTTAAAAAAATGTCGATTGGTATAGTAAAATTAAAGCAAATCTTATTTATTGGCACTTGGCCCAAAATTTTCATGTATGGTTAATAGAAACGTTCACTTTAAATTCCAAGAGAGATTTTTTATAAAATATTTAATAAATAAAAAATATTTTTTATTTTGTAATATATACCTCAAATTAAAAAAAAAACTTGCATTTATTTCACAAATTTTATAGAGATATAAAAAGTGAAGAAAATATTTTTAATTAAATTTGTACTAGTTTTAAACACGTTAGCTGAATTTATGGTTTTCTTTAGCGACTACCTACTGTATGTGGAAAATCGCGAAGCCCGAGTTTACTCTTGAGATAAATCAAATTGGAATTTGCATCAAATGGAATTGGAGTGACGTCAGCGCAGAAATCTCATGAATAGGATTCTCTGGCAGGAAACCGTTAGCCCCGCACATCCGCACACCCACCCACATACACACACCCACTCAATGCAGACAATGAGAAACCTATACCGATGCAAACCTTTTACCAATGGTTCGTTCACAGGTAGCTGTTGCAATGAAATTATATAAAGTGCGCATTTAGCATCACCTCCTTTATAAGAATCTCCACTCAGCCCGCTTCGAGTACTCCCCCGCCCAGTCTCCCCTCTACCGCTGGCCCCCGCTCTCAGCTGCTGCGTCAGCTGGACCGGCATTGGCATGAACTTTTTTAGCCGGCGGACGAGGAGGCGCACGCCCAAAAACAGTTGTTTTTTTTCTATAAAAAAAATTAAAATGCCCATCACCCCGCACACACGCACGTACACTCGCACACTCGGCGACCCACACACACATACACATGTCACATTCTCTACTTCTAGTACCTACCACATTTTTTTTATGGATTTTTCCGCCACGTTTTTCACTCGGTCGCCGTTGGTCTAGCGTCGCGTTTTTGATCGCAAATTGTAGGTAACGCTATTACCTGTCGATTGGTATGTCTTTCAGGGTGATATCCGGCCGATTTCTGGGTTTAAAAGCGCCAACAACTAGCGCAATGTGCTCACGGCTGAAATTTGGTCTGCTTCTTCCTCTTCTCTTAACACCGCTGCTGCAGAAAGAATGAGCGGTGCGGCGAGACGGCGAGAAAGGCACCAGAGAGAGACGGCGAATTGGGAAAGCAACAGCAAACACAACAACAATCGCAGCGGGGCGAAATGCGGCGTTGATGACGTTTATAGGGCCACCCACTTCTTTCCACACCTTCCACTCCTTCCACTACTTCCAGTTTCCGCAGTTAGTAGTCGCTGCAAAGAGCAACAGTTATTGCCAATAACTATTGCGAGTATAAATAAAGTCAGCATTTCCCACAGACACTCGGTCACTTTAAAGTTCGACGTGTTTCCAACAGCCAAAAGCGAAACGAGCTGCTGTTCAAGTTCGAGTGTGTGTGTGTGCCGATACTTTGCTTCTTCTACACACTTTGTTTGTTATTTCACACACGCTTTCGTCGCCGCGTATCGCAGCGTTGCTTTTTCAATATCAAAATTAAATATACCGCGCCATCGCCTATTCTGACTATTTTCGACTCGGCAGGTATTTCAAGCAAAACTCGCCGCCACACACTCGATCGCACACACACAGACATATGCACTCGACGTTCGCCCGGCAAACGTTTTTTGTTGTTTACAAAAACAGAGCGGAATAAACAAAAAACAGCTGTTCCCGCCTATGTTATCGATAGGCCTGAATATCGTCCCTGCACCTGTCTAGTGTTGCCAAGTTCGGTAAGTAATCGATTTAAAAAGCGAATAGTATTTATAGTATTTTAGATTGAATCGAGACCGTAACGGTATTTTGTCGCTCTAACAGGTGTGAAAAATAAATCGGCTAATAATAAATTAATTCCTAGAATCAATTAATTCCTAGAATGTTTAATAACCTACAGTGGCTTAGAGCTTATTTTGTGCGGAGGTAAACGTGGTATTTAAACTCGTGTAGCTGCCAAGCTATACCAGGTATTAACAAAATTTAAATGCAGTTATGTTAAGTATAATTTTGACTTTTTTTTAATCCACTTCATTATTTTTAAACGGCTTTAGATAACGCTTAAATCTTTAAAAACTAAAAATACTGCCTTTTTTCATGTGACAGCTTATTTCAAGGAAGAAACTTTACCTGAAATATTTTAAGTTTTAATAAACTTAAAGTTTTGTATGGCCTCCCTCTTGTTTAATGACCTCCTTATTTCATCGAAGAAACCATCTTTTCCGTGGTCTCCTTCGGGATCTTGGCCCATTCCTCAAAAGGGGCTGTTTTGAGCTCATTTTTATTCGATATCGACCTCTTGCAAATAGCCAAATCCGAAATTGCCCACAAATTCGCTATGATTTTTATTCTGTAGGTCGATATCGAATAAAAATGAGCTCAAAACAGCTCAAATTATACTTAACTTAACTGCATTTAAATTTCGTTAATACCTGCTATAGTTTGGCAGCTATACGAGTTTTAATATCACGTTTACCTCTGCACGAAATAAGCTGTGAGCCACTGTACGTTTCTTTACAATCTTTAATATATACAGTAAAAGCAATAATTTACCAAATAAAATTTAAAAAATCACTTATAGACTTACCGGAAAATCATTACTTGCATAAAATGTTTACATTCAACAATTTAACAAAATCACCTGGTACATTTTAGTTAGTTTTTATCTGTGCTTGGCAGGAGTTATTTCCGACTTTATAAAACATCAATATTAAGAGCCAACATATATAGACGAGTGCCATATTTTTCTCAAAATTATTACTAGTTCTAACTAAACAATTAATTAAAAAAAGAGGTTTAATTTTTTAAATTTAATTGTCATATTTAATTAACTAATAAAATAATACAAATATTCTTCGTTTCTTGTTATATATATTTTATATAAAAAAGGCATCATTTGTAGACATATTTTGTCGGCATAAAAAACTCACTAGGTACAATACCTCATTTTCTGTAATAGCTATAGCATTTGAACTGTATTTGTCTCATAACATAGTAATTTTTTCTTGATTTTTTGTTTCTCCTTTCATAATTTAATAAGTGAATAATTTATTCATATCTCAGTTGGTTTTTCGTATATAGAATCCTTTGCACTCTGGATCAACTCTGTTGAAGGCTGTGCAACTAAAAAGTGCATTGAACTGCGGTCTTGGGAAAGGACAACAATTTCGGCGCTTGTCTGGGAATCCAACGCATTGCCAATTCACAAAGTCCATGGCAAAAAATAAAGGGTACGTGAAAAGTACATAAAAACAGGAGCAGAGAGGGGTAAATCTTGATTGGTGAGCAGAAAGCCAGTCCTAATTGCATTTGCAGCCGCACAATTGAGTGATTTCTTGATAAGTCATCCTTCTTTCGTTTCAGCAAAAGGGATGCAGTCGCAGCACGAGATATTGCAGAGTTTTCGGGGCTTATGCAGCGGTTTTATAAAGCTTTTTTTTTGGCATTTCACTTATGATTAATGGACCCAGGCAAAAGGCAAAGGGGTGGAAACAAAAACAGTCACATTTAATTCCGTACGATCGGAGCTGCTGAATCAAATATCAATTATGACAAACACCTCGAAGTGGTTGGCCGTCGTGTCCTGAACAATTTGCATTGCCGAATATGTGATTGCCTTCACCTCGGTGCCCTGCGGATGCTTTCCCAGCTCAAAGGGTTCACCGTAACAACGGCACGAGATCTCGAACGTATCCATATCGAAATTGGTGATCTCCAACTTTTTGCACACCAAGTATGGCTCGGCGGAGAAAAGAAAAAGCAGTTCGTCGAGGAAATGGAAAAGCAATCCCTCCAGATCATCACCCTTCGCTTCTATTTCAAAGCACTGTTCCACGGACACGTACTCCAGTTCTGTCATATATCCGAACATGGCCACTCCACATTGTTCAAAGGCTTCCTTTAGACTCGTTCCCCAGCCGTGAAGTCTGTAAGGAAAAGTGTAAATTAGAATTATGAAAATTATCTATATAAATGCATTGAGTTGGCATTAGGATATAAGGACGGCTAACCTGAAGAATATTTTAAAATGTTATTTTTGTATTCTTCGATTTTGCCAATGCTAAATTATTGTAAATAACTTTTTAAAAAATACATTTACTTCGGTTGTCGTAGTAACAAAACTAACATTTGAAATTCATTAAAAATATTTGTATGTATTTATTAAACAGATAATCTTAGGCAACTAGTTCTGGTTAATTTTAAACGATTAAAAAAGTATTAAGAGTATTAAGTCTTCAAGTAACGCTTCGTTAATTGTTCATTTTATTTCTCGGTTAAATGTATCTTGTTTTATTATTTAATACATGGCTTTTTATTGTATCCATTCATATGGTATCAAAAAATCGAAATAAAAACACAAACCAATTTAAAGAGCCTCGTTTTAATATATTTGACAGTGTTTAATAAATGTATAAAATATACAAAAATACACTAAACTACTTTTGACGCTTGCTAAAATTTCCCGTGAATTGTTATTCTTAAACACGTTTTTAAATATGAAATAAAGAAATATACACAACAAATATATATTAATAAACTAACAAAAACGGCCTTATTTTTATTATTTTAACAATGAAAATAAAAACCAAACGTGTAATAAAGAAACAACAAATCTCCTTAACAGTTCCACAAAAGAAAATCCAAATTAAAATAGTTTTAAGTCGAATGCTTTTTCTCATTCAAAAACCTTGAACCTCCCTAATCCACATGGCCGCCGAAGCGCCTCTTTTGTTATTGTTTTTGTATTACTCACTGCACATCGGCTGTGTGGTCCAAGTCTGCAATATGATGAAATACTTAGCAACAGGTGGTTTCCTTGGCAACTTCAATATGTACTCACATTCGTACTTCATCTCCGGCAGCAGAAAATTGTCCTTGCTGAATTCCACCTCCATTATTAGTTAAATTAACGAAAACTTAGCCGGATAAATAATAACAAACTTAGGGATTAGAGGTGCAAAAACATCGATGAAAACATCGATGCATCGATGTTTTTCGAATTTTCTAAAACATCGAAGTTTTTTTAACCATCGATGTTCTGTGCCACGATTAACAACTAATTTCCAATCGGTATGTAGAAAAAGGAGTATGATTCCCAATCGGTATGTAGAAAAGGTACTTTTGCGGTCGAGTTCCCAATCGGTAAGTAAAATGGGCCCCGATGACCCAACCGGTAATTGAGCGGCTTTCCCAACTTGAATTGCTCCCTCTCTCTTCCTGTATTAGAGGTGCAAGAACATCGATGAAAACATCGATGCGTCGATTTTTAAATTTTCTAAAACATCGATGCTTTTTTTGACCATCGATGTTTCTGTGTCGTCACTATCATTCTGTTAAATTCACCTAATTCTTTTGGATTTCAAGTGCAATATTCTGTTAACCACCTCATTTCCACTGTAAGAATCCATGCACAAAAATTTTTTCGTTTCGTGGTAAATAGCTAGGAACCGACCGCGTTTCGTGGTGAATAGCTCGGGACCAACCGCGTTTCGTGGTGAATAGCTCGGGATCGACAACGGTTGTACGTAACTAAACAACGTTACGTGATCAAAATCGTAATCTATAACGTAGGAGGAAAACTGAAGAAGATAATTACAGAGGAATAATTTTTAATTTTCGTAATTTATTTTATTAAATTTAGGATTTAAAGTATCATCATTTCAATAAAAAAAAATTTGAAATTTAGTTTGAAAACCCATTTATAACGTAAAAACTTCATTCAATTGGGAAATATAACAATTAAGAAAAATCTTTATTTACAAGAACAATTTTTAATGTGAATTCCAAACTATAATAAAATATATATTTTATAAAAATATCACACATTAAATTAATATTATTATACTGTCTATTTTAATTAAATTTATACATTTAATTAAAGAATATTAAAGCAATATATGTACGATTTCACAAGAAATCGTCAAGAAAATGGTTTTTTCTCATTTTGTCGTAAATATCATAAAAATGTTTAACAGCTAATAAGTAATATAATAAAGTAATTTAAACCGAAACTAAAGCATTTAATGAGCATAATTTGTGTCACTTAAATTTCCTAAAGCTCTTCAGAGTACATTTTCGGCACCGTTTTGAATTGCTGTAAATAATGACCTTGTCCTTTCATTAAATTGCAATCGGCCCAATAACAACTGAAGCTGCATAACCTTGTGAGATCCATTTGGCAAAAAGCCGTCCATATAATCTCCATCGTCAGATTTTCTGTCAATCGCTATATTTCTCAGTTGAGCGTTGAGCACGCGCAGTAGTCAATCAAGTGAAGCCTCAATTTATTCAGCACCGTGAACTTGAATGCTGCCGGTGCCATTGAGTACTTGATTTGAAACATCCAGAAAAATATATAAAAATAAAAATAGCCATAGGCGGATATTGGGCTTGCCTAATTAAATTCAGATCACTTTTCGGCCAGCGATGACCGGTGATTGCTGAAAACTTAGGGTAATATGGGGTACTAATCTTTCCTTATTGAAGATATCTTTGTACCATTAAGGCTTAAATTAGGCATACCAAAGTTGTACGTAATTTAAAGCAATAATTATTTGATTGAATTATTTATTTAGACTTAAAATTGTGGCTTTTATCCACTTCAACGTATTTAAGTTTCTCAAAAATAAATACCAAAACTATAAGGACAGTCTCAGTTTATGCTTAATTTTTACTCAACATTTTTAATAGATTTCCAAAAATGTTAATTAAAATTACTAATCAAAAGATCAAAAGATCCATTTATTATTTTTTATTTATATTTTCTTTAAAGATTAATTATAGAGTATTTTTAGGCCGCATAATTTAACCCAGAAACTTTGTGAACGCTTCTTAAAATATTTATGAATGATTTTGACTGGTGATTTACGGCAGTTTGCTCCGTTTTGTGGGTGAAGTCGATAATGAGGAAACGCGATCAGCGACCGACCCATCACAGGATGTAAAAAAAACTCGAATGCGAGTTGACAAAGCTTGGGAGTTGCTTGCTCCCGACCATTATGCGGCTTCCAAATATATTTTCCGGCTATTTTTGTGGCCTTTTTCGGTGGAAGCTCTTTTCGGGTTTCTGTTACTTTTCGTCTCAGTGCGAAAGTCTTTACTTTTGGTCAGTTGGCTGCCGCAGCTCGACTGAATCACACGTCGCGTATTTAGCTCACCTAACTGTATATAAATATTTATTATTATTCTTGAATATTTGTGCGTGTTTTGCCTACGGAGAAGAGGGAGTGTTGCCCGAGTTCCCCAGAAATTCCGCATTTGGACTTGCGACCCTAAGAAACATAGAAAATGTAAATAGTAGGGGAGTGACTGGGGGTTGCCCAACTAAACTGAGCTACTACTACTATGTACTAACTTGTTTCCTCAGCCACTGACCGTTGGCCAATGCAATTGCAGCCGCTAAAGTGAACAACAATTGCCAAATGTTTATCATACGTTGCAGCCAAAGTTGTTGTTGCTGCTCTCGTGTTGCATGAGTGACTGTCTAAATGAAAACAAAAGTTGTTGTTCGCACCCGCAAGTTTGTGTCTTGTTCAAGTCTTTCGTTTGCCCAAAAGTTCCCTTAAAAGTGTTGTCATATATTCATACGTATATTTGGTAGTTATCTTTTGTGGCTGCAGTGCTTAGACAAGTAATAATAATGTCGCCTTCGGAAAAGAGGTCAAGTGCAAGCGGCAGACAAAAAGATTACCAAACATGCGGCATGAAGATGGAATTGTTTTGAGAAATAGAGAAACATGGGAAATACATGATTTTGGGGACAAGGAAAGAAGTATTCAAGCTATGGCGTTTTTGTCAAATATTTAATATCATAAGCCAAAAATGTTGTGGAAGACAATAGAGATGAAATCATATAAATAATGGAAAACGCTGCTAAAAGTAAAATATCCAATTTCTTAGTTCATTATTCGTGAGAAGATCTTAGTAAGCGTCTGAATAAAATATAATCTGGAATTCTTCCGGACAAATAGCGTAATTTTATATTTGGTATCCTTAAGGAAATAAATAATTTAATGCCAAAACGAATAAAAAATGTACTCAATTATTGAAATTCAGATTTGAAATATATATTTATTGGCTAAATAATAATGCATTTTGATAAATAGACTAATTCTTCTGAAAAGTTGTGCTTATAGCTTCAGAGTAAGATAAAATTTAGGAAGTCATTCAGCTCAAAGAGTATAAAATAGTTTTGCCTATTAGAAATGCTGCAGAAATATATATTTTACAAATGCAAAGATATTAAAAAAAGTATATATACCTACACTTAACTAATATCCGACAGAAAAAATAATAGGAATAAAATAAAAACAATTTACTATAAAAAAAGTTAAATGACCATAAAGTGAGCAAACTTTTTAATAACACGGAAATGCATTTAAAAAGTAGCGATTACTTTCCTCCTTAAACCCAATATTTAAATAATTTAATTAATAGTTTTCAAAAATAAAATAAAATAATAATAAGTAGTAATTTAAATCTATTACATAGTAACAGTAACTGAACTCATTCACAAAACTAGTTTTCCAGTGAAGTAAAAGTGTCTTCGACTGGCTGTCAAACTGTAAGACGCGGAAATTCGTGTAAAGCTTTGTAAATAAAAAAAATAAATAAACGATCAATGGTATTCCATAAAAAAAATAATAGTGCAAAAACCATATTTGAGAATATCATTAGTGAATTTCAAACCTAATGTTATTGTATTAACATTAATACTACTCTGATTATTTGACTTTCTATTGAAATTAACCATAATTTCGGTCAAGTGTAAGCAAAAATCAAGGACAACACATTTGAGCAAAAACCGGCGGCTCTTTACGCCCACAAGAAAAACAAACAATAAATACACAAGTATTTAATTAAATATAAACAAACGCGAGCAAAAACAGAAACTACAACTAAAACTTTGCTTTTGCTATTAACAGACACCGGCGCCAAGCATGTCTCTGCAATGGCCCTCAAACTGTGCCAGATATTTGGTCTACCTGATGGTGATTTTTCTCTTTGCCCAGCACCTAGCAAACGCCTCCAGTCAGATCGATGTGGATGAGGATCTGAGGCACTTGCTGGGACGTTGCCACAGCGGCAGTGAGGATTACAACGAGTGTATGCGCCAGGTGTTTAACGATCTTCGAGCCTACTTCACAACAGGTGAGTGAGTGATTTAATTGCTAAATAAAAGTAATATTCAACATAGTATTGCAATATCTTTTGCAGGTGTGCCCGATTACAATATCAAGCCCTTTGATCCTCATCACTGTACCTATGTGGAGCTGAGGCGAGGCGACTCCCAGGGCATTGGCAGCTTTCGGCTGATCTTGCGCAATGTTTCCGAGTTCGGTTGGTCGCGCTCCGAGGTGACCAAGTTCCATGCCGACCCCGAGGACCGGCGTATAGTCTACGCCCAGTATTTTCCAGAGAAGAGTCTCGAGGGCGAATATGAGTTTGCCGGCAAGATGCTGGGCACGGAGATGAAGCGGAAAGGTCACTGGAACTTGACGCTTTACGACTACAGGTGAGCAACGTGAAATATTTTTAATTATTGCAATTTAAAATGTCCGCATATATATTTTACAGTCAAACCACCAGCGTGCGTCGCATTGGTGACCCGGGCTCCCTGATAAAGGTGCACGTGGAAGTGGATCGCATAGGCGGCATGGAGCTGCACATTGAAAACCTGTTGAAGGGGCAACCCCTTAACCAACTGGCGGACGGGGTAATCAATAGTATGTGGCAGCTTGGACTGCCCTTTATCAAGCCAATGATAAACGAGCTGGTCAGCTCAGCATTTACGGATATTTTCAACGAATCCTTCCGTCACTTTCCTCTCGAGAAGTTTCTCCCACACACCTCATCTAGCTATTAAATATTATTATGTTTTGTAGAATTTATTAACCGAATTGCTGCTTTACAAAGGCTAGTTAATTAATTAAAAAATACACCTTAGACATCGGCCAAAGTGCTGGCTATTAGTTCATTGTGGGGCCTGGGCTTTGGCGGCTGCAGGGCCATCAGTGCCAGGGTGCGGCCAAAGAGTTTCTTCAACGAGATGACCACGTAAGAGGAGGTCTGCAGTTGCTGATCCACGGTTTCGTACAGTAGCTGGTAGGCCTGCTCCAGCTCTGGCGTCAAGGTGGCTAGTTTATAAATTTAATTAGTGATTAGATTATTTTTTAATATCATTTACTTTTTACTTACCTTTCTGTTGCTGCAGCTGCTGCTTGCCCAGGTCAAACATAAAGCGCAGGTAGCAGAGCTGATTGTACAGATCCCGCTCCGTATACTGGCGCAACAGGCTGCCGCTCCGGCACTTTTGGCACAGCGGTCGACGCATCTCCTTCCTTAGGGTGTGGGTGCGGGTGTTGTAGTTGCAATCGGGATGATCGCATACCAGCCAATTCTTGTAGAATCTCTGAACGTGTCGCCGAATCACAAGCTGCAGCTGATTGCGAACGCTGGCCAAATACTGAATCGGTGGCGTCTGGCACTCGGCATTCGCACAATGTTGCAGCACGGGAACGTGTGAGTTATTTGCTCCAGGTCGATAGGCAGTGGCCATTAGCTGCTCTGTTTTGCAAGCCACGCACTGGAAGCGGAAGGGTTCGCACAGGCGGTACAGCTGGAGGGTGGTCTTGAGCAGGGATTCCCCCTCCGATTGCTCGGTGATCTCGCGCTGGGCTCTGGTGAAGAAAATGAAACGTGGGATGAGTATATCTCAAGTAATATTTAAATTATAATTGTAAAACAATTCCTACCTTTGTGCATTCTGCCTGAACTTGGTGGGATCCATGCCCAGACACTCGGCAATGCGACTGGCATCGGTACCCTCCAGCACCTCCACCATGCGCGTGACCACCGGATGGATCTGATGTCCCAGATAGTAGTCTGTATCCAACCGGAGCTTCTTCTCCTCGCTACCGCTCTTCAGCTCGTCCATATGATAAGCCCGCTGCATGGCGGCATTTGTGGTGCCATCCAAACAGATCACATAGTCCACCATGTCGCCCTTTTTGTAACGACGGTTGCGCTCCCGATTCATGCGAAGTGCCACCTGGACATGGGGTAATGAGGCACTGTTGGCATATTCCTGGGGAGCACGTGTCAGCTGCTTGGTAATGACGAATAGGGGCAACGGGACAGCATCCTCTGCTATTTGATTTTTGATCTTCTCCAGCTGGGCATGAACGGCATCCAGTTTTTCCTCCAGCTGCTTCTCGGCGAGCACTTCGTCAAGCACGGCCTTACCCACCATCACGGCCAATTGGGACCAATCGCGACGAACTATATCCAAGCCCTTGTGCTCCTGTTCCCGCTTGAGGTTACCCTTTGAATCCTTGCTTATCTTGACTGCAGCGTATTTCTTCTTTTTCAGCAGGAGCAGGCAGGAGAAGACCCCATCGATATCCAGCTCAAGCTGTTTGTACATCTTGTTTACGCTTTGCTTGATGCTGTGGCCGATCTTGTAGACCTGATCGTAATCCGTGATATTGGTGTTGATCATCAGGGAATCGGTGTCGCCGTACACCACATCGTAGTTCAGCTTCTGCACCAGCTGCTGGGTGTTTGTGAGGATCTCCCTGCCCTTGTGGGTAACCAAGGCCGCCAGATGCTGGGCAAAGAATCTGGAATGTGCGAAGCCCAAACAACCGTACATGGAGTTCGCCGTGAGCTTCAGGGCCATCTGGCGAATGTGATATTGCATTTGGAGCTCGGGTGAGAGATCCGGCGCTGCCATCAGCTTCTTTACCTCCTTTCGCGACTCCACCAAGCGCTTCAATTGCAGTGGCAATATGCCAGGATCTGTTTTTGAATCCGGCAGCGTGGGCAGCTCATCCGCATCTACGGGCTGTTGGACCGTCGTGAAGCATATGTTGTACTCCTGAATGATGCTCGGATACAGCGAGTTGAAGTCCATTAGCAGGACAAACTTTTCATAGAGTCCCTTTAGGGGTTCCAGGACCAACCCTCCAGCATAGGCGGCACCCTTTTTCCTAGCCGGCAAGGTGGCATCTGCACCGGCTAATGTAGCTTCCATATCTCCACCGCCGGCGGCACCCCTTCTGGCCGGAGCCTTCTTATCCGGCACTATATAATTCTTTTCATGGAACGCATGGAGCAACAAGAACTCATTTCTCTCCGATCGACCGCCCTGGAGGGTTCTGGTCATCGTGTTGCCACAAATATTCGTGATTTGCAAGGCCAGCGGCATAATGTTCAGTTCGCACATCAATCGAAGTAGATACGAGTTATCCTGCATCGTGAGCGATATAAGTTTCGTGATGCTCTCACCCTTCTCGTACATCTCCAGCAGATCATCGGCATTCACCTCCATTCTCTCAGATTCCTTCAGCTTGAGCACTTGCTGACACAGCGTTTGAAGGTCATAGGACCTGGCCCTGATACACTCCTCCGCCGAACGCTTTACATCGCAGACCATTCGGCCCACAAAATGGTCGAGTAGACGCTTACCAAAGGATTGCGTCATCCGAAGACGACCCATTCGCGACCACTGGGGTATCTTCAGGGCCACAATCTGATCAGTGATCACATTCAGCTGACAGTCCATGGCATCGAAGGTCACTACAAGATCCGCATCAATTTGTTGGTACTGAGCCAGGAACCAACTGAGGAGCGCTCTCTCCGAATCGTGCTTGTAGATCTTGGTGGACTTGTATTTGGCCAACTCCAGACTCAAGTCCAGGGGCCAACTGACCACCGCAGGACGTGTCAGGCCACACATATGACGATTGAATGCCGGCTGTGGGGCAGGCCGATCAATGTGGAAACGATTGTGCGCCAGCATCGAGATCATGCATATCTCGTTTCTCATCGTTTTCGGATTCATCGAGGTGCGAACATTGAGTGCCAGCAGTGTTAGGGCCGGCGGTGGCGCTGGTTTTCCCCTGGTCTCCTGCACCAATTCCACATTCTTGGGCTCCGAAAGGGTCACCTCGGTCTTGCACCAACTCATGGGAGCGGCCGAGACCTTGAAGCCACTCACCTGCAACCAGCACGGTCCCTTGATCTTTCGATCCAGCAGGAAACGTTCCATGGCATTGGTGGTGGAACCAAAGATATGAGCAATAGAAGCGTATTTCTCCCCAGCCGGCAGAGTCGGTGGCGGTGGTTTCTTGCCATCGTAGTGCACTTCCAGGTAATCACACGTCTGTGGCACTTCAATTCCGATGGCATGGTGGGCGAAGCTCTTGCTCACCTTGCGCGAACGAAAGGATTCCAGTTTAAGGCCACTGGCCACTTCGCTGTCGAACTCCTTGTAGATGTCTGCCACGGTCACCTTTTGGTTGGTGGGCTCCTTTGAAATGGGATCGAGAAGCTGTAAAGATATGTGGAATATTAATTAGAACTGGATGGATATTGAAAACACACGTATTTAAATCATATGGAAACAAGAAAGGAAGCTAACTTCGTCACACTGAAGTATGTATACCCTTGCAGATTTCAATTGGATCGTTATGAACTTATATAATACCCTGCAAGGGTATAAAAACAGCGAAATTGGAATTATGTATTTCCATTCTAAAATAATAAAACAATTTTGATGTCTTAAATTATATGAAAATATGTTGAAAATGGTCAAAGTTATACTTTATAGGGTCGGAGATGTCTCCTTCACTGCATTGCAAACTTCTGACCAAAACTATTAAATACCCTGTAAGGGTATATTAAAATACAAGTAAAGTAATAATTCAACACGTGTCTTTAAAAATGATTTTTGATCAATGTATTGTGAGGCGAGTTCGAATTATTCTTGTCCTGTTCGCGCTCTTTACAATTTCCATGGAGGAACAAATTTTATTCAAATGTATGCCAGAAATTGAGGCATGACACCCTAAACTAAATTAATAAAACATTTATAATTTATTTTCCGATCGCATCGAACACTAATATCAGACCATGAGCCGAAAAGCAACTATAAAATAACACTCGCTCGCTTCTTTATAAAGCTGTCGACTTTTTGGGGGCTGGTTCAATCTCACCGAAAACCATGAAAATACACATCGCACAATTCATTTGCGGCTTCCTCCTGGCTTCCGTTTTGAGGTGAGTATAAAGAGTCTTCTAAGGATTTAGATTTATGACCAATTCTTTAAAACCTCAGTTCCGGCGGGACCTCTGGTCGCCTGTTACCCATGGTGATCAACACCTGGGACTATCCGGCTGTCAACATTGAGGCCTGGCGTGTCCTTAACTTGAGCAAGGGCGGCCTCGGACAAACACGCAATGCCGTAGTGGAAGGCATATCCGAGTGCGAGCGGCTGCAATGCAGAAAAACTGTGGGCTACGGCGCAAGTCCAGGCGAGACGGGCGATGTTTCCTTGGACGCCCTGGTCATGGATGGCGGCACTATGGAAATCGGAGCAGTGGCCTACCTGCGACGAATTAGAAGCGCCATCAAGGTGGCACGGCATATCCTGGAGCACACCGATCATACATTGCTGGTGGGTTCTGCAGCCGAGGACTTCGCCAATGAAATGGGATTTCCAAACGAATCACTGACTACCTCTGAATCGAATGAAACTTGGATAAAGTGGAGGGCGAATAACTGTCAGCCAAATTTTCGGAAGAATGTACATCCAGATCCGAAGGTATCCTGTGGGCCGTATTCGCCCCTTACCTCCCGGAAGGACGATAGCAGTGGAAGCGATTACGGGGTCGGGCCCGACAACCATGACACCATCACTATGATCGCTATCGATGAGGAGAGCAACATCCACGTGGGCACATCCACTAACGGATTAAATTACACGATGGCTGGACGGGTAGGAGACTCGCCAATTCCTGGAGCTGGTTCTTACGCGGATAACGAGGTGGGAGCCGCCATAGCCACCGGACATGGTGATGTTATGATGCGATTCCTGCCATCCCTGCTCGCTGTGGAGGCCATGCGAGCGGGCAGAACACCGGCGGAGGCATCTAAGCTGGACATACGGCGCATCAGGAGGTACGTACCCGACTTTAGTGGCGCAATTGTAGCCGTGAATCGGTTGGGAGAATATGGAGTAGCATGCCGTGGGTTATACGGAAAGTTCTCCTACATGGTCAGCAGTCCCGATCGACCAACGAGCAAGGAAATCATCAAGTGTACAGTACAAAAAGATGAACTTTAGGCATTATAATTTAAGTGATGTTTAGGAGTATAATAATATATCAATTGAAAACGAGAAAGGAAACTAATTTCGAAACTCCGAAGTATAAATATTCATGCAGCTTACAATTGGATCATTACGAATTAATCAAATCTGATCAAATGAAAGGAAAAAATAACAGGAACTATATAAAACATTTATACAAAATTCGGTTTAAACATTTTCCTATCATACTAATTTTACACATTTACAGTTAAAGTTCTACATTTCGCATTTTCCTCTACATTAAACGATTAAACAATCGGCAGCTATAATCATCCGATTTGCATAAAATTAAAGTTCTAAAATAATATAAAGTGGCAAACAACTCTAAACAGAAACAAAAAAGTTTAACAAGAAATGAAGCTAACTTCGGCACGCCGAAGTTTGTATACCTTGCAGTAAGTAGAAGAAGAAGAAAATGTTCTGACTTTCACTTTCTCGGGAACTGACATTAAATAAATGTTGCCAGCAAAGAATGTTGCTGGCGAAAAATGTTGCAAGCAACAAAACCAAACAGATATATTTTTATATATTCCTATGGCAGCTATATGATATAGTTGTCCAATTTTGATAAAATTAAAACCGAATTTTTAGAATAAAACAAAATGCCCATGTCACAAATTTTATGAAAATATGTGGAAAATTGGCTTGGTTAGATTTTTTTCTCAAAATTTTCCGATCGATCCTATGGCAGATATATGATATAGTTGTCCGATTTTAATAAAATTAAAACCGAAATTCTAAAATAATACCAAATGGTCAGATCTTAAATGTTATGCAAATATCTTAAAAAAGGGCTAAGTTATAATTTTTTTTCAATAAAATGTACCGATCCGTCCTATGGCAGCTATATGATATAGTCGTCCGATCCGGCCGGTTCCGACTTATATAGTAGTGAGAGCATATAGAAGACTGTCTGCAAAGTTTTATTCAGATAGCTTTAAAACTGAGGGACCAGTTTGCGTAGAAACGGGCGGACAGACGGACAGACGGACATGGCTAGATCGACTCAGCTGTTGTTGCTGATCAAGAATATATGTACTTTATAGGGTCGGAAATTTCTCCTTCACTGCGTTGCAAACTTCTGACTAAAATAATAATACCCTGAAAAGGTATAAAAAACGAACAGGAATTATATAAATAATATGTACATATCATACAAATTTGCAGTTTTCCATTATCCTCTAGATTTATCGATCGTTTCTATAAAATTAAAACATTATTTTCATAAATATACGTATTGATTAGACGATGTAATGATACATTTTATTTGTTCATCAATGCATTGTGATTCGAGTTTGATCTATTCTTGACCTGTTCGCGCGCTTTATATTGCCAAATTGTATGTAAATGTATGCTAGAATGTAGAAATGACGCCCTAAACAAAATTATAATTAAAACATTTTTAATTTATTTTATGATCGTCACTAACAGCTGACCACGAGCCTAAAAGCAACTCAAAAATTTGCTTCTTTATAAAGCTGTCGACTTTTTGGGGGCTGGTTCAGTCTCACCGAAAACCATGAAAATACACATCGCACAATTCATTTGCGGCTTCCTCCTGGCTTCCGTTTTGAGGTGAGTGAAAAGAGTCTTCTAAGGATTTTGATTTATTACCGATTCTTTAAAACGTCAGCTCCGACGGGGCCTCTGAACGCCTGCTGCCCATGGTGATCAACACTTGGGAATATCCGGCCGCCAACATTGAGGCCTGGCGTGTCCTTAACTTGAGGAAGGGCGGCCTCGGGCAAACCCGCAATGCCGTAGTGGAGGGCATATCCGAGTGCGAGCGGCTGCAGTGCGGAAAAGCTGTGGGCTACGGCGGATGTCCAGACGAAAAGGGCAATACTTCCTTGGACGCCCTGGTCATGGATGGCGGCACCATGGAAATAGGAGCAGTGGCCTATCTGCGACGAATTAGAAGCGCCATCAAGGTGGCACGGCATGTCCTGGAACATACCGAACACACATTGCTGGTGGGTTCTGCAGCCGAGGACTTCGCCAATGAAATGGGATTCCCAAACGAATCACTGACTACCTCTGAATCGAATGAAACTTGGATAAAGTGGAGGGCGAATAACTGTCAGCCAAATTTTCGGAAGAATGTACATCCAGATCCGAAGGTATCCTGTGGGCCGTATTCGCCCCTTACCTCCCGGAAGGACGATAGCAGTGGAAGCGATTACGGGGTCGGGCCCGACAACCATGACACCATCACTATGATCGCCATCGATGAGGACAGTAACATCCACGTGGGCACATCCACTAACGGATTAAATTACACGGTGCCCGGACGGGTGGGAGACGCGACAATTCCTGGAGCTGGCTCCTATGCGGATAACGAGGTGGGAGCCGCCATAACCACCGGAAACGGAGATGTTATGATGCGGTTCCTGCCATCACTGCTCGCTGTTGAGGCCATGCGAGCGGGTAAAACACCGGCGGAGGCATCTAAGCTGGTCTTCGAGCGCATCGAAAAGCACGTACCCGACTTTGATGGCGCAATTGTGGTCGTGAATCGTTTGGGAGAATACACAGTAGCATGCCATTGGCCAACGGAAGATTTCTCCTACATGGTCAGCAGTCCCGATCGACCGACGAGAAAGGAAACCATCAAGTGTGCAGCAAACAAAGATGAACTATAGGCATTATCATTTTAAATGATGTTAAGGTAAACTAGTGTCAATTGTTAACAAGTAAGGAAGGTAATTTTGGAAAGCCGAAGTTTGTAGATTCATGCAGCTTACAATTGGATCATTACGAATTAGTGAAATGTGATCAATTGAAAAGAAAAACTAAAAGGAACTTTATAATCCATTTATACAAAATTTGGATTTAACGTTTACCTTTATACTACTTTAACAGTTTTACAGTTACAGTTCTACATTTACATTCAGATTCGCCTTTTCCTCTACATTAAACGATGGTTTCTATGGCAGTTATATGATAATCATCCGATTTGCATAAAATCAAAACAGAAATTCTGAAATAATATAAAGTGGCTACATCTTTAAGCAGATAAAAAAAAGTTAAATTTTGTATACCCCTGCAACTTACTATTAAATATTAGAATTTACTTAGATTTGATTAAATAAACAAAAAAAAAAATTTTACATTCCAGGTTTGTACTTTCGTCATACACTTAACGATTGTTTCTATAGCAGCTAATCATTCGATTTGCATAATATTAAAAAAATTATTTTCAGATATGTGCCGATTAAACCGATGTGGTGATACATTAAACTTTTTTTATCATTGTATTGTGAGGCGCGTTTGAACTATTTTTGTCTTATTCGCGCGCCATAGAGGAACACGTTTTATGTAAATGTATGCTAGAATTTAGCATGTAGCATTTATAATTTATTTTACTATCGTCACTAACAGCTGACCACGAGCCTAAAAGCAACTCAAAAACTCGCTTCTTTATAAAGCTGTCGACTTTTTGGGGGCTGGTTCAGTCTCACCAAAAACCATGAAAATACACATCGCACAATTCATTTGCGGCTTCCTCCTGGCTTCCGTTTTGAGGTGAGTGAAAAGAGCTTTCTAAGGATTTTTATTTATAAGCGTTTTTTAAAACCTCAGCTCCGACGGGACCTCTGTTCGCCTACTGCCCATGGTGGTTAACACTTGGCACTATCCAGTCGCCAACAATGAGGCCTGGCGTGTTCTCAACTTGAGCAAGGGCGGCCTCGGGCAAACACGCAATGCCGTAGTGGAGGGCATATCCGAGTGCGAGCGGCTGCAATGCGGAAAATCTGTGGGCTACGGCGGATGTCCAGACGAGAAGGGCGATACATCCTTGGACGCCCTGGTCATGGATGGCGGCACCATGGAAATAGGAGCAGTGGCCTATCTGCGGCGAATTAGAAGCGCCATCAAGGTGGCTCGGCATGTTCTGGAGCACACCGAACATACATTTTTGGTGGGTTCTGCAGCCGAGGACTTCGCCAATGAAATGGGATTCCCTTACGAATCGCTGACTACCACTGAATCGACTGAAACTTGGATAAAGTGGAAGGCGAATAACTGTCAGCATAATTTTCGGAAGAATGTTCATCCCGATCCAAAGGTATCCTGCGGACCGTATTCGCCCCTAACCTCCCGGAAGGACGATAGCAGTGGAAACGATTACGGGGTCGGGGCCGACAACCATGACACCATCACTATGATCGCCATCGATGAGGAGAGCAACATCCACGTGGGCACCTCCACAAACGGATTAAATTACACGATGGCTGGACGGGTAGGGGATTCGCCAATTCCTGGAGCTGGCTCCTATGCAGATAACGAGGTGGGAGCCGCCATAACCACTGGAAATGGTGATGTTATGATGCGGTTCCTGCCTTCACTGCTAGCTGTTGAGGCCATGCGAGCGGGTAAAACACCGGCGGAGGCATCTAAGCTGGCCTTGGCCCGCATCGCGAAATATGTTCCCGATTTTGATGGCGGAATTGTGGCCGTAAATCGCTTGGGCGAATACGGAGTATCATGCAATGGGTTTAAATCGGAGAAAGGAGTGTTCTCCTACATGGTCAGCAGTCCCGATCGACCGGCGAGAAAGGAATCCATCAAGTGTATAGTGAGAAAAAAAGACGAACTATAGGCAATATCAGTCTAAGTGAAGATTTAAGAGTATCACAATATAGTGTAGCATAGAAAATGTCAGCTAGTCAGATATCTCTGACCCTATACTAAAATATACGTTTGAATCAGCGAAGTTAGCATATCGCATTTGATTTTAGATTTCTTACTTTTGCCTTAAAAAATTAATAATATTAAATAATTTAATATACTCACAAATTGTCGGGGCAGCAAATACAGAACTCGATTGATATTCTGGACTCGGACACACATAGACTTTCCATCGGCGGTGCGTCCAAAGAGAAAGACTTCGCCAGGTAGCTTTATGGGATCCTCCCAGGCCTCCCAGTACCAGAAGCGCAACTGTTGCTCGTTGGGGGCAGAGGCAGAAGACTCTGACTCCGTTTGATCACCAGCCAGCACTGACTTTTCAAAGTCATCATCCATTTGACAAATGGACTCCCAATTGCTGAGCAGCTTGCTCATATCCTCGGGCGAATCATCAGTTGGTTCCACCGCCTTCACATTTTCTGATGGTATCTTTACCACTGGTACTTTTTCCGCTACCGCTGGTTTACCCTTCTCGTTTGCTTGTTCCGTTTCCACATCAAACTGGTTCTCGTCGTCATCCAAACAACTGAAATCCATTTCATTATCGGAGAAGGGATCTTCGCTGGCTGTTTCCGTTTTCTTGGGTGTCGCGACAGGTTCCTTTTTTATTTGGGAAGTGGAAAAGCTGGTGGCCACCTTTTTATTGGGAACCGTTGCCTTGGGTTTGAGAATGCGTTCCAGCATCTCGTGATCACTGCTGGCCTCTGCTTTCTTTCGCTCCTGCTCCTGGACTTTGATGTTGTTTAGGAAACTGTTCATGTATTCCTTAGCAGCAGCAGCCTCCGATTTCCGCGAAGCAACTGCAATCTTTGCAGGAGCTATGACCTTTTCCACTTTTCCGGTGGTCTCCCCTTCTTCGGATTTCTCCTCCTTAATTTCACCCAGAATATCAGCCAGAATATCGTCGTCTTTCACACTGTTTTTAATGTCCACTTTTTTTGGAACGGCGTTGCTAAAAAGATTCTTAATGGAGGCCTTGCCCTTGGCAGGTTTCTCCGCCTCTCGGGGCCTTTTTTTGCTGTTGGCTGGTGCGACTCCTTTCTTTCTTTGTGAATCTTTTGGCTCTTCATCAGAGTACTCATCTTCGTCTTCGAAGAAATCGCGGCCATCTTCTGCGTAACCAGTGCCATCTGTAAGGGAATGTCAGCACATCTTTTGTTGGATTTCAGCAGTCCCTAACTCACCCTCTTCTATCCAATCCTCGCCGTACTTCTCCTGTGCCCTCTTGGCATACTCCCGCTCATCCACCACCTCGTACACATCGTCCACTTGGTCCTCCACTTGGCATTTATTCTTTGTTCCCTTCAGCTGACGCAGTCGCTCCAGGGCGGCGAATCGACCATTTTTGTCTATGCGCTGGCGCTTGACGCGCGGACCGGCTAAAAATGGGAGGATTTAATAAGTGTAACATTAACTTAACTATGTGAAGTACTCACAAGGCGATTCGGACATTGAAACGGCTTTGTATTTGTTGATTTCGCGGTGTTATTGTAGAACTTGCTCTTTTGCAGCTGGGTTTTAGGCGGGAAACTAGCAGTATGACCGCGTTGCGATAACGATAAAAACATCAATGTGTTGTTTCTTTAACTGTCATACCAGTGTGAAAAAACTGCTTTCGACACAGCTTTGGCAATCTATTCAGAATTCGACATTTTCCTGTAAACAAGTATATCCTTAAAATTGTACGCTAGACTTCCGTCTAGATATTTTTAGTAACAATCAAACATTTTCTTCGCGTGTGAGTTGGCAGCGCTGCACATTCGGTATAAGTTAGCAGCACTGCACACCCTTGTGAAAAGCCGAAGAGTTGGCGCACCGCATACCCGTGCGAAAAACAGAAAAGTTGGCAGTTCCCGTGTGAAAAAAAACCTGAAAGTGAGTCGGAGCTGTTACTTAACCAAATTTTGGCTTTTTAACAACTTTTTTGCTCTTGCCAGCCATCATGTTGAGAATCACCGCACGTAGCCTGGCGAGCGCAATGCGCACCACCATGGTCCCGACCTCGTCCCGCGTGGCGGCCGTGCGCTGCCTGCACGGCACCGAGGAGTCGGCCGAGGAGTTCGACAAACGCTACGAGAAGTACTTCAGCCGCGAAGGCATCGATGCCTGGGAGATCCGCAAGGGCATGAACGACCTTCTGGGTATGGATCTGGTGCCCAGTCCCAAGATCATCGAGGCTGGACTGCGCGCCTCCCGTCGCGTCAACGACATCGCCCTGGCCATAAGGTGGCTGGAGGGCTGCAAGGACAAGTGCGGCGACCAGAAGGCCACCCTCTACCCCTACTTGCTGGAGAAGATCACCCCCACGCTGCAGGAGCTGGGCGTGCCGACCCTCGAGGAGTTGGGCTACGACAAGCCCGAGCTGGCCCTCAAGTCCGTGTACGATGCCTAAGCCTCTCAGTTTAATTTCAAAACAGAGGAACACACACACACACTGCAGACACACTAGCTACACCCATCTTATGTATGGTGCGGATGATAATGTTGTTGTTGGATTAATATAATAAACGGAGATTGGAGTGGACTGGAGCACACACCAACGATGCGTTGTTTCCCTCTTGGCGGTTACGTAATACCCAGGTTAGGGGGATAAACAATCGACGCCGGAAGTTATTGCAACAAATTCGTTTATTTCCTGATAACTATTTCCACTTGGCAAGCAGCTCGGCCGCCTTGTCCAGGTTCTCCTGCTTCTTGATAAAGCAGTAGCGCACAAAGTCTTCGCCCAGTGGCTTATTGGGCTCGCTGTAGAAGGCGCTGGGCGGGATGCCCTGCAGGCCCATGTTCTTGGTCATCCACTTGGTGAACTTGTAGTCGCGATGCCTATCTGGCTCTGAGCTGAGGTCCACTTTGGACGCCAGCGGCGACCAGTCGGCCAGCATGAAATAGCCGCCTTCTGGAATGGTGGGACGCATGCCGGCATCGGACAGAAACTTGGCCATGAAGTCGCGCTTCTGCTTCAGCTCGCGTGGCAAGCTGAGGAAGTAGCTCTCCGGCTTTCCGAGGCGGTCCAGCTCGACCTCAAAGCTCCGCGCCACGCCCTCCTGTAAGGGCGTGGGACAGGTGTACACGGAATTCTGATGGACCATCTGCAGGTTACGGATAAGCTGGGCGGGACCGTAGGCCCAGCCGATCTTCCAGCCGGTGACCGAGAAGGTCTTGCCGGCCGATCCCAGCGTGATTGTGCGGTCCCACATGCCGGGCTGCGTGCAGATGCGAATGTGCTCAGCCCCATCAAAGACCAGCCACTCATACACTTCGTCGGAGACGCACAGCACGTTCCACTTGCGGCACAGCTCAGCAATCCGCTCCAGCTCCTTGCGGTTGAAAACCTTGCCGATGGGATTGTGCGGGGTGTTCAGGATGATCATCTTGGTCTTCGAGTTAAACAGTTTCTCGAATTCCGCATCGTCTAGGACCCAATCCGCTGAGCTGATCGGTCCATCCCCCGTCTTGGCCTGCAAGTGGACCATATATATAGTTAACCGGATCTTTTCTTCCTCCCATTTTCCTTACCAATTTCAGGGGAATAAAGCGCGGAACTCCTCCGGCCATCTTAACCATGGGTTCGTAGCAATCGAAGAAGGGTTCAATGATGATCACTTCGTCGCCCACGTCCACGTGCCCCATGATGGTAGAGTAGAGGGCTTCATAGGCACCGGAGGTGATGAGGATGTCGGTGAGGGGATTCAGCTCCTTGCAGACGAGACCGCTGTACAGCTTTGACAGAGCCTGAACCAGACGAACGTGGCCGTAGCCGCGGGTATACTGATGCAGGAGTGGGTTCTCATCCTTGGCAATGTCCGCCAGAGAATGGGTCACATACTCGGGTGCGGCGTCATCGGGAAACCCCTGGCCCAGATTTAGGGGCTTGTACTGCATGGCCAGGGCGATGTACTCGTTCCAGACACTGGGCGTGCTGCCCTGCAATCGCTTGGGCAGATCGAACTTATCCATGTTGCTACAGCTGGCGGCGGTCTTTTGGTGGCGCTGGACTTGAAACTGGAGCTGATCCCTAAGGCTTCTTGTGGCGAGGCGGCGGCAGCTGCGGAGCATCTGTAAAAGAGTGTACGACCTTAGTGGCGGAATCTTTTCCTTTTCGCTAATCGTCGCGTGTAGATTTATTGCGCAGATAAGCACGCACTTTGTTGTTGGTCTGTCTGGCTGTCTGATCTTAATTATAAAGCTAAAATATCACTTGTTAAATGCAATTGTTTGAGCTAAAAGCTGGAGTGACGTTGCATAATGCACTGAAATTTGATTAGACCAAGGCAGTGTCTATAAGCGAATAAGAATTTGTTTAGGGCGCTTACACTTACACACACATATAAGCAATAATATGCAAATAAACAAATACAAATTAACAATTTTAAAATATTTTAATGGGACCAGGCGTTAGGCACAAAGTATTTGATAGAAACTGGCAGCACTGTCATCAGTGCGAGCTGGTTAAAATATGCCGCTAAAGGTGTAATTTCCGGCATATAGCTAGCTTACTTTATAAAAAAACTTCACCAAATATGTCTGAAATTACCTTAAAATCTAACAATAAAACAGAAATGTGAAATAAATAACACGGCGACTAATGTGCTGCCCATCGATTCGGCCAATGCGGCCCATCGATCAACCAATGATGCCCATTTTCGTACGCGATAATTCTAAGATATCGAAATTCAAATTTATATTAAAATCTTTTTAAATAAATACAAACCAGAAAACCTCTTGTAAAATCAAAAGCAACCATCGTTCATTTCTCAAATGTTTATTTATAAAAAATGCTTGTTATTGGTGGTAAAATCAAGGGGAAATCATCGTATAGCTAGTTATAATTGACAAATTAATTGATTAATAACATATTAGGCATGGAAACATATTACATTACATATCCATTAAGTGTAGAATTATCTGCTTTATAGGCTATATAAAAAGAGTTGAAGTTGAAGTTTCTTTTGTTTCTTTTTGTTCATTTCCGATTTGTATCAATTTCAAAGGTTCGTTTCTGCAGAGTTTCAACAAAGTAAAGCTACTAAACTTAAATCACAGATAACACTAAAGTGTTTGTTACGATATATGCATGTATATATATGTGTCTGTTTCTATATATATGTATATATATGTCACTATATATGTGTGAGTGTGTGTGTCTGTTACAGGACCGCTTTTTGCCCACTCTCCTCGTATGATTCCCTTGTGTGGAAATCATAGAACGCATAACTGACTTAAGGTTAGGTTAGAAAACCGCTAAAACTAACGAAATTGTGTGTTGTCTGTGTGGTCGCATTCCCTCGCAGCTATTAAATGCAACAATTGGCTTAATTTCTACGAAACAAGGAGGCTGGAGTCCTGATTCGGTTTGGGACATTAGTATTGTTGTATGTGATCCAATTGTTTCCACTTTCCCACTTTCTTCTCTCTGACACTTCCACCGTCCACCTTCCCTTCCGCTGTCAATGGCACACGTTTTGCTTAACGCGTATGGCAAAAATGAAACTGAGCTTAAAGGCCCGGCTTCCGATTTGATTTAAAAGAAAAATAAACAGTGCCAAAGTTCCAAATACATAACTAAAACTAAGTTGAAGCCTTTTTAAAATAAAATAAGAACGGATAAGTGGATCCTTGGTCGGATTAGAGCCTTAAGTACTTTGTATATATAGAACTTTAATCGGAAACCGTGCCCTAATCGCCTCTTCTCTTCGTCTGTCTGGATGATTCTGTATATAAAGTCCTGCTGCACTCTCCCTAGACATGCACCTCGGGTGCGTCCTCGTCCTTGATCGATGTGTACTGCACCTTTTTGGCCACATTATCGAACACCGGCGTGATCATGTACTTCAACTTGTCCCGGCTAACGTAGACAAGCGCCACCAACAGGCCCAGCAGGATCATGCTGAGGACGATCAGCAGAAAGATCAGCGTGGCCGTGTGTCCATTGAGGTGAGCCTGAGAATGCGGCGACGCCTCCGCTCCGCCATAGCGCTGCTCGTCCTCGGCGGCATTCAGAATTGTGGCGGCGGCTGCAATGTCGTCCGCACACTGGCCCATGTCCAGCTGGAGCAGGTGGGCGGGCGAGGAGTCCACACGGCCCGGCGAGTGGAAGCACATGAGGCTGTCCTTGTTGCGGACAGTCACCCGGGTGAGAGGAATCCACGTGCGGAAGGGGGCAATGCGGCAGTCGCAGACGAAGGGGTTAAGGTTAAAGTCCACGATCAGGTTGGCCGTACGGTTAGGGCGATCCTCGAGCTCGTTGAGCACTCGCAGATCCGTGGGCTTCACAAAGCCGAACTTGTTGCGTTCAAGGTCGAGGAAGCGCAGGTTGTTCAGGCAGCGGACCTCGAAGTTGAGGTCACGCAGCTCGTTGTCGCCCAGATGGAGGTCGCGCAGCGAGGGCAGGTCGCAGAACACATTGCGGTCCTTGAAGTGCGTGATCTCGTTCTGCTCAAGATGCAGCTTTTGCAGCTTCACCAGCTGGCTGTTCACGAAGATGTCGTGCAGGTCCTCGCTCAGCTGCGGCGAGCTGTTGTCCTCGAAGGCGTCGGTGAGGTGCAGACTCTGCAGGTTCACAAAGTTCGAGAAGACGCGCGGATGGTGGTGGTTGACCTCGTCGTCATACCGCGAAATGCTCAAATTGTTGTGATTCAGGATCAGGCGCTCCACACGCGGCACATGGTGGTAGGTTTTGCCGCGTATCTCCCGGATGTGGTTGTTGCTCATGTCCACGATTCGCAGCTGCTTGTAGTCGTTGATGCTGCCGAACACGTTCCAGGGCAGCTCGGTGATTCGGTTGCCGGTAAAGATCAGCACCTCCACCTGATCGGGCATGAACTCCAAGACGCTGGTGTTGTGCAGACCGGCATTCGTGCAGTTAACCACATACTGCGTCTCGCTTTCGTACATCTCCTTGCCGCAGCTGCATGCTGCCGGGAAGTTGGGTCCACAGCTGGACGAGCTATCGCCCAGGACTCCGCCGCCGCCAAGTGTCAGGCTTAAAGTGGCAATAACAGCGGCCAAAGCCAGTCTCCTCAATTCGGTGGGTGGCATATCTCACTCTATCTGCTGATTTACTGCCTGCAAATAAATAAATTGAGCTCTGTTTAAAAAATTTAAATATATTTATAGATATTCATAAGATTAAAAGAGTTTTCAATACTTTCTACCTCACAACGGCTCATAATTTCTGTCTGTGCAGGAGAAACACTTGCTTTATGAGTTGCAAATGCATTTTAAAGTGGCAAACAGGCCACAGAGCCCCGCGAAATTTATTTAGCTTCCCCGACTAAGCGTAGCCTCAGTTAGCTTCCGGCTCCTCCCTAGCCTTCTTGCCTACAAAATGGACAGCTTATTTATGCTCCACAAGTTGCAGATTTATGTGCTTATAAAGCATCGGTGCACACACAAACACACAAACACACACACACACACACCTCTCCACGGAGCGCGTTCTTTCGCGCCCATCTCAATCATCGGCCCACGCGGCGTATGGGTAATTTCTGTTTAGTGCCAAACTTTTCGGCGCTGGGACCACAACAAACGCCTGAAGGGCACTCCGGCGTGCATGGAGTCATCCGACCGCAACAGGAGGAGCCCGGAGCCGTAAACCTGATTATTTTTCGGTTTTTATTGCCATTTGTTTAGTGCTCTCCGCCGCAGTCTGTGTGTTTGTGTTTATGAGTGGAGTGCGGAGTTTATAGTAGAGAGAGGCAGCGGGAACCGGAAGCTTTAATTTCGTCCATACTTGTGTTTTTTTTTTATTTTTAAGAGATGCTTAAAACCAAAAACTGTTGCAATCTACCGAAAAATTTCATGGGTTGAGAGCGCAACACACTTTTAATTTGATTAGCATATAATTAAATATCGGTTGACCACATTTTGGGTTTCAATTGGTAATACACAAGTGATTATGTAAAAATATGTATGCACAAATATTAAACGTATATTTGAAATACATTACTATTTACACAAATCAATTTGTGGAATCAATTAGTATCCTTTACGATGGACAAACAATATTCCAAAATTTAAACCTCCAAGCAAAAGCAACTCTATTGTTTGAGAATATCAAATATTTCGAGTTCGATTAACTCAATTTAAATCACGAGCCGTGTTGCATCCTTTCATTTGCCTGTGTTCAGACCTGGCTCTCGTGTCCTGGCCACTGGCCTGGAGCCGCCTGGTCAAGGGTCACTCGATGCTAATGAGCGCATCAAATTCCCGGGTAAATTGAAAACTAACGGCCCTTTTAATGGGCCCAGCAGGATGCCCTCGACGCACTCGAATCGCAGACCCACTCGCACAGCCACACTCCGCTCCTGGAGGCCACTCAATTACCTCCCGACTGGCCTGGCAATTATGTTGTCTGCCTTTCGAGAGTGTTTATATGCTGGTTTACAGAGTTTTGTAAATTCAATTTGCAGGCTTTGTGAAATATTTATCTACCGCAAATCAGAAAATATTCATCAAATTTTGCCTGATGAGTGGAGTAAATAATTTTGATTGGTGGTTTCGATGGATGGTTACATGCTTTGCCAGGTAAGGGTTCTCTATGGAAGGCACAAAGCCAAAGCTGGCACTGTGCACACGAGCAGTCACTTCCGGTTTGTCGGACTAACAAGCAGAAACGCTTTTACGGTCCGCAGTTTTACTTTAATTTCAACTTTTATGTCTTTGTTATTGTTTGCTTTGTGTGTTTACTGTTGCAATAACATACACCTTCTACTCAGACCCCCGTCAGCCCCTCGCAACGCCCATTGCCACCCCCTTGTGTTCTGCGCCCGGGGCCATTCCAGTGCAATAATAAGGCAAACAAACAGCATTTGTTCCTTCTTTACTGCACTCGTTTCGCTTCTCGCTGGAATTTATGCATGCGCGTAAAATAATAATAATACAAAAAAAAAAAAAAACAACAAGAACAACAAAAATGACGGGAAAGAACACAAACAAATAGCAACAATACATACATTTTAATATGTATGTATGTATGTATGAAGCGAGGTAAAAATAATAACGGTTGAGCATTTTGGTGTGTGTCTTTATACCCTCACTAGAAGGTATAAGAGGTTTAAACAATTGGAAAGAATTGAAATTCATCTATATTACTTGTTAATAAATATTAAAAAATTAAATAAATAAATGTTACAATTGCAGCTTTAGGGGGAAAACAAAATAATTGCTTAGAAAAGCCTATATTTTATTTTTAATTTACTAAAAATCTAGTACAGAAATCGATTTTTAGAATTTATATATACTTTTTTCAATTTTAAATAAACCGGTAAGAATATTTGATAATTTGATACTTTATTTTTATTTTACTAAAAATCTAGTCCAGAAATCGATTTTTAGCATTTTTATATACTTTTTTAAATTTTAAATAAATCGTTACAAATATTTGAACAGAGACTCGTATTAAAAAGCATCCTAAAATTAAGTTGTGATCACAGTTTAACAAATATTTTCTCATATGCCTTAAACTCTGTAAAGGTATACACGCTTCTGTTATCCAATTACAATTATTTTCACCTTGTTTGTTAATATTTTTGCGTGCTCTGTGTGTGCTTTGCATTCGCACAACTCCCGCTCTAATTCTCGCCCGGTGGTTCCTCTTTTCTTTTAATTCGTTAGTGGTGAAGTGCCAGCCACTTGGCAGTTGCAATGCAAAGGAGAACGAGTACCAGGACGTCAACGACGGCGACAAGGAGGTGGAGCAGGAGTGGGAAAAATAGAGGGAGCATGTGCAAAAGCAAATGGCGAAATATGGAAACGGAATTAAAGGTGGCCACTCAATTTGTAATGCACGATGAGGGTCTGTGTGTGTGTGTGTGTGTGTGCGACTTACTCGCACTGTGGTCTAATTAGAGTACAGGATAATACCGAGAGGGGTAGGAAAAAAGGGGACCTACCCCACAGATAAGGCACGTCTAATGGTAACTAATGACAGCCAATTAAGTTAACTTCCGACTACCCCCCGCCATTTGCCTTTATTACTGACATTTTACATTCGATAAACACCAATTTGCCATACAAATATTTGCAACGAGCTCAGGTTTTAATGTGAATTCAGCGTGGTAGTTGGAAATGTGAAAACGAGTTTGATTCTGATAATTATTGGTTAAGTGTTCTTTTTTTTGGTGATAAGCTAGGTTTCTATTTGCTAGTAATCTAATAATAATTCATTTTGATTACCAAAGTATCGAGTTCCTATCTTTCGTCGTTTACATTCGCTGGCTTATTTATTTTCTTAACTTTTCTCGTCATATTTATACACTTTCACTTGTCATTCTTGTGATTTCTTACTCGTTGTCTCTGCTCGTTCTCTTTACTAGCCTCCTTAACTCGTAGTTTTTACTCGGTATATCTTTTCGTAGTCTTGTCACATCCTATTTACTGATTATTTGCTTTGGACTTTTCTCCCTCTCTTTTAATCATCCTCTTTAGGAGAGCTTAACTCGTCATCTTTACTCGTAGTCTTCACTCAATTTCTCTACAAATAGTCTTTAATCGTTCTTTTTACTCGTCCTCTTTAGTTATCATCTTTACTCGCCGCCTTAACACGTAGCCTTCCTCATTCTATTTTCTAATTACATTTGCTAGTGGTCTTTGTTCGCTCTCTTTTAAATCGTTCTTTTTAACTGTCCTTCTTTACGCGTCACCTTTACTCGTAGTCTTCACTCGATTTCTCTACAAAAAGTCTTTACTCGTAGTCTTTACTTATAATCTTTGCTAGTCGTCTTAGCTCGTCTTAGTTACTTCTCGTCTTTAATCGTAATATCTAATCATAGTTTTTACTCGTTGCCCTCACTCGTTTTTACTCGTTGCCCAACTTTATTCTCTAATAATTTAAGAATTTACCCTATGAAATATCATTAATAATATAGTCGCTATAACTTGGCCAACTAAATCTCGTGCACCAAACTGCAGTGCCAGAGACTACATCAAAAATTCCATTTTGCCCAGCAATAGCATTTGCTTTACCTGCAACCACCGTCCCCGGTGTTGCCTCAATTTTCTCATCGTTTTGCAAAAGCTTCTCATTAAATAAACCCCCGGCTCCGCTCAGGATGCGTTTAAAATTGTTGAGCAGATGTCTCCATTATCGCCGTGCTCCTCAATCGGATGCTGTGGCCAGGGCTCTTAGGAATTCTCCAGGCCGCCCACTCTGCGGGGTGCTGGTGGTGGGGGTGGAATGGGCTGCATGGCATCGTCCTTGGGAGTTTCGCCAGTCAAATTTCATTGTTGGCACAACTCGTTGCATACTTTCGGGCAACACTTGCGAATGAAAAGCTCTGCAGAGCGAATTCGCATCTGCAACTTGCATCCATCCAACTTGCGATGCGAAATGGAGGCGGGTCGAGGGGTAGTGGGAGAGGAGCAGTCAGTGAATGGTGGCAAAGTGCTCCTCGCCTTTTGCCAACTGCATTACGGAAATCCTAATGCGGCCAACAAGCGTTTAATGTCCTGCCCGGCAGTCATTAAGCGGCAGTGAGAAATGTTGAAATGTTTAAAAGCTTTTCGCCAACTCCGCCTCGAGCTCCTCGAGAGCACGGCCAGCAGCCAAAAATGGCCAACTAACTGTTCTGCTGGCTGGCCGTAAATTTCAGCGGGTTTCCCGGAGTTCTTACGAAGGAAGAAATTTGGGCTGCTTTCAGTGAGAAAATAACAATCTTAGATCAAGGATATTGAGGCGCGAGTGCAAGTAATGTTAGTGGGGAGAGAAAGGGGCTTTTTATAGGGGTTTCTTCAAGTATTACAAGTTTCTTTTCCTAGTGATTTATAAGCTAAAACTGTTGTGTTCTGAATATTGTATTATATAAACATTGGCTTCACCTTCCTGCTGAACTAAAATAAATACATAAGGTATCTTTCGTTCTTTTTAGCTTCCTGATGAGCAAGACATTCTCTTTAACACACTGATTTCTGATTCCCGCTCCCCTTTATTTTTCTCCAGTGTGGAAGGAAGCTGAGTTACGACTGAGATGGCGCTATCCCATCTTCCGGGCTTTGTTCTGCATTGTTTATGCCCTCATTGACCGTCCGAGGAGCGAGACGCGCTAAAGTAGGCAACACTTGTCGCGGCGTCCTTCCTTTCCCATTATACAAAACCCCATCTGCTGACTCCCCTCGTGGCCATGTTCATTGTCAACCTGGCGGCGGTTGCTCAGCTTCTGGCGCTGGCTTTTGAGGACCGCGCTCCTTGCCAATGCAATTAAACGCGACTGCAGTCCCCGGCATGGTTTACTATCCTGTCCCGTCCTGGCCGCATGAAACTCAATTAGGAAAGTTCAGCAGCAGCGTCGGAAAAGTCCTGGAAAAGCTGGAGGGGGGAAGAGTGCCAGCCACAATATGAAATTGGTGCACGTTGGCTTCATAATTTCATTATGAGTGCGCCATGCGAAGTGCAAAATATACGCGTCTGACAGAATACAGGAGCCACAGGAGCCACAGGAGCCGTGGAGCTGCCGAACTGCGAGCTGGGAACTTGGACGTGGTCTGGCGTTGTGTCTTGGTCAGAGCCCTCGCATCCGGCTGGACTATGTAATTAGCAGACAGCTAATTGCACTTCAATGGCCCAGTAAGTGAAGCTGGAGCTGGAAAGTCTGGGAAGTTATTTGCCCGCCAGAATGGGAAGTAGCGAGGGAAAAGCACGGGAAATGTGAAAGTTGGCCAAGAGTGTGAATTGTGGCTTTGCGGTCTTTTAAAGACAAACTCATGCACCGTTTGGGGTGTGGAGAGGGATGGACCAGTTTATGATGCGGTTACAGTGGCCTGGAACGGGTCATTAGGTGTGTGAGGTGAGGTTGGGGGGGAGGTTAAGTGCGTGCGAGTAGAGAGCACTTGAATGGTATCATAAAACCTGTGGAAAGCACGTGTCTTCTCAGCTGTTTCTATGAGCTGATTTCTGCAGCAGGTTGGGCATTTCTTTTGTCTACGATGCAGGTGTTACTTAAACGAGCCAAGGACAGGATAACTATTGTTGTTTAAATGTAACTGATGATTTATATTTAAGTATATTTTTATTTTTATTTAAAAACCAGCTTCGCTTTTTATTTAAAGCTCGCTTGCCAAACCAATTTAAAGAAGGATTAAACCCTTCGGGATTCAGTTACAGAATATAACGAATCCGCTTTCAAAGTACTAACCAAGCTTTCTATTTTCACCCGAAATGACCAGCAATTTGTGTGGATTTTTAGCCAGGACATACCAATTCGGTGCCGGATTTTAAAGCGCAAATCCAATTCTGATTGGTAATTGGAATAAAAGGCAAAACGAGACGCACAGGCAGATCCCATGCACTCGATAGAGATGCAGATGTAGATGCACAAAAACTGGCCGAAACACGTTGCCAACACTTGGCCAAGTGCATATAACCAGCCAGAAAATTGCACGTGTTGCCCAACAAGAGGGACAAGACCAGCAGTAGCAGCAGCAGCATCAGCAACGACACAACACAACGGTGGCAACAAAAATGCTGGCGGCATTCGCAATCCGTTTTCGAACAGCATTTATAGCAACAGTTTCCAATGTCCAGCAGGTCCCCGCCTCCATTTTCGCCCACCTAACAAGAATAGCTGTCCGAAATCCATACAATCCTGAAGGACAGGACACAGTACACTGTCGAAAATCGGAGTATGTTTGAAAAAGAGTTTGAATTAAAAAGGAATTTAAACACTGGTAAATATATTGTGATATTTAAAATATAATTTTAAAGCGGAACTAAGCTCAGAAATACTTAAGGCTATTTTTATAGCTCCCACAACTTAAAGCTTTTATTTTTCAGAATAATTCCCAACCGTTTCTAGGTAAAGGATTGTAAAGTACAAGCTAAATATCAGAAAAAGATAATACTAATTACGATTGAGGCAAGATCTGGAGAGCTTATCTTTTTATTTTAGAAACATATTAATAAAAGAAAAGGAATTAAATTTAAATTTAAATTTAAATTCAAAAATGTATTTCTAGTGCATTTCGAAAATGCAAAGAGAGAAACCGAGAGAACAAGCGAAACTGAAAGGGTGAACGGACAGGCAACAATTAGGAATTGCAGGCCCTCGCCATATCCCTTTACCATTTGACCCGTTACACAACCCTTTGAAAATACCACCCTCCCACCCCTTCTTTGACTTTTCAAATTTATGCCCAGCAAAGTCGCGCTTGAAACGCGTTAAAAACGCTCCCAACTCGCACGACACTTACAAATTGCATTAAAAGCGGTCGCTTTTACAACGCACTACCGCCTACCACCGCCCTCCTGGAGGCGTGGCATTGAGCTCCTTCTCTCCCTTACGCCCTAGCCCATGGTATTAGGTATTTGTTTTCGCATTTGTGTTTTTCGCATGTTTTGTTTTCACTCGTTTTTCTTTTGTGTTTTGTTTTTCTTTTGTTTGGTGGACTGTTATGCGACAAGTTTTCGTTTGCATATTTTTTGGGGCCTGCTTTTTGTAGTTTTATGTTTCTTTTTTGCTTTTTTTGTTGGCAAACGGAGACCTCAGCGGGAAGTGAATTCATAACACTTTTTGCTTGAATTATTTCCTTGAGTTCGGAGAGCTTTGAGGGCTCAGAAAGTAACTGCTCCCTGCTTGCTGTGCGAAAATGTGTTAAGTGAAATGCATTATTTGGGCGATTTGCTCAAGAACAATAAGTAAAGTCATCTGTAATAATAATTTACATGAATTGCTGCTCAATTTGAAGCAGAAAGTAATAATAAGACAAGAAAACACAAAACCCTATTAAGTAATTAGGCGAAGGGAAAATAAACACGAAAAGGCGGTTTACTTAAGTGATTGTATATATTTTGGAAATATCTAGTGGAAATTGTATTCAATGAATTAGAAATAGAAAACAATTAGTAAATTACTAGCTTATTAAACGCATACATTTTTGCAGTTGGAGTCCAGTTTTAAAAATTATTAAGTAAACGTTAGGTTAAATTTTAAGCTTAACTTTCAGCTTTTATCTTTTCTAAACCCTTAAGATTTATGCAACAACTCAGATAATGCTCCCTAATCACTTCCAAGTACATTTTTGTGGCTTTACTAACTTTTCACTTAACACGAGAAAGTTGCTTTTGTTTTCGCTTTTCGCTTTCACTTTCAGGATCAATCCAATTTGTGAAACACTTTTCGCGTAAACAAAACCGCGAATAAAGCTGCAAGGCAAACGCTTTGCTTCATTGGATCTCTGTCGCTCCCCCTCCTCACTCCCCCCTCCTGCACTCCCTTTACCACATTTTCAATGGAAACTTTTCAACATTTTCCGCTTTGTCCCCCGTTTTGCTCGATTTTTGGTCGATCAACTTTATGTTGTGGCTCAAACTGAAACTGAAACAGAAACAGGAAGAGGACGAAAAAAACGAGAGACCCTAAAAATGTATAAACTGTTTTTCGTCCTGCAGGCCAAAAGTGTAAAAAGGGACAGCGAGTTTGGCCTTTCCAATTCAATATTTTCGATTTCATCGTTGACGGGAAATGTGTTTCGTTATTTGTACGCTATTTTTTTCTTCTTCGTCTGGCATGGCCCCAAACTTGGCCAACAATTTGGTGGCATAAAAACTGCGAATGAATGAATTTTAAATAAACGAAGGCTCGGCCCAAGCCAAAAGCTCTTTCTCTGTCTCCTCTTCTCGGAATGTTTTGCATTGGAAATTCTATAGGGAATAGGACGGAGAAGTTCGGGGAAATGTAAATCTACTAAATTTGTTTTTCTTTTTCCATCCCCTCGTCGAGTTTTCCTTCTTCTCCGTTTCCCTCCGCCCGGTTTCTTTGGCGCTGTGTTTTTTTTTTGTTGCTCAACTTATAGTATTTTTTTTCCGCCCTGGCTTTTGACTTGGACTTCTTCTTGTGGGGCGGGCTTGAAGGGAGAGGTGTGTTGTGGCGGTGGCCAGTGCAGGGTGGCTACACAGACAGGGCCAAGCTGTTTGTTTCCAATTAGAGTCGCCGGGACGCCATGGCAGCACCTAGGGGCCGTATGATAATTGGATTGCCATGCATGGAGGACACACCCGTGTCCCTTACCCAGGCAGAGAAAATTGTTAGTTTAAGAATAATGTATAATAATAATAATATGAACCAAAATTTCTTATTTTTAAGCTCTTCATAGTTTCTTGATATCAAAAATAAAATGTATTTAATTAATTTATATGCTAATATTATGAAATTGTTTATTTTTTTTAATTTATAAAGAGATCAGTTGATGAATTTATAAACTTAAAAAGTTTATAACCTAATAGCAAGACAGGTACAAAGCTTAGAATTGGTATATTTATGTATTACTTACATTACCTTACAATTCCCAACCGATTCTATCTGACAATCTGAAAAACAGCTAAATAATTGTATCTCTTTGCATTTTCATTTGTATTTTGATTTATTCATCAATTGATACTATTGTAAACTTATAACATATCAAAATAATTAACACGTTAAATAAATTTCATTTGAATTACCTAATTACCCCCCGATTTCTGCCTGTGTAACAAGCCATAAAGAATGGGAGAGTCAGAGCTAGAGCCAACCTGCAAGGCTGCTTGTTTCCTGTTATTCTGCTCTCTTCTCCTTCTCCTGCTCAGCTCTTCTTCTCCGTTTACCGTTAGCTGTTTGCTGTTTGCCTTCCGCTTTAACAGATAAATGGACAGCCCCCGTGAGGCAGCACCAGACAGAGATGGCAAATCAACGACATGAACAGCAGAAAGAGACGGGACGAGGGCAGCCGGCAGCAAGAGGCAGACAACAAAGAAACGTCAACAGTTGACAAGTGGCTGGCAAGGAGTGGCCAGGCCAAAGCGGGGGGCGACGAAGCACAAGAGCTACAAAAACTGTAGCACGCTTTCGAGAGCAGCAGCAGCAAGTGGGCAGCGCAGCGCAGCGCTAGCGACAGAGAGAGTGAGAGAGAGAGAGACAGGGAGACAGTAGTAACTGATGAGAGGGGGCTATAAATAGTTGCAGGCGCCTTGGGACCAAAAACTATGCCAAAGGCTTTAAGCTTGGTGAGCGGAGAAGGCACATGGGATTGTCTAAACGAGAGCAAAGGAGGTGAGAGGTCAGCTCAACAGTTGGTCGTGCTAAAAAAAAGAAGATGAGGGCCTCAGGTACTGCTCCAAAATGTTTCAAGTCGAAAACGTTTTATTTTAAGTTATATATTTTCTGGAGAGTTTTTGAAGTGAACTTCTGGAGTTTTTAATATTTTCCAGTAAAGTTAATGTAGTTTTCAAGCCAATAAACATATATTTTTGATTTTATTGAATACATTTTTGGACATTTATGAGAGCTTCAAGCGGCAAACGTTTTATTTTAGGTTTTATTTATAGAGAGCTACAAATAAATCTCGGTACATGAAATAAAAAATAAATAGTAGATATTTCAATTAAAACTAATTAAAATAAACATTATTTCAATGAAATTACTCAAATATAGGTGCCAAAAATGCCCTACACTTTATAGTTCTTGTAATGGTTCAAAACTGCCTGTATAGAAATTTAAGCGTTTAATAATTAATTGTTACCTATATGCTACCCAGACATTTCGTTAGTAACAAATACCCTAAGCTATATACTAAAAGCCCAGATGAAAAAGTTCCGAGCTAACCTGTGTTGCCGTTTAATAAACTCAAAAATTGGCCTACGGGCCAGTGCATTGTTGCGGTAAAGAAAACACAAACACATTGCCACATTCACCAAAACAACTGCCCGATAGATGGGGCGTATGCGCAATATGACCAACAGTGCGTATGTGGAATATTCTCAACGCTGCAGGTTTGCACTGTTCGTGGCTTCACGGTGACCAGATTGAAAACAAAGCACAGCGATTGCCCGGAAAATAACCACACGTCAGCCAGTTTTACATAGTTTCTATGATGAATTTTCTATAAACAATAAAAAACTGAAATTAAATTTAATAATGAACGAGCGTTTTTATGTTCACAGCATCGCCTTTTTAAATATGCAAATTAATTTGCACCACTCTGCATTTTTTATGGAAACTGTAGAATGTGAAAAATGCTAATGAAACAGAAGATAGAATGGATGTGAAGTAAAAATTAATTAAATTCATTTTTTTAAAAGCTGTAGGCAATTGAAGTTTCATCATTGGATGAATAACATTTACTTCAGGAGCCTTTTAAAAAAAAAACGTTTCTTTGGGGTTTTTATTTAAAATCAGGAAAAGCCAAGGTAAAGTAAAAACAACATTCTAACATCAAAGCAACAAGCTGAGAGAAAAGTAATAGCGTTGAATGGAAAAATGGAAGATAAGCGTCCAACACGAGGCACAAAAATGACAAAGTAGCAAGACCAAAAAACGCAGCAAAGCACCTGAAAAGCAGATAAGCAACAAAGCGCAAAAGCACCCAGCACAATCGCACTAACAAAGAGCGGTACAAATGACTGCAAAGGCCAAAGGTTAGCAAGGAGAAAAAAAAAAACAAAAATATAAACCAACCCAACAAAAGCAACAATGGAAAAAAGGTTGAGACCATAAAGAAATGAGAGAAACTATTCCAAAGTCATTTGCCAAGGTCGCAGGTCGGAAAAGAGCCGGGCAACAGCGGTGGTAATGGTAATGGTTATGTCAATGGGCAGGACAAGGGATCTAAGAGATGAAAGGAAAGAAAAGTGTTTATTGCTAAACAATGCAGCAACAATAGTTTTACAATTCGAGAAAAACAAACAAATAAAAACGGTGCACTGTGGGCCGGATTGCCAAATAAGCGGCATAAAATCGAAAATTGTATATATCGAGCTAAAACTTAGCATATTTTAAGAATACACCACTATAAATGTTTAAGGAATGTTTTTAGTACGTTTGGCCACGCCTACCTTAACTGCCCATGGAAGACAACATAACGTATACGTGATCTGAAGTTAGATTTCGTTTTTTATACTTATATTTTTTATTTTCTTACATATTATACTGATTTTTATTATTTA
The DNA here is from genome assembly GCA_008042675.1 of Drosophila seguyi. NCBI lineage: Eukaryota > Metazoa > Arthropoda > Insecta > Diptera > Drosophilidae > Drosophila > Drosophila seguyi. Next base: position 727 of record VNJU01003555.1, on the reverse strand, counting down.
TAATAAACATGGATTTAATTTTTGCTTAAATAGGAATAAAAGGATATACATTAAGATTTTATGCTTACATATGTATACTTAGTGTTAAAACATTGTGCTTTGGCAAAGACAAAAAAATTAGATTGCAATTAAATGTATTTATTCAATCGTTCTCTACAGCTAATTCAAATGAAAATGGATTTATTTCATTTGAATCCGAGTCTTCCGAGTCATCTGAAATATCATTAAAACTGCTGTTGTTAGGAAAAGATGTTGTAGTACTAGGAATATCATTTTGGGGTGCTGCGAAGAGTTCAATTACGTCTTGCGGAAGGGTTTTTTTTTTATGTTGAGCTGCCCTTTTTTTAATAGAAATACTTGAGATAACGGGATCTGAAGAGTCCATAGATCTGTGAAACACATCCATCATATTATTTATTCGAGAGTTCTGTCGAGCATGCATTCGCCTATCACGCTTGTAGAATTTATTTCGCGCTTCCGACGCGTTTTCTCCAAGACAGCCTACTGGAACTACTGATTCTGCTATTATTTGGGATCCATGAAATAAAATTTTGTGTAAAGTTGGTGACATGGGATACCATGGGTAATTCAACATGTATAGCCGAATGGTTTTTTCTGAAAATTTTTGAAATTTTTGAGGATCGATTGCAAATTCACAGTTAATAGCTATTAGAATAGTATGCAGACAGTTAATTAATTCCAAGTCCACTTCTAAAATTGATGCAAA
>VNJU01003551.1:0-11256 GCA_008042675.1 Drosophila seguyi | reverse complement strand
ACGGCTGCGCCCCTCGGTCGGTTGGGCGGGAGGTGGGCGTGGGACCCGCGCGCAAAAAAAAAAAAAAAAAGTATATTATTCTGGAGTAGTTGAAATACTGCGAAAATACGCTAACCAATCTATAAACAAAAGAAAAAATATTTTCATAACTAATGTGCTTATTTAATTTAATTTAATAAGTGCCACGCGTAATAAGGTCGAAAAATTAGCAGCGATTTAAAGAATGAGAGTAGAAGCTCCGTCCATCCAAAAGACACCTGTTACTCTTACTTTTTAACACGCGGTATCATCGAAGAAAAGAAGTTAACAAGGAGCAACCCGGCTTTACTGACCGTCGACAGCAAGAGAGCGAGTTTTTGCTCACCCACTTTGCTTACCCCTACTCCCACATCATGGAGCTATTAATGCCAAACCGCACCACCGTCGGCTTCTAGGGAAGAAGCTCCAATAACAACTAAATCAACTACCAATATTGCGAATTCGGTGCCGACGGCCGCAGTTCAAAATGCAATGGCAACAAAAAACCGTAAGCTTCGATAAGCAACAGGCGGTGCCAGCTATACATCCAGATTAACCGTAAGCTTAGTCCACTAAACACGGCTGGTAATAAACCAAAGATCAACCGTACCAACACAAGCAATAAACAAACCAGGAGTTCCAATGATAACCGATTCTCCATCTTAGCAGAGACGGAGAACAACCAAGCAGGAGATCCAAGAGAAACCAATGCTCCCACCTATTTATATAAGGGAATAAAGCTTAAACGCCCGGGTCAAAAAAATTGTTGCGTTGGTCAAGAACGAAAATTTCCATGTTTTTTTCGCTTATTAAAGGGAACATACATGAAACTAAATCCGGAGAACACTTCCGAGCTGTGTCTAAGTACCTAGAGGAATCAAAAAAGAACATCTACGCCTACCAACCAAAAAGCTGCAAGGGACTGCAAGTTGTTAAAAGATTCGAACCCAACAACGCCCCCGCTGAGATTCCAGACGCACTTAAAGCCAAAGACTTCTGTGCCAAATAAAAAATGTGGCAACTGTGGAGGAGACCATACGACATCTGCAGAGGCTGTGCGGTCTACAAGGATCTGAAGAGTCGCATACGTCGAGCGACAGCTAAGCGTCAACAAAATACGCAAAATTTATATTATAACTGAAAAAGTACGCCAAACGTATTTTTTGCCAAGATAGCCAGATCAACATTCGGTCCGCTAAATACCACCAAGGGCATCTAATACGCCGAAGCCCTGAGAACAGGTATGGAAAACCCACACCAGCCACACTTAAAAAACGCTCATCAGACACCAGGGCAGCCGCAAAGTAATTTGGAAACCATGATGTTTACTATGCAACAAAATATGATGGATGTCACTCACAAAAACAACTATTAAGTTTGTAGCACAACAAACCAAATAAAAATGAAAATAACACAATTCATAAATGTTAATAATATCGACCCCATGCTGCTTGTTGAAACGCATTGCACAGAGAGATATAACTTCCATATAAGAGGGTATACCTTCACCGCACAGATCATCCGGATGGCAAAGTCCACGGCGGAACCGGCATCTTATTAAGAGAACCAAAGGTCTGCAACAAATTACTTGCAAGCAGTCGGGAAACGGAAACCTGTGCATTGGCGCTGTCTACTGCCCACCTCGCTTTTCTATCTCCGAGAGTCAATTCATCACTAGATGTAAGTTAAAAAAATAAGTTAAGTTAAATAAAAATTGTTCTGAGTGGAGACAAAAACGTTCAAAAATAATGATTATTCAAGATTTTTATTTTTTTCCTCATACAAAAATATGAAATAATATTGGTAAAAGTCTTACACGGAGCCCGTAATTTACATTTGAGTTTTATTTGGAACAAAACAAAATAAAAATCATGAATAATATTTTTTTTTAATGTTTTTTGTTTTCATCAATATTAATTTTTATTTAAAATATTTATTTTTATTACTTAAGTCTAATCATTATGGTTGAGGATAAGCGAAAACAGTCCAAATATAATCATTAAAATTTGATGTTTATAATATAACTTTTAATGATGACGGACCCTGCTTACAACACACTGGGGGAGCGCTTCATAGCTGCATGAGACGAACCCGCCAAACACACGCACTGGGGATCACGCCTCGTGACTCCGATGGAAAGGCAACTGTACAATCCCCTTTATAAAATTGAGCAATAAATTTTACTGTTTCCTCTGGTACCCCCACATATTGGCCTGCAGACCCCAGAAAGATCCCAGATCTAATCGATTTCGCGGCGATCTAATAGGCGCCCTCATCTCTCATCTGACCACTCATCTTTGTTGATAACCCTTCTTCAAAGCCCTTATATTTCGGATCACCCCTACAGGCTGACGTCGCACAGCACTAACTTTATGAAATACAGAAAGTATGTGAGTTCCCACATTGTGCTAACTCCTCAGCCTCCCTTGTGGAGGGCTCACTCTAACCTAAGCGCTCCGATTGAAACCGTCACCCCGATAAGAAATTCTTTAGGTTCTGTGCCCGCAGCGACAAAGACAGAGCCGGAACATTTGCCTTACATCTCAGGAACGTCTTCCAGTCCCTCTGCACATGATTTTGTCCTTCCGCAAATCGACTCCGAAACGGAACCTACGCCAACTTCATATAAATCTTGATGGACAATATTTTGAAAAACAATAAAACCATTTTCGTTCATAAATATTCGTATTTTCATGAATAGGCCAGAAATATATATAGCAGCCCATGCACACTATTGAAGGTGGAGTCCCACTCTTATGCCAGTCTGGACGTATGGCTCCCAGCTTTGGGGAAACACGAGCCACCATGGTATTTATTTGTAACCCAAACACAGGGACCTCGGCATTCCGAAGGAAAAGTTGAAATAGACAAGCAAAATGCGTCCTACAATGTAAAACTCTGTGCCCATCCAAATCTTCTCGCAAGCGTCTTGGGTTTCCGATCGAGCCCGCCTGCAACGTACCTAACGTACGTAACCTAGCCATAATTTGTCAGTGCTATTTTTACTGTTACAGTCGACATGACTGCTAGTTAGGTTATAATATAAGTCTTGATCCACTTATTGTTAGTCTTGAAAATAAGAAGATTCAATAAATAAACGCAAAAACAAAACAAAAAAAAAAAATTATAAAAAAAATGCATGAAAGATATCTCACAGTGGAACATGTGCATTTGGAAAATGTCCAAAGAGTTTACTTCACTGAGGCTAATGCGGCACAATGAGCTAAGAGACCACCATCGACATCATTGACTAGCTTCTTTGCAATGTGTAAAGCAGATACATTCGCAGCGACGCTGATGTACGTTGAAATGCCCAAGTATTAAACTTGAAAATTGTGAATGCCACCTATGCCAAACATGTCGAAAAGCATGTCAACTATTGGGTTTGCTAGAGAACGAATCTCAACGTATTTAAAACTTGCGGATTCAGTTGTTTCATCAAATGCGTAGCATCAACACACAATCAAATCAGTTATGGAACAAATATAAAGATGACATATGTGAAGATATCTTGCAATTTAGAATTGATTCTGATTGAGGATCAATGCTTGACTATTTCTCGGTGCACGATGCATTCAACAAAGAATTAAATAGAGGACTGCAATAAAATGTTCATTACAATTATAAATTCTGAATTCCGTTGCTGAATGAACAGAGAAGATGAAACAGCTTCTGAACCGGTGTCAGCCTGAGGTTGTTCACATAAACTGCCATGAATAGGTCCCGAAAAGTCGGCCATCGGAGGTAGTCGCCATGGAAGACTTCCGTGTCTAAAGGAGGTAAGCGGCAACCGGACGAAATTAGCATCTGAGAGGGTGCTTGCGCGTATTGAGCCGCTGCTCTGTCGATGGTTTCGCCAATTTGTGCTGCACATGACTCGTAAACTGAGTAGGAGTATTTGACCTGGAGAATAGGCATTGTGCTGAGGGGTCCTTTTTGGTAAATTAGGCCAGAGCATGTTTCATATTCTCTTTCCACTTTGTCCCATAAGGCTCGCACTTGTTGCAGACGGACTTGCAACTTTTGTAGGCTTTATCAGGAGTGTTGATCTTGGCTTCGAAGAGGCTTACGCTCTGCCACCGCGACCCAAGGCCTTGGGTCCGCCAGCATCAGCGGCACCAGCGTGTCCTCGTTGATCGCCGACCCTGCTACCGCTTCCAGCGTATTCCTCTCCTCGTCGAATCTTCGACACTCGAAGTTAAGTTTGCATACTAAGCTATGCCCTAAGAAAAGGAAGGCGAGGAGGCCTGCAAGCCGCAAAACGAGTGAAGAAGAGAAAAAAAAACGACCAAACAACCCGGATCTGGATGGACAAAAAATATGTCCCGTCGGGATTCGAGAAAAAGTTGGAATTGAAAAATTGGAAATTGGAAGACGAAAGAATATTGCACCCTTTGTGAAATAAAGCCCCAATAGGTCTTCAAATAACAGAAAATATAGCTAAAAAGAAGCAAAAGATAGCAACAAATATATTTTAAAAATAGCTAACAAGTTTATGAAAAATCTATTTAAATTGGTGGAAATTATTCGCCAATTAATTGAAACTATTGGTTTCTATTTGGTTCAGGAATACAAATAAATAGTAGAAAACCGTGCGATGATCAACCTGGTGTCGGGTCGAAAACCCGTTAAAATTTCCAGAAAAATAACCAAAAATAGTTATTTGCAACTATATAATTGGTTGAGTTTCGTTTTTAAGCACGGTATCCAAATAGACGCAAACTGTCCCAAAGCAGTGAGAGAGAGCGAAAGGCCAATAGTTTGGAACAGCTTGTCCCCGAGGTCTGTTTCGAAGCACGGTATCCAGTTCAGATTCGAAAATACTAGAAAGGTGTTTTTATGTGCCGCCTCCGCACCTAGAGGTTTCGCTCTTGTCCACGCTCGCCCCTCTTTCTGCTTACGCGCTGCTCTTCCCAATGCTTGCGCGCTCCGGAGCTCTGGCTCGGGTTCGCAACCGAACTCCGCTGTCGGCCGCCGTCGATCTTCCTGCGCTCGCTTTAGCGAGATAAAGCGGGCGGGAGCGAGGCTCTAGGTTTAACTTAAAAGTTAGTCTGCAATCTGAATTGCAATAAAGTGCATGAATTTGATATTTACCCCGACCCCCCCGTGCCTACTTATTTTTTCCCAATTGGATTTTTCTCGACTGCGTCGTTTGGATTACAAGTTTTTGTGCGGCTACTATTTATTCCTGGAACCAAGAAGCCATCCCTCTACAAACATTGGTCCTTTGAGCCGGATCAGGCAAACATCAGCAGCTCCGGTGGTTTCATTTTCTAAAAATCAATAAAATAGGTACGAGACTCCTCCCTTCGTCCCAAATTGCCTGTCTTCAGCAGTTGTTCGAACATCCAATTTCGCTCAGACTGCTGCAATATTTTTATTTCCAAATTTGCGACTTCACGGCAATTTGAAGGAATTAATGGACATGCATATGTTAATTTTCCAACGCCGTCTCCACTTTCTCGCGCCGCCATTTTCCCTAGTCCTTCATTTCACTGTCCACCCGCTCTATATATCCGCATACATCAACCGCATGAACGGTCTCTATATCAGTGCATTCCTACATACATATGCATACGTAATCTAATCTACAAACATTTATTTCAAGCTAATAAAACAAAATATAATATATATAATACATAATATACATTAAATAAATACAATTACAAGCAAATAAAAGCACTCAACGCAGTTCGCAATTTTCTTTACACACACACGTATACATATCTCCCCCCGCGAAGCGGCACACCCTAGAAACGGGGCTCTGGCGACCGAGACGGGGCGGTATAAACCCCATCGGAAAAGTCGAGGAGAAACCCTCGGCCCACGTTGAAAGCCCTGCAATGTGCAACTTACCGCTACGCTCAGCGTCTGTCCCACATTGGGCGGCCGAGCAGTCTGCGTCTGTGGCAGTGGCAGTGGCTGGTTAGTTAGTCGGCGTCTGTGCCTTAATGGCCGGCGGTTTGGTCTGCGTCTGTACCGTATAGGTCGGCAGTTTGCATAACCTGGCGGAAGGTATAAAACGCAACCCGGCAGCAGGGTAAATAGCTGCAAAAATTATTAAGGAATGTCTGGTATAAACTCAACTAACCACCCGCGGTTAATTCCGCGGCTAGGGCAAGGATTCTGGAGGCCCTAACTACCATTCCCCACACATCGGCGACGCCGGCGGCTCACTTGGCCGACGTCTCTGTGACTGCTACAAGTGTTGAAGATGAGCTAAGAGCGTTCCAAAAGGGCTGCCGTGTGATGCGCCAGGAGGCGTTTTGACGCCTCCAGTCCTGGAGGAAGCCGCTGCCGTAGCCACCCCATTGCACTATGGGGATTTGCATGTTTTTTAAAAGTTTTTTAATTAACACAAATTTGGTGGTAATGCATTAAGAAAACATCCGTCCATTATGCCCCAAACTTAAAATCTTAAATTTAACAGCCGCATGTTAGAATAACAGCTGTAAAGTCAGCTGTTGCAATTGAGAGTGCGTGCGGCTAAGTTTTGTAGATTTGATCTTACGTTTTGTTTTTCTTTTTTTGTGATTTCAACGCAATTATATGAAAATCAAGTAATGCACACTTATTTTCACAGGTTTGTACTGAGTGTTTAATATAAAACAAGAAAGGAAGCCAACTTCGGCATGCCGAAGTTTAAATACCCTTGCAGTAATTAGAAGAAGAAGAAGAAGAAAAATGTTCTGACTTTTTCGCTTGCTCGGGTACTGTTATAAAATAAATGTTGCCAATGCAGAATGTTGCTGGCGAAAAATGTTGCAAGCAACAAAGCCAAACAGATATATATATTCCTATGGCAGCTAAATGATATAGTGTCCCGATTTTGATCAAATTAAAACCGAAGTTCTGGAATAATACAAAATGCGATGTCTCAAATTTTATGAAAATATGTGGAATATTGGCTTAGTTAGATTTTTTCTAAAAATTTTCCGATCGGTCCTATTTCAGCTATATGATATAGTGGTCCGATTTTGATAAAATTAAAACCGAAACTCTACTAAATGGTCAGATCTAAAATTTTATGCAAATATCTTTAAAATATCTTTAAAAAAAAGTTAAAATTTTGTTCATTAAAATTTACCGATCGTTCCTATGGCAGCTATATGATATAGTCGTGCGATCCGGCCGGTTCCGACTTATATAGTAGTGAGAGCATATAGAAGACTATCTGCAAAGTTTCATTCAGATAGCTTGAAAACTGAGGTACTAGTTTGCGTAGAAACGGACGGACAGACGGACAGAAGGACAGACCGACAGACGGACATGGCTAGATCGACTTGGCTGTTATACTTTATAGGGTCGGAAATGTCTCCTTCACTGCGTTGCAAACTTCTGGCTAAAATTATAATACCCTGTAAGGGTATAAAAATGTTTAAATTGTCCGTGTGTATACTAATATTTTGTCGTTTTATAAGGGATTCTGTAGCTGGATTTTTATATGCAAATTTTCTACTTTGGTAAGGATTATCTTAAAGAGCTTCAACTTGTTTAGGTGTCTGTCCAAGTGTTTTTTGTAGCGTTGTTAATTCTGAGGTAATAGGTATTTGTATTAATGTCCTATTTTTTCCTCTTTTGACGCAATTTGCATTTTCATTAGGTAACCTCACTTTTTCCAACGTCGATTTGTTTTCTGTGCGGAATAGCGAGAGGGCCCGGAACGAACGACAGAAGGCAGTTAAACGATATTTCGAACTGCATGCGTGCAATATAGTGGATAACAATATATTAAAAGTAAAAAGTCACTAATTTTGCAACAATTTGCATTACAATTGGCCCAATAATACATATAAATACTATCGCCAAGGAAACAATCGATCACATTTTGAAGGAAAAAAAAGATTTGGACAGACAAATACAAAGTTTGACTCCTTGTGAAATAACGATTTTAGATGAAAGAAAAATCACCGTCTCGTATGAGCTGTACATGACACTTATAGACGGGAAAGTTTTGAACGTTGTGACGGGAACTAACTCCTCTCAATTATGTTCGATATGTGGTGCAGGCCCAAAACAATTTATGAATTCAGTTGATGAAAAATCTTTCCCGCCAAAACCTGGACACCTTCAGTATGGAATAAGTCCACTACATGCGTGGATACGTGTTTTTGAATTACTTCTTAAAATATCCTATAGAATGGAGTTTAAAAAATGGCAAGCAAGAAATGAAAGTGACAAACTCGTAATGCTTTCTAAAAAGAAACATGTGCAAAAGAGAATGTGGCATGAAATGGGATTGCATGTAGATAAGCCGAAACAGAATGGAAGCGGAAACACAAACGATGGCAATACAGCTAGAAAGGCTTTTTCTAATACAAACTTATTTGCATCAATTTTAGAAGTGGACTTGGAATTAATTAACTGTCTGCATACTATTCTAATAGCTATTAACTGTGAATTTGCAATCGATCCTCAAAAATTTCAAAAATTTTCAGAAAAAACCATTCGGCTATACATGTTGAATTACCCATGGTATCCCATGTCACCAACTTTACACAAAATTTTATTTCATGGATCCCAAATAATAGCAGAATCAGTAGTTCCAGTAGGCTGTCTTGGAGAAAACGCGTCGGAAGCGCGAAATAAATTCTACAAGCGTGATAGGCGAATGCATGCTCGACAGAACTCTCGAATAAATAATATGATGGATGTGTTTCACAGATCTATGGACTCTTCAGATCCCGTTATCTCAAGTATTTCTATTAAAAAAAGGGCAGCTCAACATAAAAAAAAAACCCTTCCGCAAGACGTAATTGAACTCTTCGCAGCACCCCAAAATGATATTCCTAGTACTACAACATCTTTTCCTAACAACAGCAGTTTTAATGATATTTCAGATGACTCGGAAGACTCGGATTCAAATGAAATAAATCCATTTTCATTTGAATTAGCTGTAGAGAACGATTGAATAAATACATTTAATTGCAATCTAATTTTTTTGTCTTTGCCAAAGCACAATGTTTTAACACTAAGTATACATATGTAAGCATAAAATCTTAATGTATATCCTTTTATTCCTATTTAAGCAAAAATTAAATCCATGTTTATTATAAATAATAAAAATCAGTATAATATGTAAGAAAATAAAAAATATAAGTATAAAAAACGAAATCTAACTTCAGATCACGTATACGTTATGTTGTCTTCCATGGGCAGTTAAGGTAGGCGTGGCCAAACGTACTAAAAACATTCCTTAAACATTTATAGTGGTGTATTCTTAAAATATGCTAAGTTTTAGCTCGATATATACAATTTTCGATTTTATGCCGCTTATTTGGCAATCCGGCCCACAGTGCACTGGAGAGGTGTCGCATCTATGCGAGGCAGAAACAAATAGGCTTCAAGCCGCGAGTTCTTAGAGCGTAAATGAAAAGCAAACTACAAGATACAGATACGAGAATGAGTACGGGTATGAGTGCGTGAGTATACTCGTATATTAAATTGCTCCACAAATAAGTGGAGTACACATGCTCTTTCTCACTTTTTCTCTCTGCTCTGCCATATATATTTTTTTGGTTACCTTAGCGTTTTTCCCTTTTTTTCCTTAAATTTTTATTCTTATTTTTACACTCAATTATCTTTATTTATTCCCTTGCCCAAACAGCAGGTACTCGAGATAAGTTCTGTTCGAGGGGTTTTTTCTTTGCTGATATAAAAGAGATTTCGGTAAGGCAAAGCGTGCACTTTCATTTTTATACGTGTTTTGTAAACTTAATCTTGCGTCATATGCCAAAAAAAAACACACAAAAAATACTTACAAAAAACAGAACATTATCAGCCACCGTTTTACGTACGCAATGCATCTGTTTATTTTCCCTGGATCGCTGCTTTTTACGTAATCCCTGATAACCCCCTAAAATACGTCTAAGAAGATTTATTTTCGGGGGTGTTTTCCCTGGCCTATCGCTATCTACTTTGAACATAATGACCCACTTATCGGTGCTACTAATTAAAAGTGAGTCTACAAAAAAAGGAAATAATAATCTTTTGGGTCTTTGGCGCAAAAGAACAGTCAGAGTGACTACGTGCAGGGCTTAACCGTGACTCAATATTGGCCGGAAACCAAACCTATAATAGCAAGTATAATAACATAAGTAAAGTTAGTAAAGTAAGTTTTTACCTGGCGCCGACAATCACTTGGTTCCTGGCCACGTCGAACAGCATTTCCGAATACCAGCTCGTTTCGGGATCGTAAAATCGTTTGGCAGTGGACATTAAATCTGAAAAAAAATAAATCAAATTTAAAATAAGATTTTTGAATAATTTTTTAAACATTTTTAAAACTTTTTTATTGACCCATTTCCCTCGGAGCTGGGCTTAACCTTCCTTTTCACCTTTTCAGTTAAAAAAGATTTTAATATTCAAGTGTTTCTGAAGGGCTCTCTCCCTTTATTTTCCATGGAATTTAAATATTTAACTTGAGGTGGAGTAAAAAAAAAACCCTATACAAAAATTAAAATCATTGTCAACAGAAAAACCTCAAGCTGAGTTCGCATTTCGTGTCCGACTGAAGATACATTCCGTTGCAAAACCAGAAAAAATAACAAATATTTAAACAAAATGCAAAACACGAAGCGATTTCTGATTAAAAGCCGGAGATACTTGGATTTATAGAGGTGTCATAAATGCGACTGGTTGGGCCGGGGAATTCTTTGTAGACAAGCAAATAAAAAAATACTGGACAGGTGGGTGAAATGGCACCTGTTGGGCCTCTCTATTGCGTCATCGAGTGCAGACTCTCAGAGCCACTTGGAATTCTGACAGACATCAACCCAATTTACGGCTTACAGTTTACAGTTCCCCTCAAGTGGTTGACTTGATTGATTGCCTTGCAATTGACATAGTTTCCGTGTAACTTTTGATAATCCCCGCCCCCGAAACGCACCTTGATAAGAGATGTAACGCGAATCGTTCTCCAGCAACTCCACATTCGATGGCGTCTTGTAACCACTGCCGGCAAATGTTGGCTGTGTGGCTCCTAGGGCTAAGAGTGATAGCAGCAGTAGAAGCCAAAGTTGGCTAAACATTTTAGGTAGTTTTAATATTAACATGCTGGAAGGAAAGAAAAAATATGGGTTAATTTTAATATTTACTATGATGAATGGTAGAGATATTAATATAACTTAATCAAAATGAAGAAGTAGTTAGCCTATAAGCCATGTATATATTATTGATCAGAGCGGAAAAGATCTAGCCCTGCCTGTTAGAAAAAATTATTTACCCATTTTTTTAAAA